>CAJHNH020005290.1:0-50000 GCA_905116865.2 Candidula unifasciata
TGACAGCAGTTTCCAAACAGTAGTGTATGATAGCAGTTTCCAAACAGTAGTTGTATGACAGCAGTTTCCAAACAGTAGTTGTATGATAGCAGTTTCCAAACAGTAGTTGTATGACAGCAGTTTCCAAACAGTAGTTGTATGACAGCAGTTTCCAAACAGTAGTTGTATGACAGCAGTTTCCAAACAGTAGTTGTATGACAGCAGTTTCCAAACAGTAGTTGTATGACAGCAGTTTCCAAACAGTAGTTGTATGACAGCAGTTTATCCAAAAGTAGTGTATGACCAGCAGTTTCCAAACAGTAGTTGTATGACAGCAGTTTCCAAACAGTAGTTGTATGACAGCAGTTTCCAAACAGTAGTTGTATGACAGCAGTTTCCAAACAGTAGTTGTATGATAGCAGTTTCCAAACAGTAGTTGTATGATAGCAGTTTCCAAACAGTAGTTGTATGACAGCAGTTTCCAAACAGTAGTTGTATGATAGCAGTTTCCAAACAGTAGTTGTATGACAGCAGTTTCCAAACAGTAGTTGTATGATAGCAGTTTGCGAAGGCATCCCGGCATGTGGTTTTCACATGATAATTGTTAAACACACGAGGTGAGACATTCACATCCAGTTATGGCAGTAGTTACTTCTACACTCCGCGAGGCAGCGATTTTTGTCACTAGCCAATAAAGTGGCGCTTTCAGGTCTACAGATAAATAACGATATGATAAACAATATGCGCTTGTCTGCGAGTCCTAACTCTGTCGTTGCATCATTTTAACGTTGATTTTGATGTTTCGAGAGCAGAAGGGGGCGCTCAAGAAGAAAGATGATGAATTAATGGCACTTAAGACATTGTGCTTTCACACGGAGTGAGAATAGCCTGTGCTTTCACACGGAGTGAGAATAGCCTGTGCTTTCACACGGAGTGAGAATAGCCTGTGCTTTCACACGGAGTGAGAATAGCCTGTGCTTTCACACGGAGTGAGAATAGCCTGTGCTTTCACACGGAGTGAGAATAGCCTGTGTTTTCACACGGAGTGAGAATAGCCTGTGCTTTCACACGGAGTGAGAATAGCCTGTGCTTTCACACGGAGTGAGAATAGCCTTTTCTTTCACACGGAGTGAGAATAGCCTGTGCTTGCCATTGAGCGCTTCGGCACTAACTAATCTTCCCCATGACGTTTGAAGACAGAAGATAGTTAGTTAGTTAGTTAGTTAGTTAGTTAGTTAGTTAGTTAGCTAGCTAGCTAGTTAGTTAGCTAGTTAGTTAGTTAGTTAGTTAGTTAGTTAGTTAGTTAGTTAGCTAGTTAGTTAGCTAGTTAGTTAGTTAGTTAGTTAGTTAGTTAGTTAGTTAGTTAGTTAGTTAGTTAGTTAGTTAGTTAGTTAGTTAGTTAGTTATTTAGGTTATCCATCATTGCACTCCAGACATGTCCATAGGTGCACAGATCCTCCCCTCAGTATGAACCCCAACGTCCGATGGCCAATATACCAGTTCTATGTTGATTAACAAGTCTTCTGGCGTGTCTGGTGTGCGTCTCGTTTTTTGCTTTGCCGATCTTAATTCCCAAGTCTGCCATTCTGGTGAGTGATGTGGATTCACTACCACCAAAGTCCTCTATCCTTCCCATTTCTCTGAGAGCATTAATAAAATTGAAGACAGAAGTGAACATAATAATGATCACCAACAGTGACGGCTTATCTTCCCCGACTGACTGCTTCATATTAGACAAATTTGAAGTGTTGTCCTGATTTAAGGCCAATGTTCTGTAAACTGTACACGATATTGCATCATCATCATCAGCTTCCTAATCAATGTATTGTAAACGGCAGTGGTCGGTAGAGGTTCTCTGCATATCACGATGCCTACCCTCATCATCTTCGTCATCATTACTATCATAATAATTACCATTATCATTATTTTAATCATCGTAATAAGCAACATCAAGATAATCATAAGTGTAATAATCGTCAAGTATCATGTCAACCGAAGTGGTCCATTATTCTTTTTTTTTTTTTTTTTTCGAAAGCAGAGATATTCATCATAATCTTCTTAAATTATATTCACTGTAATTATCCGGGTCAAGTTTATCGTTAAATGCCTAACTATCTCACATGACAGATCTCTTCATATTGTTATATCTTGCAGAATGCATCAATTCACCTGTTAGTCTTTTCCATAACAGCGTGAAAGGCTATCTTAAACATCATTTCGTTATTTTCTCCAGTTTTTCAATTATTCTTTCCATTTTCACAGTATGTTTCCTCTCATTTTACAACATGACCAGCAGTGTGCCTCCTCTGACTACTGCTTTCTTCTGTTGTCATCTCACTGACACCGGGTAAGGCAGCCAAGTATTCAACTAGTCTAGTCCACACAAGAAAAAGCAACATTATATCTTTGGCGTTATTATTACTACTACTATTCTTTTTCTTCTTCTTCAGCATTCCGAGCCCTTGAGGTTCATTGCTGCACCCACCTCCATTCATCTCTCTGGTTGGCCTTCTCTTTCCAGTAGGTGACACCAAGTATTTGCAGGTCTGCCTGGATGTTATCTCTCCATCGTCTTCTTGGTCTGCCTCGTGGTCTACGATCATTCATCTCCCTCGTGTATACAGTTTTTACTTCTCTGTCTTCTGACATCCTTTAATATGCCCCAGCCATTTCAATCTACTGGCTCTCACGATGCCAGTAATCAGTAGATTGAAAAAAAAAGTTACTACTACTGTAATGTTTTTTATTTTGTTATTTCTCGAAACTGGAAAGGTGAGGCACCTACGTTTCACTGCCTAATAAATGTAACCAAAAAAATATTTCGATTCAGCCTGTAAAGGCTTTTGTAATGGTAAATTGACGTAATAATGTCTACATAATTTGTTAAGAACTGATTGGTCTAGTCAGATATGGGGCGGCAACCAAGAAATATTTGGCAGGGAACTCAACTCCCATTTAAGGTCGCGATAATTATTATTAAGTGCTGAATGGTAAATAACTTTAATAATATATATGAATTTATTTGAAATGTATAAACAAATATTTAGAAAAAGAACGTCTATTCATGTACACGACTGCAAGACTACTTAGTTCTACTGCAAGACTACTTAGTTCTACTGCAAGACTACTTAGTTCTACTGCAAGACTACTTAGTTCTACTGCTAGACTACTTAATTCTACTGCAAGACTACTTAGTTATACTGCAAGACTACTTAGTTCTACTGCAAGACTACTTAGTTCTACTGCAAGACTACTTAGTTCTACTGCAAGACTACTTAGTTCTACTGCAAGACTACTTAGTTCTACTGCAAGACTACTTAGTTCTACTGCAAGACTACTTAGTTCTACTGCAAGACTACTTAGTTCTACTGTAAGACTACTTAGTTCTACTGCAAGACTACTTAGTTCTACTGCAAGACTACTTAGTTCTACTGCAAGACTACTTAGTTCTACTGCAAGACTACTTAGTTCTACTGCAAGACTACTTAGTTCTACTGCAAGACTACTTAGTTCTACTGCAAGACTACTTAGTTCTACTGCAAGACTACTTAGTTCTACTGCAAGACTACTTAGTTATACTGCAAGACTACTTAGTTCTACTGCAAGACTACTTAGTTCTACTGCAAGACTACTTAGTTCTACTGCAAGACTACTTAGTTCTACTGCAAGACTACTTAGTTCCACTGTAAGACTACTTAGTTCTACTGCAAGACTACTTAGTTCTACTGCAAGACTACTTAGTTCTACTGCAAGACTACTTAGTTCTACTGCAAGACTACTTAGTTCTACTGCAAGACTACTTAGTTCTACTGCAAGACTACTTAGTTCTACTGCAAGACTACTTAGTTCTACTGCAAGACTACTTAGTTCTACTGCAAGACTACTTAGTTCTACTGCAAGACTACTTAGTTCTACTGCAAGACTACTTAGTTCTACTGCAAGACTACTTAGTTCTACTGCAAGACTACTTAGTTCTACTGCAAGACTACTTAGTTCTACTGCAAGACTACTTAGTTCTACTGTAAGACTACTTAGTTCTACTGCAAGACTACTTAGTTCTACTGCAAGACTACTTAGTTCTACTGCAAGACTACTTAGTTCTACTGCAAGGGGCTCAAGAATTATTGCAGGCTTGGATCCACACCCCTAACAATTGGATGTGGGGGGGGGGAGGGGGGAGGGGGTTCAAAGTGCCTAGGGCCCTAGTTTCCGGCGCCCATACCTGATATGCCTGACAGACTTGGTTTAGTCCCTTATATATACCTTTTATTTTATCATCATTATCATCATCATCATCAGGTGCCTTGCCGACTGGCATGGGCGATCATGCCTCTCCATAATCTGCGATCTCCTGTATCATTTCGTGTGCCGACACACCTCCGTGCCATTCAACAAGACTGTCAAGCATCTTCTCTCGTTGTCTTCTTCTATCTCTCCTTCCACATATCTTTCCAGCGGTCACAACATTTTCTATTTTCCCTCTTCTCATAACATGGCCAGAAAATGATGACTGTCTCCTTGTGATGTCTGTGATAAGTTGTCTTCGGGCTCCCGCCTCTTTCAAAACCTCTTGGTTGCTCTTTTTGGCTGTCCAAGGTATACTAAGCATTCTTCTGTAAAACCACATCTCCGAGGCCTCCAGAAATTTATTTTGTGTATCAAAATGAACAACGTTGTACATGACTTCTGTTACCTCTTTCCCTGTAAGCACAGCGAGTGACTTTCTAACAGGCGAGTAAAGATGGCTACATCAGAACTTTGTTTTGTAGAACACAACGGCACACTTGTGCACACAGAGTTACTGTCGCTGTTTGCCAGGTTGGGTATCTACGTAGCCTTCATTCCCAATGCCAGCACCTAACAGTTAACTTACACAATTACGGGCATCAGTTTTGGTCAATTCATTACATATAATGTATGTTTCTTGCCTTACGATGTCTATCCAGTTTTCATTCTTAAAGTTACAGAGGAAGTTGTATCATGTCCTTGTCTGATTTTAACTTTTTCGATATCAGAACGTTTCACATTGGATAGCAAAGTGAAGGTAAAAAAACCATGATGAAATATGAATTCTTTATCTTTAAAATGACAATTTACAAGCAGTACTGGCATCCAATTATAACTATGAGTGCAAAGAGACAGATTATTAATAGCATATTCATTCCAACATTAGGCTACCAGTGCCAAACATAGACACTATCTAAAGCCCATGTACGCAAAATCATCACCTGCGAGATGAGGTGCCTGAGAAAAGCAGCCAACCTAACCATCCGAGATCGAGTGAATAATGAAACTATCAAGCAAATTGTGGGAACGACACCTTGTACTAGATTCATCGAGAAACAGCAGATCAAGTGGTTTGGCCATCTCGTTAGAATGCAGCAAGATCAAATACCATAACAAGCACTATATCTCAGAAGATCAGCTACAAGAGCAAGAGGACGGCGGCGAAAACATAGATCGACAACATTAAAGACACTCTACGCCTTCAAGGCGTGACAATAGCCAGTAGCAGCCAACGTGCACTGGATCGCAAATTATTCCTCCCCACGGCTCTCAACGGCAAAAGTGGTTTATGATGATGATGATGACTGGCCATTTTCGACAGTGGCTTAGGCGTTGCGAGTCCGACTTGTAATTACAACGTACCGCGATCGAAACCCACTGCTGGCTGCGTGGATTTTTATCGTGCTATGATGCGTCGCAAGTCGACCTAGCGTAAACTGGGTACCAGGATGGCTGTCCTGTGAACGTAAAGACGGCAGGCGTAATGCTGACCACATTATCCACCTAGTGCTGATAGTCTGGACAAAAAATATGGGCGCTCTTCCCATATACCCGATGCGCCTATAATGCGTGAAAAGGGATCTTTACTTTTTAACTCTACTGGCCATTTTAGTAAGGCCTAATTTTCTTAGTATGTCATGACAAAATGTAAAAATGTAAGAGGGTACATTATTCTATGATGCTTTAAAGAGCAGTCAAGGGATAGATTCTTTATCACATCGGCGTTGCTTGGGTCTGAAAGAATAGCAGTCACTAGTTATTTTAACACCGTATATAACAGATATCTTCTGAAAGAAGAAAGAAGAAATTTAAAGCAAGTAGGGACAGAAAGAAATTGCCATGCATATAGGAACTACACAAAAGAAATCAGAAGAGCTGTCAGAAGAGATAAAAAAACAGTTTATTATAAATACCTGTAATAGAATTGAACAACTCCAGATGCAAGGAAGAGACAGAAACATATTTAAAGGAATTAAAACTTTGAAAGGCGAATTCAGGCCTTCTTTTCATGTAATAAGTGATACAAACGGTAGCACATTAACGGAAACCAAAGACATATTAGAAAGATGGAAAGAATACTGTAGCGAAATGTGTAAGGATGTGACAAGTAATTCAAAAACGACTTGTGAAAGTTATGAAAAAGAACCAGAGCCATTACCGGATAAGGTACGATCGGCAATACACAGCCTGAAGAAAGTAAAGTCACCAGGTTGCCACGAAATACCAGCAGAACTACTTCAAGCAGGAGGAGAGGCCAGCGTCCGAATCTACCATGCACTGTGCTCGAAGATCTGGAACAGTGGCATTTGGCCTAAAGCGTGAAAAAAAAAAAAACAGTCTATATCCCTCTCCCAAAGAAAGGAAATCTGAAACTATGCTCCAACTACCGTACCATCGCATTAATAAGTCATGCTAGCAAAATCCTTTTACGAATTATCATGAAAAGGATTGAAAGGAAACTACAATATGAGCTAGATGAAACACAAGCGGGTTTCAGACAGGGTAGAGGAATTCGGGATCACATCTTTAATATGAGAATAATTTTTGAAAAATGCACAGAATACAACAAAGATCTTCATGCTTGTTTTATTGATTATAGCAAGGCATTTGATTGTGTCCAGCACCACAAACCGTGGACTAATATGAAAAGTATGGGGTTTCCAGCGCATTTAGTGCATTTAATTGAAAATCTCTATCATGAACAACAAGCAGCAATCAGAGCAGCTGGTGAAATATCTGATTGGTTCGAGGTGCAAAAGGGGGTGAGACAGTGGTGCATTCTCTCACCATACCTATTCAATATATACGCAGAAAATATAATGAGAAATGTAAAAAATGACCAGACTTGTGACAGTTATGATCCTCTCAAAATTGGTGACAACCCTATTCCGGAACTCCGCTACGCAGATGACACAGTCCTCCTTTCGAACAATGTAAAGGGAATCGAAAATTTAATATTGTCTGTCCAAAAGCACAGTGAAGATCAAAATCTGTTCTTGAATTTGAAGAAAACGAAAATAATAATGTCCACAGATAAAACTGGCTGTCACCCAAAAATAACAATAAATAATGAAGAAATTGAAAATGTCACAAACTTTGAATATCTAGGCTCTATAATAAACAGCAATGGAGACTATTCAACAGAAATTAAAAGGACGATGACCATAGCAATGCGGAGATTGAACAGCCTTAAAGGTCTATGGTTAAACACCAGCAAGAAGATAAAAATTAGAATTTTGAGAGCATGCATCTTTCCTGTGGCTACATACGGATGTGAGTCGTGGACTATCTCTCAGTCCATAAGAAAGAGAATAGGGGCTTTTGAGCTGAAATGCTATTGAAAGATTATCAGAATATCTTGGACAAAGAAGTGGAGAAATATTGACATCTTAAAAGATCTGAAATCAAGGAAGATTGGCTAATAAAAAGCATCCTTTCTCGGAAGCTGAAATATTTTGGTCATATCAAGCGCCACAACGGATTGGAAAAAACTATAGTAGAAGGCATGGTACCAGGAAGGAGGGGCAGGGGCCGACCGACACAAAGATGGGCACAGGATATAAGTGACTCCTTGAGTATGAAAGTGTATGAGGCATGAGAACTGGCGAGAGACCGAGTTTCTTTCAGGCAGACTGTGATAAGAGCGACGTTCTGCAAAGAACCTTGCATGATGATGATGATATAACAGGGAGGAGTTTAAAAGCAGTTATGTGCTCGAAGAAATTTAAGGGACGCAGTTTCATTATGGGGCAGAAGTAAAAGTTCTACAAGATGGAAGGATTCTTTTCTCACCAGTGGTGCATACTGCATATGATAATATATGTACTTATGTTTGTATTCACAAACTCTCCTTTGATGTATGATGTGGTCAACATCACGCAGGCCGTTTTTATTTTCCAATGACATTATCTGGCATCCATTAATGGCTGGGTCGTCCTGGGAGCCAATGTTATTTTGTTTAAAAACCGAAATCAAGACGCACTGTATGTGTTCCAGGCTCCCATATTCAGGGGAAGAACAAAATAGACCCACTGTCTCCCTAACAAGCATGTCGTAACAGTTGACTAATTAGGGGTGTTTCCTTTGGTCAGAGTTCATCTGCCTGAGAGGCAGGTAGCCAAGAATCCCTGTGTGGGGAGATTAGGTTTTAAGTCTGAAACAATTTGGGGGCAGTGTAAATCCGAAGCCACGGTGTGGGTCTGTGACTGATTGACGTTTTACCCACCAGGACATCACTCCCAGCGATAAACACCCCGTGACATAAAGTGCCACCATTCGGATGAGGATCACATGGGCACAGCTCCCACAAACCCCATTCAAGCCATAGGTTGGGTTATATTAAGGCTTTTGACAACCGCTGGTTTGGGCTTTAAAAAACCCACGAAAATCTGCGTCCCAAATATGGACGGAGTTATGTGTGCGTCTGTGGTTCAAGCACACCTTTATAGTCTCATGGTCTTAAATGGTGTTTCATAAAGACAGAAAAAATGGTAAGCCCCACTGCCCTAGTTCTGTGGTAGTCTGAGACACCATGTCTTCTCTCAGACAAGGGAGAGTTTTACTATTGTAAGATGTAATAAGAAAACCGCAGAGCCGATCTCCTTGCATTCAGTGATACCCTAGCAAGTCGACCTTCAATAGACAGCAAGGACATGCTGTACGAATCTAATATAAATTAATGCTATTTGAGAAACAATATATCATGAAGGCCTAATTAATGAAGGTACTGATTTCTTCCTTACCTGGATGCCAAGTGGGAACTTGTTCATCACAGAAGTGCTACGTGAAAACCATGCGGGTGACCCTAATCGCTACGATAACTAATACATAACAGGAGGCGTCAGTGTAAACACAAACATAAACTTACTCGGGAGAAGACGGATCACTTATGCGTATGGCTGATGTGGAATGAAGATGATTTAATTTATAATGAACAATTAACAAACATAAAATAATTCGTAATACCTTGGCATGTGCAAGTAAATGATATTCCATCGACTATAACTTGCTTAAATAAGATAAACGAGTTTAAAAGGGTTTCTAAATCAGTTAGGCATAAACAATAATCAAAACACACACTGAAGAGACGTGTATTAAAACGGGCGAAAGTAGTTTAAATTAGAACTATCTTGGTGTTCTTCTATCTCTATTACTTCCCTCCACTTCTATAGATATACCAATCAGTACTGGATCATTATTTTAACATGCTATATCCACGGCCTCGCTGGTTTGCAGCAACTGACATTCTCGAGTGAGTGACGTTCAACCACACCAAGACCGCACAACGAGCGATAAACACTCGGTGACACAAAGTGCCACCATACGAAAAAGAATCACCTGAACGCAAGCGCCAGAACCCCGTTCCACTGTTAGGTTATATTAATGACCCTAACAACAACCGAGAGGTACTTTAAAAAAAATAAAAAAATTGCGTCCCACACAGGGGCGGAGAAAGACTGAACATTTTCTTTCCTATCGGTTTATCATGTGAGTTGTGATATCATAATTATAACAACAACAACGCCGTATGCAAGCTAACAAACTGCAAGCTAGTTTAAGACTCCTTTTATCAAAAGAATTAACTCTTACCTTTTTCGAATTGATTCTTTGACGGTGTTAAACCTGTAAATCAAAATGAAACACTTGAACGATTTACTTGAGGCATAAATAAACACTAGCTTTCCTTTTCCGAGTGTACATCATTAGCGTTTTTCTGCACTGTAATGTGTCTTACCTTACTAGTGTAATTTTTCTTAGTAAATCTGCACTATAGATTCTAATAAACGAAAATCTGCACGACATACCAGTGAAATTAAATTTAAAAAAAAACAAAAAACTAATAAATGAATCAATAGACATATAATATCTGTAATGAGAACACCGCATCTACACTGTTTAAAAAAAAAAAAGGTTAGAGTAAACCGGAGCAATTAGTAAGGATATGAGAACAGCTCTTCATTCTGTGGTTCAAGTAGTAGACAATTTGGCATTATTAGGAATCAATTGCAGTAGCGCAGGAGCTTGCCCACTTGCTTTCTGGTCCCGTGAATTTAGGTCCAGACCTCCAGCGGAAATCAAGGCATTCGAGGCGGTAACCAAGCGTCAAAAATGCACTGCAGAGACCCCGTCATTATTATTTGTGTCCTAATGTGTTTCAAACGTTGTGCCCTCAGATTTGAGTAAATATCTCGAAAACTTTATGGATCAATACGAATTTGTGATTGTGGCCTTAGATTTTACATGTGCTTATAATTTTTAAATTTACAATGAAAAACTGTAGACATCTTCTTTTTCTTCGTACAGCGCAAATGATTGTTCTCATTAAAAAAAAAATCGTTACAAGGACATTGTTATTAACAGGCTGCATGCCCAATTTCAAAAAGCTTAACCGAACAGTTACTGAGTTACAGAGTTTTTAAGTCAGGGACTACTTATGGAACAGATCATAGTGTATCCCATTCATTCATATAGTATGAGAACTGATTGTTTCTCCACCATATTTCTAGTCGGCGTGTTGGGAAATCAGCAGGCAGATAGACTAGCCGGTTCTGCACCACTTGATGAACTCATGTATACAAGCTGGATATTGTAAGGGCCCTTTAGGAACGAGTGAACAGTGCCGAGGAACAGATAGATCATTACGGTCTGAGGAGAATGGCGCTTCGAGGTGTTATAAGGGGATCTGCCGACGATCGACACTCAAGGGAAAAGCGAGACTCATATGCAATCAGTTCACTGTAACCATCAGCATTTTAACTCTTCGTTTGCTGCCGAAGATGACGACGGAGCGCTTATGGGGGTGTCCTAAGTGCTGTGATGTCGATTCTTAATTCAACATTTCCTGCATACAGCGTTTTGTCGGTATAATATTTTCGATTTCACGTCAGTGGCAGTTGTCTGTATAGTTGTAGTAATTATGTGGGTGTTCACTCATTGTAGCTGCTGTATTTAACTGGCCGAGAGATTCCTCTAGATTTTCTATTATAATTATAATGTGACTGCTTGCTAAAGTTGTGGCTGGTAATAAACAAACAAAAGTGATGCGCGTTTTGAAGACACGATTCTTCTTCTTCTTCTTCTTCTTCTTCTTCTTCTTCTTCTTCTTCTTCTTCTTCTTCTTCTTCTTCTTCTTCTTCTTCTTCTTCTTCTTCTTCTTCTTCTTCTACTTCTTCTTCTTCTTCTTCTTCTTCTTCTTCTTCTTCTTCTTCTTCTTCTTCTTCTTCTTCTTCTTCTTCTTCTTCTTCTTCTTCTTCTTCTTCTTCTTCTTCTTCTTCTTTTTTTCTTCTTCTTCCTTCTCTTATTATAACTTGGGACAGTTGTCCCCATGTGGGATGCAATTTTTAGTAATTTGACACCCTGGCTTCTGCCGGGGGGCTTTGAATATACCAGGCCATAAATATGACCTAGGCCATAGATATGGCCTAACGACTGAAACGGGTTTCTTGGACCTCTCCACGGGTGATACTCATCTGCATCGTCAGGTGGCCAAACCATCTAATTTGCTGCTCTTTAATGATTTGTATGATTGGTTTCACTCCTAGTCTTTTTCTCATTTCTTAATTCCTGATTTGATCTCTTCTCGTTACACCGGCAGCTCTCCAAAGACATCTCATCTCTGTTGTTACGATCTTCGCTAATTAGTTGTTGTAAGAGTCTATGTTTGGCGCTGGTAGCAAATGTCGGCCCAAAATCTGTTCTTGTGAAATTTGCTTTAGTTGACAGAGGTATCTGTCTATGCGTCAGTGGCAGTGTTAATTGTCCCCAAACCTGATTTGCTTTTGCACATCGTATGTATTTATCTATCAGTTCTTTTATTTGAGGTTATATAAAGAAAATAGATAAGACATGAGGAATGTTTGAAATAAAATGAAAAAGAAGTTGTAGTTTTACAGCAAACGTCCTAAAATCGTGTTCGAATATGTGTCAGGCCTTTTTGCCGTAGATGTGAAAGAAATTGATTTTTGTGAATCGAATGATACACTTGAGGCTTTTCCACAGATGCTTCGTCTCCCGCCGTAATTGTCATAAGATGTAGATGCCAATCGTTTCAGTAGAGCAAACTTTGCAAACACATCCTACCGTTTCTCTCATGAGTTCCCTCGGCAAACCCAACTTTGAACTCCACGTCTGATTACCCATAGATGCTTCGTCTCCAGCAGCAAATGTCTTCAGGCTTAGAAGCTAACTGTCCCACAGTACACTGATTATACACACATCGTTCTCTTCTTCCCATCCGTCCCTCCTTGCCAGATTCACACTTTATTCCTCGTCCACACAACCTTGCTCATGTTATTTTATTTAATCTCGTGTCTCCTGTAAACAGTCGTTCATATTTGGTCTTCTGAATATCTTCCTTGTCCAGTACGAGTGTTCCCATAGTTTTCGCTTTGGTAACCAGAAAATCTTTTTTTTCCCTCATACTCCTGCATATCCTGACAGTATATCTACGTGATTGCCTGTTCTGATGGTTGGTATGCACTCATGCCCCATCAGTCCATTTGAACCTTCCACAGTGCCAACTTAGAATCAGAGATAATATTTCTACTTGTAACGTTGTTTTCTGCTATCCAATTCAAAGCTGCAGTGATTGCATCCTCAAGCTCAACGTTGTAGATAAAACAGCTCCATTTTGTTCTGCCATATTTTGTCCCTAGCTGACAATCCCCAGCCAGATCTTACAAAACGATGAAAAGAACCATCGGTGTACACTACTACATCATCTAGCCCAGCCTTTCCATCTATTTGCTTGACCGAGGCTGCCCTCTCGATGGTATCTTCAGCTAGTGCTATCCACGACTTTCCTCTTTTCAACCGGTTTCCCCTTAAACCGTTCAGATTACCATGCAACAGATTCCTTTCATCATTTGTAACTCTAATATAGGCCTTGGCTTGCGCCAGTGGCATTCCAGACTTGACCGATGTCAGCCCAAGCGTACACCTCATTGGTTTAACTGGGGCATCTTGTGTGCAACCGAAGACGATTCTCATTTTTTTTTAAATCCCCTCAAGCTTTGCACACTGTGAAGTAGAAAGAGTTATAATGCATAGGCCCTAATCGATTACAGAGAGGACTTAAATGTTGAATAATACAGCCACAAATCTCTGTTCCATGTGTGTCGCCACCATCATCTTCTTTGCCGACAGGCCACGCTTGCATTTGATCTCAATATGCTCCACGTGGTATTTGTAGGACAGACAACGATCTAACGTCAAACCTAAGTATTTCAGCTTATCTCTTCTTTCAATATTAAAACCATATGTTGGGCAAGTCTTTCTTTCAAAGAGCACCACCAAACAAAGGCCATCTCTGCGTTTACCCCTGGCCCTGTCTGTTCACACCCCTCTGTCATCTCATGTGAAGCACTTTGCAAGTCTGTGAGTGCAGGAAGAGGCAACTCAGGGAACCTCGTTCTACGAGCTCCAGTCACACGATGGCACAGTTTAAAAAAAAATTATATAAAGTACTATCACTGCCTTGATCAAGGACGATTTTTCGGGTCAGCTTTTTGTGTGTGTCGACGATAGCTGTCTGGGAAAGCCCGGCTTCTCTTTGATTCCTAAGATACATAAACTTGACAATCCAGGCGCGTGTCCTACAGAACTCATTTCCGAGTTCCTCGACCATATCGAGGTCGATGGTCTTCAGTCTCACATCAAGAACAATGCTCTCTCTGTCTTTCAATCATCCGGTTCACCTCTTCTTCCAGGTACCACATCTTGACCTTTGATGTTACCTCCCTCCCTGGTGATGGGCACCAGGCTTTGCGGTTCTAGATCGTAGACTCAGCCCTGCTATAGCCACTGACCCTTTGATACGTATGGCTGAGTTAGGGCTCACTCTAATCTCTTTCGAGTTTAATTGCCACTACTTCAACCAGATCAGCGGCGTGGCTATGGGCACCAAGATGAGGCCTAGTTATGCCTGGCCCTTTATGGGCCATTTCAAGCATCAGATACATTTTGCTTATACTGATAAGCTCCCTGAGCTCTGCAAGAGGTATATCGATGATTGCATCAGTGTCACCAATATGTCCCTAGCTGAATTGCAACACTTCATTCATTTTTTTCCTCCAAATGAATTCCATCCCAGCATCCGTTGCCCTTTCAGCATTTCACCTTCGTCGGTTTACTATAAGCCTACTGATCCCCGCGCTTTTCTTCTGCACACGTCCTCTCATCCCGTTTCCTGCAAGGATTCCGGTCCTTTCTCCTAGCTTCTACTCCTCCGGAGACTATGCCAGAAGAAAGACGACTTTCACAACAAGGCCCTAGAAATATTGCACTTCGTCCGGCTCCGGGGGTATCAGGAACGTGTCTTTTCTGCTGCCTTTCACAGAGCATGGTCTATCCATGTGCTGAGGCTCTCGTTTCCAAGCCTAAACGTCACAACCACAGACCCATTATCGTACATACCTACCACCTCTCAACAGCCATGCTAAGAATATTCTCCTCAAGCATCTCTCCATCCTTAATGCTGACCCTACAACTAGCAAGATTTTCTCTAAACTTCTAGTGGCCTATAGGCATGACCGTAACCTTAAGGACATTGTAGTCAAAAGTCGGTTACGTCCTACCCCTGAGTCCCAGTTTAGAACTGTCTCTTGTCACAGACCTGTAAGCAGGACCTGTTCGTATGTGGTTCAGGGTACCAGCCTGGAATTCCAGAATGCCAACCTTCACATATGTGAAGCATTTTAATGCACCAGCCGTAATGTAATTTACGCGATCAACTGCAAAAGATGTGGCATTAAATACATCGGTAAAACGGGTTAACGACTGGCTGACAGGTTCAGACAACATCTTTTGGACGTGCAGAACGGTGCCCTGAAACCAATACCATTGCATTTCATTTCCCAGGACCACCAAAGTGTTTACGACACAGAGGTGACAGTCATTAAATCTAGCAACTCCAGCTACCAACTACAGAGTTCATGAGTCTCTTGAAAATCGCTTTATATACACCTTGGGAACCCATTTGGCGCCGATTGGACTAAACTGCGAAGACAGCTTTATCTAAATCCTAGGAAGCTTAACTACACAGTTTTATCTTAACCTTGAGTGAGAGCCTCTGGAATTTTCGGGGATATGTATTTTCCCGGTCCCGCGTGCCTCTCCAGACTATTGGCTAGACATCCACTTGGTTGCCTCGAGATTCGAAGACAAGTGATATTCTGTATTTGTTTAGCATTATCTAATTAATGTATGTGCTGAAGAAGGTTCCATATTGGCAACGTTCACGTTTTGTTTGTGTTTGTTCTATTGTGAAGCTTGCTGGTATACTTTTCGTTCGGTTTTATATCTTTGCAAGCCTATAGTCATGTCGCGATGTCTGTCTGACCCGCTTCGATACATTAGGACATCATCTGCAAGTGTAAAAGTTCGCCCTGGTCCAGTGGGCTCAAATTTTGCCAGACTTAATGTTTATATGTTAAACAAGAAGATGACAATATTGATCCCCGAGTAAGGTCAGGGCAAATGGGTATTGGATCTGATCTCCATGTTCCTGAACAAAATCCACTGTTCTTTCCAACAATGTTGCCCCCATCCCAATTAGCTAAACAGTTGTTCACATCACAATCCATTACGCACTGCAAAAGATAAGTGAAGTCGACGCTGTTATATGCATCTTCAAAATCTATCGCGACAGCGATTGTTCCTTGATTTTGCTTAAATCCTTCATACACGTTATATGCGAAAGTTTGAGCGTTGTCCCATGTTGCCCTTGATGGCCTATAGCTGCTGATGATGCCTGGTAGCATTCCCCTTCTTTCTAAGTGTGACATCACTTTCTTCGCCGCAATTTTTTTCTAGCAGTTTGGCATACACATGTTTTAGGGTTGTGATTCTATCACTGCTGAGCTGCGAGGGATTCTTGTCTGATTTTGGAAATGGTTTAAGGTAACTATGCAACCATTTATCTGGTACATTCGACGTTTCGATACTATCATTAAATTCCCCCACCACTCGTAGAGTTTCATCATTACTTGACAGTTTGATATATCCATAGCGTACACTGTCTGGCTCCGGAGCATTATTTCTGCTGCCTCGTGTGTCGATTTCAGCCACCAAGTCTTCATAATCTTTGTCTATGGCAGTGCTATGCCTGAGATTCACCTAGGCTGTGGATTAAGTTAGCTGATCGTTTCCGGGAACAAATCTATGATATTGACAAGAAGACACTTAAACCAGTCCCTCTCCATTTTAACAACTGTGACCCCAGAGGTAAAGATGATATATCTGTCACAGCTTTAAAATCTTGCTCTGACGATCATACCACGCGCCCGGCTTTGGAAAATCGTCTAGTCCACATTAGCCACCTAGTGCCGATGGTCTGTAAAAGTACGGGCGCTCTTCCCAAAAACCCGATACGCCTGAAGGAGTGAAAAACGCTCTTTACTTTGTTCTTCTTTTGTAACTATAATCACCCTCCATTGTGTAGACAGCACAGTTTAAGCTGCTGTTTACTTTCGGTTGTTTATGTGCTACTAATAATAAACTGGTGGGTTTTACTATTTCTTAGTGTCTACGTAGAACAGACAAATACATTTACATAGCAGATGTGACCCTAAAATAATCAGGGATCTCAGGAAACCATTAGGTCGTGTCACTACAGATTTTCCATGACATGGAGCAAACAGGACGTAAGAGGCATATGGAATTAAACAGATAATACAAGAGCAAGAGCAGTATGTGGTCACTGATGTTTGTGTAATTCTGACAACAGAAATGTGTTTGTCCTTCACAGTTTGGCACGCCCGGCTCTCTAGCGTAGTTGGCTAAAACGGGTTGCGCGGAGACCGGGTGACGAACTCCTTGTGGTCCGGGTTCAATCACGGGGGTAGGCAGGAAAGCCACATTTTCTCCCAGATTTACAGTATTTACAATGGAATCAAGGCCGAAAGGCTGCGATATCCATAATACTGTGCCTAAGGATTAACAACTCATGGCTTCTGAATACTCAAACAAACAACAAACAACAGTTTGGCATGCAAAATACCAGAGTTGAATTCTTCCTGCTGAAATGGAAAGGAGGATTCAGGCTTTCGAACATACTTGTAAATGCAAAAGACGAATTTTACGAGTTAGCTATTTAGAACATAAAACAAACAAATATATACGAGACAAAATAAACAAATCGCAGGGCACCAGGAGCCTACTTTGGCAGTGGTGAAACGTAACATGCTCATTTGGTTCGGGCACGTATAG
Source organism: Candidula unifasciata (assembly GCA_905116865.2). NCBI lineage: Eukaryota > Metazoa > Mollusca > Gastropoda > Stylommatophora > Geomitridae > Candidula > Candidula unifasciata. The sequence continues at coordinate 17,473 of CAJHNH020005290.1, forward strand.
AGACACGATTCGATTTTAAGACGGACTTATAACCAGATTATGACCGGTTCCATTAATACTGGAGATCTGTGCTGGCTGCTGAAGATGAGGACGGAACACGCATGGGAATGCTCCGAGTGCTGTGATGTCAATTCTTGACTCAACTCAACTCAACTCAACTCGATTGCAAATACTATATTTTAAGGAACATTGAGAATATCCTTATAAAGAGGGGTAAGGAGGGAGTGGGGGAGAGGAGGAAAAAAAGGTGGGGCGGGGGGGGGGGGGTCAAAGAAAAACTTTGCGTGCTGTTGCTTTCATCGATTCACATCCACGACCCTAGCGGGTTAAGGATTATGTTTTGCTACGTAATATACAATCAGGCAGTGTGCGATCTCTGGTGAGTAAATGAATTTTATTGTGTTAGGTTCTAGGCTATTGTTGAAAATGTTAGCAGGAAGCTGGAAGGAAATAAGGCAGAAGGAGGCTAACAGAAAGGATGCTGGACAGTTTAGTGTCATAGCATGGAGGAACCGGTAAATAACTGTCAGTAGACCAGACTAAATTCTTTACAATTACATGATTACAAAAATCGCACGGCCTGCCTTTTAACCAAGACCAAAACAACAACAACAACAACAACAACAAAGATACCTCAAATAAATGGACAACTTTGTGTGTGTGTGTGGGTCGGGTGTGTGTGTGTGTGTGCAGCCAGGGGTAGATGATTGAAGGGGTTAGGGGCATGAACAAGTAAAGTAACAATGCCTCAATATAATTTAACGCCATGGAAAGTGCTGGACACACACTGCTAGTCCAGAGTTTAGAATAAACCATACTCGATGGATGGTGCCTTACAGACGCTTGCGGGTATATGGTGCATGTTCCATTTGTGTGTGTGTGTGTGTGGGTCTTTCCCATCAAACGGATGACTGGGTCGTGACGTACAGCAGTCCTACAGTCGATTAGGCTCTGATTATAGCAGGGACGCAATGTTGGCAAAAACTCGTGGCACTTTTCAAAACCCTTGCTCCTTGCTGTGGCTGGTATGTCTGGTCAGAGGGGACTGATCCTTTCTTGACTAACGTCAAATCAAGGCTTTTTGTTCCGGGTTAGATACATTCTTTCTTTGCTGAGTGTGGACTCAAAGCTTCTTGTCCGTTCCCTGTTGTATCTGGCGATAGAAAACAGTCACTTTCTTAGCCTCATATGGACACTCAGTATCTCCTCCAAGCTTGTCAGATAGTTTTTGTGCCCAACTCACGCTGCTCCTCACTGAGTCTACACTGCTGCCTCCTGAACCCGCTATGCTGGTCTTAGAACCTGGTAAAGGTCTATGGTCTCACAACTGTTCTATATAATACTGGACAGGTTTACTGAAATATCGGCACAGTTAGCGTTACTCGCACACTTTATTCTTTTCTTAGGATATGCTACTCTCATCTACACTATCGACTCATTTAATAGGACTTGAACTATCGTATTGATGTGAAACTGAAAAACATCATCAAAGCTGAATTGTAAGGAAATAATTGTGAGCACTTTTCACAACTAAAATATCGAAAGAAAATCGAAAAACTGCAGACCATCGAAGAACTGAAGAATCTTAGAAGAACCCAAGAGCATCGAACAGTAGTGGTCAGGTCTTAATGTGGAGCCGTACGTGGGTCTCGCACACGGGGTTTTCTTCCTGCTGCATGAAGTTCTGGAGCTTGAACGCTCTCACGAGCCTTAGGTGTTAGTGGAGTTTTGGATTTAGTCTGTTTCAGCTAATCTTGTGTTTGAGCTAAACAAATTTTGACTATCTATAGTCTGTTTCTGACTTGACTATCTGTGACACATGACATGCTGCTCATTGTGTACTCCAGAACTGAATGGTTGATATAGAAATGATTGTTCACTTCTAGGCAACATCCTTATTATCTTTCACTTCTTCCGCCAAGTGTCGAGGTGACCAATGGCTGCTGATCCAGCTCTTCACATGTGGCACTTTCTGTTGTCATTCCGTCTGCATGTATGATCTTTAATGCCAGCAATAGATCTTCTCTTCATAGCTTACCTCTTGGTTAAAGACCGTCTTTCTTTCTTTCTTTCTTTCTTTCTTTCTTTCTTTCTTTCTTTCTTTCTTTCTTTCTTTCTTTCTTTCTTTCTTTCTTTCTTTCTTTCTTTCTTTCTTTCTTTCTTTCTTTCCTTCTTTCTTTCTTTCTTTCTTTCTTTCTTTCTTTCTTTCTTTCTTTCTTTCTTTCTTTCTTTCTTTCTTTCCTTCTTTCTTTCTTTCTTTCTTTCTTTCTTTCTTTCTTTCTTTCTTTCTTTCTTTCTTTCTTTCTTTCTTTCTTTCTTTCTTTCTTTTTTTTTAACTTCTTCTTCTTTTTCTTTTCTTCTTCTTCTTCTTCTTCTTCTTCTTCTTCTTCTTCTTCTTCTTCTTCTTCTTCTTCTTCTTCTTCTTCTTCTTCTTCTTCTTCTTCTTCTTCTTCTTCTTCTTCTTCTTCTTCTTCATCATCATCATCATCATCTTCTGCTGCTTTGTTTTGCTTCTATCATTAGATATACGTTTATAAATCGATGTAAGTCAGTCAGACATTGTACAAGTAGCAGGCATTACGTAATCACTACATTATTTTTTTCAATACCATAACACACAGTCGACTAGTCCACTTGTCTTGGCCAACAGCAATGAGAATAAACATACAGATGTGTGTCATTTTGCGTGAACTGTGTCACAGGCGTTAGTAAACAAACTTTTAAAATCTCGGCCATGGATCAATACCTGCCGCTGTTTATAAGAACTATAATCAATATACTGGAGAAAGAAGCGCACAAAAGGCAGTGGTAATGGCTTCAGAAGACAAACGAGGCGGGCAGGTCATTTGAAATATCTCTGACAATAGTTTAGCGCTCCAGACTTGTACATGGCAGCAGCAAATTGGGGAAATTATCATTTTTCTTGTGATTTCCTCAGCCGAGCTTCCTTTTTCTTTCTTTTCTGTGTAGTTCCTGTTGTTGATATAGTTGTAAACTTATATACTTCAAATAGCTACTCAACATAAAACAAACATTTAGGTCTTTCTTTCTTGTTTTTCCTTTCTTCTTCTTCCTCCTCATCTTTTTTGACTCCACCTTTTTCTCCTCTTCCTCCAGTTTTCTTCATCACTGCTATTGGTATCTTTGTGATGAGGATATGATTCAGCAGAAACTTATTTTATATTCCTAATTCATTAAAGTTTATCTGAAGTTCTTTGGACGTCATAAAACTATTGTCAAATGTACCACATGTCCTTCCATTTAGGGATGCCACCAGTTATCATTTTCAACAGGACAACGCAAGACCCAATTCTGCAAGGTTGTCCATGCAGTTTTTGGCTGCCGTTAACATTAAAACCCTTTCTTGGCCATCCTTGTCTGCAGAGATGAGTCCAATTGAGCACCTGTGGGATGAGCTACAACGACGTGTTTGTCGCCGAAACGTTGCTCCGGGCAATGGTCGTGATCTGTTTGTTCCAGGCACTCCAGGAAGAATGGGCAGCCATCCCCCATCAAACATGTGATCGCATTCATGTCCAAGAAATGCCAGTCACTGGTCCACGCAAGAGGAGGCCACACACCATATTAACGGAAAAGGCCGTACGTCTAAAGATTATCATGACCCAAATGCGTAAAAAAAAAAAAAAAAAGTGTCAATCGATTGGTGAGCCCCTAAGTATTCTTGTACAAAATTTCAATAATTTCACTTCTTGCGTTACGAAGATGCAGAATGTCAAAATTGTGAGTATGTTTGTTCATTTTAGTTGCTATGCGTTTCCTTTTTTTTTTTTTTTTAACATTATATGACCCTCTTTGGGCAGGCGGATAGATAACAACGAATAGTCTGCTGTATTGAGTCGATTATGTCACTGTCCTATCTACATTTTATTGAACACGGACACATTCTCCTGACAGACATACATCTGGAATATCACCGGTTTAAAGTGGTCAGTCACGAGATTTTTTTAAATGTATAATCTATAAGAAGAAACTAAAGCCGTTTTTAAAACTCTTTGATCAACAATGCAAGTGTTCTTTAACAATAACAAAAACAAATTATTTTAAAAGGGTACAGGAAATGTGATCTTGTGGCTTGCCTTAATAATGAAACACAAAGATGTTTAACGGGGGTGGGGGGGGGGGGGCGGTACCATTAACAGAGAAAAGCGTTTCATAACGTTAAAACACTCCATGTGTCGGATTCAAAGCTCCATGAAGCACACACACACACACAAAATTAACAAATTGGAATTTGGTGGTGCAGGGGTGGGGAATGAGAGAGAGAGAGAGAGAGAGAGAGAGAGAGAGAGAGAGGAGGTGGGTGTGGATAAACAATATACTTACTGCACCTGCATAATCGTGTAATAACACGAGACTAATTAAGGGTTTGCTTTTATGGGATGTGTTGAACTGACATATACAGATATCATAGTCTAGGCGTAAACCATAGTACAATATGCTACCACCCTTTTGAAGGTATACGAAGAAGATACTGACACACATCCAGGACGGACGTGCCACATTACACACTATAGGGCAAAACGGTGCAGATGGGCTGTCTCCCCAACCACTATAAAGTAAGGGGCCCTTTCTACGTTAGTAGAGCATCGAGCATATATTGTTAGGCTTTATACGCTCTCATGTCGGCATCTGCGGCTTAGGCGTTGTGAACGCGCTTCGTAATGCTGGGGGTGCCGGGTTCAATCCCAACTGAAAGCGATTTGGAAGCAGAAAATCTTGCCTTCGTTTCGACACTTATACCGAGACCTAATAGTTTAGAAAACAATGGCAAACTAGTGAGCTTAAACGTTGCCTAGGAAAACCATAGCAGCTAAAAAAAATGCTGCAGTTGGTTCTGCAACGTCCTGTAAAGGAATACTGAAATAAGCATCGGTGGGTTCATGATTAATATTACTCTCCAGGCATCCATTTTAGGTCAGATCAAACTGGAAACAAGTGATTATGTGACGGAAAAGTGGGCGGGGGGGGGGGGGGGGGGGCGTACACAACATTCACAGGAATACAAAAAAAAATTTGTTTTAATAGTAACTAAACAAACATAACCATAAACTTCAGGGTTGAAAAAGGTTCATTGTAGAATTTTAAAACAAATTTCTAGTTCACCTGTATTGTAGTGAAAATGGTGCATCGGAAGAAACATCTGAGAATCAGTACTGTCTTTGAAATACAGGATAAATAAACACAGGCAGAGGAAAGTGATAAAGAAATTGGTGAAAATCTGGAGGGGATTACTGGACACCATGAATTCCTTAAAATTAATCTTGGCTATATTTTCCTGAGCTGGCATCTATACTTCCAAATGATGGCGGCTTTTCAACATTTTTCATAGACTGAGAAATATAATGCTGGAGATAACAAGAAGTTTGAAGCCACTCTAAAGAAGCGGACAGATTTTAGCTTACCGGCCTGAAGGTCTTTTGTTAGAATCTACATTCAGATGATGTTATATTTTTTAAATGGACTCTGGCTGCCATTCGGCTAAGTCTGAAACGGATGCTAGGTAATATACTGGAAAGTTAGGGCGGCCAGGATGAGACTGACCACATGACCTATCGAGTGATGACTGCTCTATACAAGGAATGTTCAGCTGAGTTTGCTCAGGGGCAAATATGTTGAAAAGGGAAATCGTCACCGGCCAGAATTCTGAGCCCCAGTTTAGAACGATCATAAGCACAACACAGCTTGCAAAGATCCGCAGTCCGCTTAGTAGGCTTTTGTGGGCCATAGTTGGCCCTCGGACCGCCAGTTAAATAGCTCTGCTCTTTATAAAATAGGTCAGCACTATTTTGCCTACGTAAATGGTTAGAAGAATGATCCTTTGTTTACTATAGTTAGTTAGTTAGTTAATGAATGACTGATTTAATTAGCTAGTTAGTTTATATAGTTAGTTTGTTAGTTTGTTCGTTAGTTAGTTAGCTCGTTAGTTAGATAGTTTGGTATTTAGTTAGGTAGTTAGTTAGGTAGTTAGGTAGTTGGTTAGATAGCTAGGTAGTTAGTTAAGTAGTAAGTAAGTTAGTTAGTTAGTTAGTTAGTTAGTTAGTTAGTTAGTTAGTTAGTTAGTTAGTTAGTTAGTTAGTAGTTAGTTAGTTAGTTAGTTAGTTAGTTAGTCAGTTAGTTAGTTAGTTAGCTAGTTAGTTAGTTAGTTAGTTAGTTAGTCAGTTAGTTAGTTAGTTAGTTAGTTAGTTAGTTAGTTAGTTAGTTAGTTAGTTAGTTAGTTAGTTAGTTAGTTAGTTAGTTAGTTAGTTAGTTAGTTAGTTAGTTAGTTAGTTAGTTAGTTAGTTAGTTAGTTAGTTAGTTAGTTAGTTAGTTAGTTAGTTAGTTAGTTAGTTAGTTAGTTAGTTAGTTGGTTAGTTAGTTAGTTAGCTAGTTCATCTTCAGAATATCGTCATTGCACATCGAACCATTCAGTCCATAGGCGTTCATATTCCCTCCTAAGTTGATCCCGCAGCGTGCAGCGGCTGACAACATCCGTTCTGTATTGTTTTCTTATTCTTCTTGACTTTCTGCATGGTGCACTTGTCTGGTCACACCCCTTTTAACATGTTGTTCTTGCAGTCTGGTCATGGTTGGAGATTAACTTGGTTATCGCATACCGCAAACGTCTTGATTCTCTTAGAGCATTCATAGTATCTGCTTCGTCTGTGGCTCAGCCGCCTTTCACAGTAGTTTTACCTGCAAGCCTATCAGCTTGCTCATTTCCTTGCACGCCTGCAAGAGTGCAGTAAAATCGTTGCTTTGAATATTTGTTCACATACATATTATTCGGACCATCTAATTGTATCTGTCATGGTTAGGTCTTTGGCACGAATACTAGCTTCTCATAGAAAGAGTTAATGGAACCTGAAAATTTATGTTATGGCAGAATATGTCCTTAGCCTTGATCTAGTAGGAAAGCTCCGACATGCTTGCAGACAGAGCACTGCTCTTGTGATCCGACAGCTTCTTAATGGGTAAACAAGGCAGGCCAAGAGACCGAACATGTGCAACATATAGTCTCTACGATACTGTCCTGGCTCTGTACCGTGGGGAGGAGGAACTTCACACGTTGCATTATTCGGCTGTAATTCCGAGGGGAAGTAATTCAGTAAGGGCAACTGCATTAATACCTTTTTGACAAGTGGCTAGAACAAAATTGCTATATGCCTTATTTCTGGACATAGTCCGTCTGCCTTACAACGCATGTAGTCCATTGATCCACAAGATTATGGATGCCAGCCAAGTAGAAGCTTTTAGATGTGGCCAGTAACCAGGACTGCACCACAGATATCATTTCATTGCCACCTGCAAATCTCTGACCCAGCAAATATTCTTTTAACTGGCCAAGTAAATGAAAGTCCGATGATGACTATTTGTGGAATTCTGCAGCAGTGTAATCGAGAGGGACACGTCTTTTATTGCAGATTCGCTGTCTCAGTTGCCACACTAATAGGTCTACCACGTGCCTTTTCATCACTGATGTTAACCCTTCCGTCAAACATATCTACCCATTAATACACTTTTCTCTTACACAAAATAATTTTCTCCTTTTGAATTTTTATCTGTGGATAGATTTCAGACAGGCAAACCCGCCTCTGAATAACACCTCTTTGCATTTCCACGGTGCAAGTTACCAGTGCTACGGCTATCTTGTACGAGCTGTTGAGCATGCGGATACTATTATATCGTCACGGAACCTACTTGGGGTATTACAAATGGGCCATTCTGTCTCCTGAAATTATATATATATATATATATATATATATATATATATATATATATATATATATATATATATATATATATTTATATCACTTTTTCAATGTGTTCATTTTTGTAAAGTTCGGCATTCGTAGAATAGATGACACACAAAAATTATGTTATTTTTAAACAATTTAGCATTGAAAAGTTAATACTAACGACACCTCCTCGTGTACTTTTTTAAGAGAAAAAAAGTTTAAAATTCAGTTATTTAAAATCTGTGTATTTCTGTTTGCTGTGTGTGTGAAATCCTAAAATCTAAGCTAATATAAAGAGTTGAAACATGAAATTTTGTAGGCATACTCCGTAAACAATATTATAGGCACTGGTCTATCTAAAAGTAGATTTTAGAAAGTTTTTGTTTTTTAAAATTTGAAAATTGTCCGATGATGCCAGATTTTTTTGACTTTTTCAATAAACCTACATTTATATATATATATATATATATATATATATATATATATATATATATATATATATATATATATATATATATATATATATTATCTGCACACGGTTCCTTGCAGACAAGAAACAATTGCCTTTACTTATGACGCCCGGTCGTCCTATGCCTCTCTATAAATACAACACAGTGCAGTTGTCAAGAAAGATGTTAAGGGTCCGAATAGGCTAATGTACTTTTTTGTCACTGAATGGCACCTAATAATGACGACGATATGATATTCTAAAAAGATCACTAGTAGAAGAGGCAGATGCAGACCAAGAGAAATGATGGCGCATGGTTTAAGACAGTGGCATGGAGGAATATCATTAGTGGAACTGATCCAGAACACCAAAGACCGATATCTGTGGAGATGCAGGAATGCGTACGCCAGCTGGCAAAGCACTTGGTGATGATGATGACTATCTGGCGATGTTTTGAAATAAATTTTCTGAGGAAACTAAAAGTAAACATTGTCATAGATGAAAAGAAACCGGAGAGAGGCAGCAACTAGAAATCACAAACACTAAGGTGAATTCAAGACTGTGCACCTTGAATAAAATCAGATGGTATGTGTTTAGTTTACCTGCTGTCTGGTGCTAGCGGAAGGAGGCTGACAAATGTATATTTTTGTATTTTGGTTTTCTCTTATCGGAGTATCAGCTGCAGCCTGCCTGCCAAAGGTTGTTTTCTCTTACCTTGAGATGGAGTCTGCAAGACTCCACAGAGGAAACACATCCGTTTGAAGACACGGCAGTAAAATGTCTCTAGCCTTGGCTTTAGTTGTCACAGGAGTTCGTGAACTTTCAATCTTGTTGTGTGATTTGGTCGGATAAATTTTTTTTTCCTCAAACATAAAGGACTTTTGTCAAGTCATTTGAGTATAGGTTGATCATACAGGGTGGTCATTTCTGAGGCCATACATTATGAACTGAGAGTGCACTTGATGTGTAATGTGGTCAACTTCACAAAGCAAGCTATACTACCCAAGAACTGTTTTTCTAGCCATGTTCGGCTGGGTCAGTGTTCGGAGCTGGGGGGGGGGGAAGGGGGGGGGGGTTATAGACAAAAATCCGTCTGGAATTCTATTAGTCATCATCCTTACCTACGTGGGACTACAGGGGACATCTAACTGGTGTGGCAGCTAAGGTACCCTAACTACAACTTCATTGGAGGTGGAATGGGTATCTGGAATCAGTTATGTTTGCCTGCAATCAAGACTGTGATTTTCAAATCTCAGGATGGTATGGTAAACCTTTAAGTAGCAGTGCGGAGGGGACACACTGGAAATTGATCCATAGGAATCCTATTGTCCATGACATGTGACTTTATAAACATGTTTGTCCACGGCCTTCTGCCACTTGTATTGTCAATCTTTTTTTGCAAAGATACTTTTTCAAACGGGAGTCGCCGTGGCTGAGCGGCTAGACGCGCACCGCGGATCGGAAGGTCGTGGGTTCGCTCCCTGGCGGAGCCGGACTTTTCTTCAAAAATGACCTTGGCTCACAGGTCGACCCAGCCTTGAGTGGGTACCAGGTACAGTCCCGGAAAGTAGAGGCGGCCGGCGTAATGCTGACCACATCACCCATCTTGTGCCGTTGGCTTATACAATTTAGGTCTAGCCCTATATGCCCTATACGCCTAAAGGCGTGGAAAATAGCCCTTTACTTTTTTTTAAATAACTTTTTCAAACATTAATGCCACAGTTTTTGACATCTTTTTTTCTGAGCTGTTTGTTATTATATTACTAATTACTAATTTAAGAATCGATATTATAGCACACAAGGCCTACCTATGGATGCTCCGTCTCCTGCAGCAAAAGCCTTAAGGTGTAGATGCTAACTGCCTCGTAACACACTAATTATACACATGACGTTCTCTGCGTCTCATCTGTCTGTCCTTGTCGGATCCACACTTAATTCCTCTTTCCCACATTCTTTCATCTAATCTCGTGTCTCCTGTCAACAGTCGTTCACATACGGTCTTCAGAATATCTCCCTTCTCCAGCACGAGTGTTTCCATCGCTTTCGCTTTTGAAGACAGAAAATCCGCTCTTTCTTTGTCTCGCACTCCTGCATGTCCCGTACAGTATATCCACGTCATTTCCTGCAACATTGGCGTACTGACGCATGGTATCCACTCGTGACAGATTAGTCCATTATGAATCTTCCGCAATGCCGACTGAGAATCAGGCAGAACAATTCCTTTGGTAACTTTGTTTTCTGCTATCTAATTCAGAGCTGCAGTGATTGTCTCCACTTCCATTCTCGTGTTTGAAGTTGTAGATAAAAAAGTCCCAATCTGTTCAGTCATAATTTTCCCCTTTATTCTAGCCTAAAATCCTCAGCCAGATCTTTCACCCCGAAGAACAGAACCATTTATGTTTTGAAAACACAATCATCTAGCTCAGCCTTTTAATCAATGCATTGTTATACCTCTAATTCTGCCATAATGTTACACCCCTTTCTACATTTCCTTCCTAACGTGAAAACGACTTCATCGAAACTGTTGTTGTGGGTGTTCTTGTCGACCAATTTCTACCCCCGTCCCCCGCACTCCCCCCCCCCCCTCCACCCTGTGTATTTGCTTGGCCGGGCCACCGTCTCGATGGTATCTTCAGATAGTTCAATCCACGACTTTCTTCTTTTCAACCTGTCTCCTCCTAACTGGTTCAGATTACCATGCCGAGGATGCCTTTCATCACTGGTAACTCGCATATAGGCCTTGGCTTGCACCAGTGACAGGATAGACCAGTAGTTGTCAACCTTCCTAACGCCGCGACCCTAATACAGTTCCTCATGTTGTGGCAAACCCCAACCATAAAATTAAATTCGTTGCTACTTTATAACACCAGTGAATAAGTGTTTTCCGATAGTCTTAAGCGATCAACGTGAAAGGATCATTCGACCCCCAAAAGGGTCGCCGCCCACAGGTTGAAAACCGCTGGTCTAGACTTTAACGATGTCAGCCCAAGCATGTACATCGTTGTTCTAACTGGGGTATCTCGTGTGCAGCCCAAGACGATTCTCAGTCTTTCATTTTTGATCCTTTCAAGCTGTGTACACTTTAAAGTAGATAGGGCTAATGTTCCTACAGAAAGAACCACATTGTTGAACAATAAGACCAATAATCTAGTCTTCAGTGCCGCCAGGCCACGCTTGCATTTGATATTTGTAGTACAGACTGAGACCACACGTCAAACCTAAGTATTTCAGCGCTCCAGCATTGTCCCATGTTGCCTTTGATGGCTTATAGCTGCTGATGGTGTCTGGTTGCATGCCCTTTCTTTCTAAGTGTGATATGACTTTCTTCGCCACCATTTTTTTAAGCAGTTTGCCACGCACACTTTGCAGGGTAATGATTCTATAACTGCAGAGCTGCGAGGGATCCCTGCCTGGTTTGGTAAATAGTTTAAGATAACTATGTAACCAGTGACCTGGCATATTTGACGTTTGGATACTATCATTAAAGTCCTTCACCACTCGTAGTATTTCATCATTGCTTAACTGTTTGATATGTCCGCAGCGTACACCGTCTGGTCCAGGAGCATTTTTTTGTTGTTGCCTCGCAATCCCACCTGCAAGTCGATTTCAGCCACCAAGTCTTTATAATTGTTGTCTATGACAGTGTTATGCCTGGATTCTCTAGTGTTGCGCCTATCTGTCCTATCGACCTTATGTGTTTAGAAAAAAAAAAAAAAAAATTTACCTTCTATTTGTCACCTGTTAATATTTTATCCCCTGGATCCTGAATATTTGGTATTTTTTAAATATATTATATGATGAATGGTACATTTTAAAATTCATTTCTCGGTGCAAATTCCAGAATTTGTGTAATATTTTCTCCCTTGCTACATCTTTCACAAAATTTTCCCAAATGCTTTCCTTGGCCTCTTTGGCACAGAATTAAATGCATTACTCAGGATTTGTTTATGTTGATGATTACGCTCAATATCTTCATAATTTGATGGTGTTAGTTTTCGTGCGTTCTGTCATGCATTCATAGCCAATGTTTTTGCTTTCCGTGCCTTTTCTGTCTGTTGGTTACATCACGGCAGTTGCACAAATGTTGTTTTTTTTTATCTTTTGTCTGGCAGTTTGGCGCAACGAATGCAATGTACCAACCTTATCTTTACTGGCCGCATTTTTGAACGTGTGTCGTGGTTTCGTTTGCCTAACAGTCTGTACCTAAAAGGAAGAAAAAAAAAATAAAAGCTTTCCACGGGATCGCTTATATTGTGACAGAAAGATCGCGATGACGCCAAGGTCGCAGAATTGTCAGGAAATGTCCATCTGTGGCAATACTTTTATCCGACGGTTGCTCGCAGCTCTACGTGTTTTTCTGCCCAAGCCAAGAAGCCCGGATCAACTCAGATTTGAGCCTAATACCAACTAGCACGTGTGATTTTTCTGTGCTGGGAAACATTGCAACATTGTAACATTTATATTGTATTTTCTTCTGAAGAAAGCCAAGGCGGAGATGACTGTCCACATATTAGGTCAAGTGTGGTGTGGTGTCAGAGCTGTAGCATTACACCGTTTATGTGACTAAAGCCCACCTTTATAAATGGCAATCACAAATTTGATTTAAACAATTTTTTTAAACAATAATTTTTTTTGAGTTTAAATCGAATTGTATGGTGGTATTATGAGTATTAATACTATGACAACAACTATTAATACTAAAACTACTGCTAGTAATAATAATAATAATAATAATAATAAAAATAATAATAATAACAACAATAACAACTGTAATCACAGTTGACTGTTCACTTCTTTTAAATAGGAAAGGATGACAAATTTGTATTTAATAACTAGCTGTACCCGCCTTTCGATCCTCACGCGAGAGTTTAACCGCTACGCCACGGTGGTTCCCATTTCCAAGATAAATATATACGTAATATTACAGAGTATTGTTTGAGCGCTCTGCGATTATGGGTTTTGAAAATCAATTTTTCGGATGGAAAAAAAAATTATGCACTGTAAACATTGTCATTGTAATCCGCAGGAGACAATATTCCTGTTAAAAATAAAGAATGAGAAATAACCTCCATATATTGATCGACAATTATAGTGAGTGGGGGAAAAAACACAACATAGGACATATTTTCTACAAGTATTTTCGTATACTCTTCACATCCTGGAAGACACATAAGGTATTCACATGTGATCTCCATCGCTGCTGATTGGCTGATTCTGCCTCTGGACATAAACTTTCTGCAAAGTCAGGGTACGTCTGCTTGAGAGGCATAAACTTTCTGCAAAGTCAGGGTACGTCTGCTTGAGAGGCATAAACTTTCTGCAAAGTCAGGGTACGTCTGCTTGAGAGGCATAAACTTTCTGCAAAGTCAGGGTACGTCTGCTTGAGAGGCATAAACTTTCTGCAAAGTCAGGGTACGTCTGCGTGAGAGGCATAAACATTCTGCAAAGTCAGGGTACGTCTGCTTGAGAGGCATACACTTTCTGCAAAGCCAGGGTACGTCTGCTTGAGAGGCATAAACTTTCTGCCAAGTCAGGGTACGTCTGCTTGAGAGGCATAAACTTTCTGCCAAGTCAGGGTACGTCTGCGTGAGAGGCATAAACATTCTGCAAAGTCAGGGTACGTCTGCTTGAGAGGCATAAACTTTCTGCAAAGTCAGAGTACGTCTGCGTGAGAGGCATAAACTTTCTGCAAAGTCAGGGTACGTCTGCACGAGAGGCATACACTTTCTGCAAAGTCAGGGTACGTCTGCACGAGAGGCATACACTTTCTGCAAAGTCAGGGTACGTCTGCACGAGAGGCATAAACTTTCTGCAAAGTCAGGGTACGTCTGCTTGAGAGGCATAAACTTTCTGCAAAGTCAAGGTACGTCTGCTTGAGAGGCATACACTTTCTGCAAATTCAGGGTACGTCTGCTTGAGAGGCACAAACTTTCTGCAAAGTCAGGGTACGTCTGCTTGAGAGGCATACACTTTCTGCAAAGTCAGGGTACGTCTGCTTGAGAGGCATAAACTTTCTGCAAAGTCAGGGTACGTCTGCTTGAGAGGCATACACTTTCTGCAAAGTCAGGGTACCTCTGCTTGAGAGGCATAAACTTTCTGCAAAGTCAGGGTACGTCTGCTTGAGAGGCATAAACTTTCTGCAAAGTCAGGTTACATCTGCTTGAGAGGCATAAACTTTCTGCAAAGTCAGGGTACGTCTGCTTGAGAGGCATACATTTTCTGCTTATAAATAAACTAGATCTGAAAAATGGGTGTGTAAGCTAAACTCAAGCTGTAGAACAAAATGTGGACAAGGAATCGGAACTTTCCATCCGAGTTTACAGCCGGTGAACGCCATAAAGAAGAAGAAAATTGCAGTTACTATCCATTGAATAAAACCTGCCACCTTCAAATGACATAGAACAGGGAGAAGTGAACTGTGATACAGGACCACCTTGACATCTCTGTTTATGTTGTCTAGTGTGTCCTCTGATAAAATCTTGGCTGGCAGGAATCAGTTTCATTTTTTTTTTTTTTTGCTAGGGAACTCTGAACAAGCGGACTTGCTTCTTGGTAGGGTCACAGTGGGTGCAGGACAAGCGATGAACAGGGCCGATGTTCTCAGTCCTCTCAAAGAGACAGGACGAGTAAATGATTTAGAAGATAGCGGAGAACTGGCAACCTTGACAGGACTGCAAAAAGATCTTTAGGACAAAAGAGGTATGGTTAAATATGAACGCCACACAGGTGACAAAAGAAGAATAGCAAACCAGCACACAACCTGTAGGAAATACTGAAGAATGGATCCGGCCCTAATAGATTTGTCACGTGTGCGATAAGGATAATCGGTCGATTACCTAACTACCTACCTAACTACCTACCTAACTACCTACCTAACTAACTACCTAACTAACTACCTAAATACCCAATTAACTAACTAACTAACTAACTAGTGTGTCCTCGCTTCTCTGTATCAATAAATTTAGCTTTGTTTGTCATATCGCCTTTAAGTGAGGAAAGTGCCTTTAAGAAGGAAAGCGTGCACTTTGACACATGGTGCTTTCACTAGCTATATATTTCCTCTACCTAAACATACAGTTATTGAATATTGACAAATTCTGCTTTTTTTTATCAGTGTCTTGACTTTGTTTATTTCCTCGCTTTGACTGCCAGTCAGTGCACGTTAATGTTTCTGAGGTAAACTAAACAGCATAATTAGTGCACTATCAGGTGATATTATGTATAGAGATATATGTTATACCAGGAGAATGTATCATAGACGAAGTGCACACCGAATAATCGATTCAGAAGAGATCCCTTCAAATATCTATCGAACAGTGTTATTTTTCTTAATTTTCATTTCTTCGCCACTCCCTCTTTTCTGCTGTGGTTATCGATGCAGATATGATGTTCTGCTTCTTGCTCCTCTGACTGCCTTTACCATCGTACTGTTACTAAGTTTATCTAATGCTATCTTTCCATATTGTTCTTGTTTTATCTCATGCTCTGCGTCCTTACTCATCTTATCATATACCTTGTTTGGCATGGCGTCGCAACATATTCTCTCTAAGTGGGCTAATAATTTTATTTGTCGTCGTTGGATGCAATAATGCATCAGTACAGTGCTTGCTTGTGTTCCCAGTACACGTACTTCATTCCTGAATTTTCTTTTCTTGTCATTCCTGCAGACGTTCTTAGACATCTCGTTTCCATAGTTTTATTGTGACTGATCATGTTTGGCACTGGTAGCATAGGGCGGGATGAATATGTTTTGTGTGAGATGATCCTTGTGCCGACTGGGGCTATTATTTAAAACACATAACAGGTTAAAAAAATGGATGAATTTACTTCTGTTCGGTCTCTTCCGCAGTCGGGGCCCGAAGAGAAAGAGTCACATAAAGCATGAAACCTAAGAGACACGGAGAAAGCTTCAGTGGTCTGACTGACTGACTTTCTACCCCACCAGGACATCACACAAGCAATAAACACCCGATGACACAGAGTGCCACCATGCGGATGAGGATGACCGTGGAGAGGACCCAGAAACCGCGTTCAGCCTTTAGGCCATATTTATGGCCAGGCTATATTGCGGCCCCTGGCAAAAGCTAGAGTAGTGCTTCAAAAAAGGAAACTTTTCATCCTAAAAAGGACGGGAAGATTAGCAACTTGCTTCAGTGGTGGTCGCTTGGAGTACTTGTACTCGCTGATAAAGGGTTGGGACCGGAACCCTCGATATTCAGGAAGCGAGGCAAATGGTTTAACCAAGTCACGAGGAGACGTAACAATCAAGAAGCAGCAAAACATGAATTCTGTGGAACAATCAGTTAACTGACGCACTACCTAAGTTAAAGCGAAATGGGCGAGAAATAATGTAATATTAGTGAAATCATAAAGGCATTCTGAGTTATATGTGAATATTCTATCAATATCTCGTGCGGTTACACGTCACAATATGACTCTCGTTGAATTCTTTATTTAGTTTCATCCTCGAAATGTGGTTTTTCACCCTTCTTCTATGATGTATGGCAACCAATCCCACACTGCTAGTCTCTCTCATCAGTCTGTCTGTGATATATATATATATATATATATATATATATATATATATATATATATATATATATATACAGATTGTTTGTGTGTGTGTGTGTTTATTTTGAAATGTTTTCCATCGATGTGGAATTCGGGCACAATGTCAGAAAAATATTGTATAACTCTGAGGAAAGCTTTTCATGGACATGGAGTAACTTGTCTTGAATAGAATTTTGTCACCAAAAGTCTTTTTGAAACTTCTTTGTACTCTAATCCAGATGTCCAGCCTCTGTTGGTACTGTCTTTACATCGTCTGTCACTTCTTGAATCCGCCTACATTGTGGTCCTTATCTCCTCAATTATATCGCCTGTTTCCATCATTATCGTCTTGTGCAACGCATTAAATGTAATTTCGTATATATATATATATATATATATATATATATATATATATATATATATATATCATCATCATCGAGTGCCTTGCTGACTGGCGTGGGCGATTAAGCCTCTCCATAATCTGCGATCTCCTGCAACATGTATCATTTCGTGTGCCGACACACCTCCATGCCATGCAACAAGACTATCAAGCATCTCCTCTCGTGGTCTTCCTCTATCTCTCCTTCCACAGATCTTTCCAGTGGTCACAACATGTTCTATTTTCCCTCTTCTCATAACATGGCCGAAAAGTGATGACTGTCTCCTTCTGATGTCTGTGATAAGTTGTCTTTGGGCTCCCGCCTCTTTCAAAACCTCTTGGTTGCTCTTTTTGGCTGTCTAAGTATTCTAAGCATTCTTCTGTAAAACCACATCTCTGAGGCCTCTAGAAATTGTCTGGCCTGCCTACCGATTGTCCAGGATTCACAGCCATATGTCAAAACTGGATGTATGTAGCAAGCAAGAATTCTTTTTCTAACTCTCAATGACAAGGATATATTGCACAAGATGTTTTTCATTTTATAAAATGCAGTTTTTGCATGTCCTATTCTGTTTCTTATCTCAGTTATGCATCTTCCATCTGATGTTATCCATGTGCCCAGATACTTAAATTTCTGTACTTGTCCTAAAATAACACCATCAACCTTTATTAAACACTTAGGAATAATTCGTTTCTTTGAAACCACCATTACTTCTGTCTTCCCATTATTCAAACTGAGGCCCATTCTTCCACTTTTTAACACCACAATGTCTATCATTTCCTGTAGTTCTCTCTGACTTGTTGCTATCAAGACTGTGTCATCAGCATAACGTAAATTGTTTATATTGTGCCCACCAACCACAATTCCGGGCATACGAATTAAAGATCTCATTATATATTCACTGTATATTGAAAACAAATCAGGTGACAGTACACATCCTTGTCGTACGCCTCTCTTTATGCTTTGAAATGTACCTAAACAGTTGTCAATTCTTAAAGCTGCTGTTTGCTGCCAATGTATATTCTTTATTATTCGGAGATCTTTCCCATCAATGTTTAATTTTTCTAACAGTTTGATTATTTCTTCATGCTTCACACAGTCAAATGCTTTTGTATAGTCTATGAAGCATAAGTACAAATCACTCTTTACTTCTATAGCTCTTTCTGATAATGTCCTTAGGATGTATATGGCATTGTTTGTACCTTTTCCTTCTACAAATCCACATTGTTCATCGCTGATTTCTGGTTTAATTTTGTTTCTTATTCTTTTCATAATTATTCTCAGTAAAATCTTAGTCATTTGACTCATAAGACTTATTGTGCGATGGTCTTCACATTTTATAGTGCCTGGTTTCTTAGGCAGAGTTATAAATATGGATTTTACAAGGTCATTTGGAATTTACCCACTATTATAAATATCATTTAAAAGTTTAGTTATTATTTCAATTCCAAAATCTCTCAGTGCTTCGATTTCTTCCAATGAGATGTTGTCTGGCCCGGGGACTTTTCCTTTCTTCATATGATGTATTGCATCCTCAACTTCTGCAGTCATTATTGGTGGACCATCATTGTTGGTCTGCAGTTCTACATCTAGTCTATTATCATCATTCAATTCCCCTATTTACTCTGTCCATCTGTTAATTACATTACTATGTCCCATTAATAAGTCACCATCTTTTGATTTCATACATCCAGTGCTGTCACGTGTCATCTTTTCGTGTTAACATATTTATCTGTTGGTACATACACTTTGCATTTGTTCACTATTTCTTTTTGTATTCTATAGTATTCTTCTTTATCATCCTTTTTTTTCCTTCTTTCATCCATTAACTGCAGAATTTCGTTTGACATCCATTTCTTTTTTGCAACTCTATAGGTTGGTGGGATTGTCTCTTTAGATGTCTGCTGAATTGACCCACACAACATATCCCACTGTTCATCAATAGTCTGTATAATTTCCATTGCATTATACCGGTTTTGTAAAGTGACATAGTACTAGCCCTTAATTTCTTTATCCGTTCTAAGAATTCCTAAATTTAACTTGATGTTCTGTGGTGGTTTTCTAATGTTTTTTAGTTTTATTCTAATTTTTCCTACAACTGAAACATGATCACTAAAGCAGTCTGCTCCTGATCTAGTTTTTGCTCAAACTAAGCTGCTCCGGAATCTTCTTGAAATCAAAATATAATCAGTCTGATTACGGACATTATCACCAGGACTTTTCCAAGTCCACAATCTTCGAAATTGATGTTTAAACCAGGTGTTACCTATTATCATGCTGCGTGACTCAGCCCATGCTATTAATCTGTCCCCTCTTACATTCTTTTCTCCTAGGCCATAGCCACCAGTTATTCCGTACACTTTTTGACTTCCTACTTTCGCGTTGAAATCTCCAAGTACCATTGTTACTTCACAATTTTGGCATTGATCAACAGCCATGTCTAACTCATCATAAAATGCGTCAATATCTTCCTCTGAACTACTGCTGTTGGGGCATAAATCTGTACTAAGTTGATGCCAAGCGGTCTGCCACGAAATTTTACTAATAGTACTCTATCTGATATTGTCCAAAATCCTTTCACAGTGTTTGAGTTCCTTGGGTCCAAAATAATACCAACTTCCTTACTATATTCCTTCCCACCCGAGTAAATAATTCTGTACTGATCTGAATACTTTTCCCCTGCTCCTGGCCATCGCATTTCACTAATTCCTAATATGTTGATGTTCATTCTCTTCATTTCGATCTTGATGTTATCCAACTTTCTGACATTCCATGTACCAATGTTCATGATGTTTCTACCATTTACTTTTTCTACAGTAGCTGGATGACGGTCGGTTATCACCCGTAGAACATGATGCTCCCTACCGGACGAGGTGATTCCACTGGAATCCCCATTCACGTCTTTATCTGAATACCTATTATTTTGAGGCATGATTCTCTCTCTCTCTCTCTCTCTCTCTCTCTCTCTCTCTATATATATATATATATATATATATATATATATATCTCTCTCTATATATATATATATATATATATATATATGTATAGAGAGAGAGAGAGAGAGAGAGAGAGAGAGAGAGAGAGAGAGAGAGAGAGAGAGAGAGAGAGACTAGGTACAAAAAAAGGGTCGCAGCGAATATTCTCAACGTTGTTAAGCCATGAAATCTGCAGCAGTAATAATTTTAGCCGGATGGTCATAATTTTTAATAGAAATTAACCGACTTGCCACGCTTATTTTAGCAGAACATATTCTTGTGTTCTATGTACGGAATTATTTCTAACTTGTTATTGATGCCGTTTCACATTTACGTTCTTAATTATTATAATGTCTTTGAAAATCGATATTTCAACGTTCTAGCTCTCTAATCTTTTTCTTCACTTCCCCTGCTCCTCTCTCAAAGCCTTTTGTACAGTCAAGGAATAATCAGAATAGATCTGCGTTTACTTTGATAGCTCTTTGTTATAACATCCTAATTTCAAATTTATTGTCCTGTGTGCTTTTCACTAAATCAAACCTCTAATTATTTTATCAGTAACCTTTGTTCCTTGTGTAACCATTTTTTTAATGACGGTTTTTTTTCATGTGTTAAATATTACTAGTTCTCCATTCTTTCTCTCTTCTTTTGATGTGTGCTAGCGGGAAGAAGGAAAAAGAAAGCTTTAGGAGACTGGAAAGAGAAAATTGTGATAAGGATAATAAGTAGCTTCCAGTTCAGCAAATTTACATCAGTGATGGCAGAAATCGAAACATATTAACATGTGCGTTAAGCTTCAACGTATCACCAGAACAGTAAAAACGCTTCCAGCGACCTGCAATCAACCTATCTCCAAACAAAAGTGCACTGAAATGTACCACCACCCAAGAAACTATCGCCAGTCCTTCCCTCGACCAAGTCCTTTTTCTCTCGTGCGACAGGTCGGTCCAGTGGACGGAAAGATTAGAGGCAAAACTTCCTGCCCGTCCTTCTTTATGCTTACGACTTGGCAATTGCAGTCAAAACAAAATTCATAGCTGCTCGACTATATATGTTTGTTTTGTATGGTATGACGTCGCAAGGCATTATCTTTCCTTCCATTGCCATCCCACTTACTATTGGCTTTATTATTGTCGATGTGGTTTTTGTTGGATGTCAACCTTCGGGACGACTCGACTCTTAAATGCACTGGTGAACAGCTGATTTGAACTATGACAAAGAGTTGCTTCTGTTGGAGCCGGGTTAGATACTTTTCTCCCCACCCAGTACAAGTGTATCACCTTCACCTGGGACTGACTTAAAAAGCTCTCCTTCATCTTTGATTTTCCTTGATACTCATTGAATGTATTTTCTTTTATAGACATACCATGCTTTAAGGATAAAATAGAAATGCATTTTCAAAGATGAGTGTGTGGAAGTGCCGAATGTAAAACGGATCTGCGTGCCCAACTTTGATCCTTTGAAAATAAAGTTCGTTCGTTCGCTCTTCAAACTCAGAAACGAGGTTAGTGAAAAAGACCGGTACTGGAATTTCACATTTGCACAGACACACATCAGAATATCACTAGGCAATCACATTCCAACAAGATAGAATTCAGGCGCGCTGCCACGAAGAAATCATAGGAGGAGGCCGCACTCAGTCCCATTATAATGTTTAAGGGAGTGGCGCCTGGCCCTAAGGGAATGAAATCTTGTTTTATGGCATAATAATAAAACTAATATATTTTTGTTATGAATGAGAAATAAATATAATGAAATACTTAAAATAATATGAAATGTGTAAACTAAATAGAGATTTTGTATGCTTTGCCCCTCTATTATAAATTTGGGGCAGGAAGTTCAAGAGGTCTAAGCCCAAAAGTTCCGGCGCCTATGGTAGAATTAGAGCTACTTGTGTAACGGCTTCTCTACATGGTTTAGTTGGTTATCATGATGCTGCTACTAGCAGCCATGGTAACGGAAAAACTGGACGTCCACCTGCAGGCCAAGGGTCGTGTGTTCCAATCCGCATCACGGCGTTTTGTTTCCTTCCAACTAATATTGGCGCCCAGACAAACATGGAGACCAAAATAATGTCTTGGGAAGTAAAGGCAGTTATCGTGAAGTTCGACCCAGACAAACATGGAGACCAACTAATGTCTTGGGAAGTAAAGGCAGTTATTGTGTGTTCGACCCAGACAAACATGGACACCAAAATGCTGTCTTGGGAAGTAAAGGCAGTTATTGTGTGTTCGACCCAGACAAACATGGACACCAAAATGCTGTCTTGGGAAGTAAAGGCAGTTATCGTGTGTTCGACCCAGACAAACATGGACACCAAAATGCTGTCTTGGGACGTAAAGGCAGTTATCGTGAAGTTCGACCCAGACAAACATGGAGACCAAAATAATGTTTTGGGAAGTAAAGGCAGTTATCGTGAAGTTCGACCCAGCCAAACATGGACACCAACTACTGTCTTGGGAAGTAAAGGCAGTTATCGTGATGTTGACCACATCTCCCACCAAGTGTCGACTGGACAATATAAATATGAGTCTAGCATCATATGCCCGATGCGTCACTGGCCAAGAGATGTTACTAGGGTTTGAAAGCAACAGTGGTTTCTCCTCACGTCCCAACAATTTGTGCTGGATTTAATAACTGTCGATTTTAACAAAAATGTCAGACCGTATGACAGCCGGGGAGATATATGGCGACACTGCTTGCCAAGCTATGGCCATATCACTTGATTTTGAAGTAATTTGTGGAATTAACTGCCTCACTCAGTTAGACGGTTCTCATCTCTGTGGTCACCCTATGTATCGTTCCTCGAAAATACTGGAAAGGGAAAATGACACATAACGAATTCTACAATGAATTAGGAATGAACACGTCTACTCCGTTAAGTAAGCTATCCATGACTGATTAAACCGTCATAATGAATTGTTTGCTGTTAAAAAGAGATATTTTGCACCTTCTATCTATTCGTTAGTTCTTTGTTTTACTAGACTAGACCCTTAGGTTCTGTTATGTTAACGTTTTCATTTATACAGACAATTAATTTACCGACGCACACAGATATTATATAAGAACGTGAAAGAATAATCAGCTAGTTTTGTGTGTGTTTGTGTGAGACAGAGAAGCCATGGCAGTTGCAGGATTAGAAAAAGTTGAAGGGAAAAAGCAAAGATATTGTCACCCAGCCTCTCACTGATCAAAAACAATTTACTGCCACCCTTACATACAAAGTTTGAGCCTGATGACGCGATTTGTTAAGGCTCTGAACAAAGATGGCATCTGTTTTAATTACTGACGCAGAAAGTTTCCGGATTTGAGTATCGACAAACTTAAAGCTGGAATTTTTGATGGACCTAAAATTATTAAGGAAATAAAAGATCCTGGTAATCATTTGTTTCAGTTGTGCAAAACTTTCTGCTTAACTTTGAGGCAGACAATTATTCTGAATTATTTGCAAACATGCCGATGTGTTTTCGGAAGCTTGGGTGCATTAGGAGCATACAATTGCACTGCCCCCATAACAATTTATATTTGTTCCTGAGAATCTTTAAAGGAGATATCAACACAATGAAAGAGAGATTCGGGGAACTTTGGGACGCCTAAATGAAGACAGATTACTGTTGCGCACTAAAGTGTGACTGTCTGGGCATGCTACATTTAGGAAGTCCTTGACAGGAAGCCCAAGTTCTATACATTTTAGTATGTGATAAATGCACAGAAATGATGTATAATATGAATGCAGATTCAAAATGCCACTATCAACACCTGATTATAGGATTGTACATAACAAGTGAAATAAGAAGAAGGTCATCTAAAAAACTAGAGCTGATAGATAAAACCTTATTACATATGCGAAAGCAATCTACAGAATTACTAAAGAACAGCTGTACCATTTAAGGCACCTAAATATGTATAGACCAGTGTAATTAGAGCGACAGCAAGAAATTAACAGACAAAGCAATAAATAGACAGACTGTAGACAAACAGTCGACAGACAGACAGACAGACAGACAGACAGACAGACAGACAGACAGACAGACAGACAGACAGACAGACAGACAGACAGACAGACAGACAGACAGACAGACAGACAGACAGACAGACAGACAGACAGACAGACAGACAGACAGACAGACAGACAGACAGACAGACAGACAGACAGACAGATAGACAGACAGACAGACAGACAGACAGACAGACAGACAGACAGACAGACAGACAGACAGACAGACAGACAGACAGACAGACAGACAGATAGACAGACAGACATATAGACAGACAGACAGATAGACAGATAGACATATAGATAGATAGACAGATAGATATATATATATATATATATATAAAGATTGATATATAGATAGATATATAGATAGATAGATAGATAGATAGATAGATAGATAGATAGACAGACAGACAGACAGACAGACAGACAGACAGACAGACAGACAGACAGACAGACAGACAGACAGACAGACAGACAGACAGACAGACAGACAGACAGACAGACAGACAGACAGACAGACAGACAGACAGACAGACAGACAGATAGATAGATAGATAGATAGATAGATAGATAGATAGATAGATAGATAGATAGATAGATAGATAGATAGATAGATAGATAGATAGATAGATAGATAGATAGATAGATAGATAGATAGATAGATAGATAGATAGATAGATAGATAGATAGATAGATAGATAGATAGATAGATAGATAGATAGATAGATAGATAGATAGATAGATAGATAGATAGATAGATAGATAGATAGATAGATAGAGAGAGAGAGAGAGAAAGAGAGAGAAAGAGAGAGAGAGAGAGAGAGAGAAAGGGGAAGGGTTAAAAAGATAATAAAGTTATAGAAATGACAGTCTGCGTCACAGACAGAAAGACCAGATCTTGTGCTACATTTTGAAATTGTCTCATTGTATCTTCAGTATAAACGCTAGATCAAGTCTCCCGAGTCTCCTTGCAAAATGAAGATCCTTGCATTACTTAGTACCGTTACTAGTGAGTGTCCCGAGGGGCGGGAGAGGGGGGGGGGGCGAGGTCAGAGGTGTACGGTTTTAAAAGAATGAAAGGCGCTTACCCAGACAGTTGCCAGGCAGTGTGCCGGCTAGGATCTCGTGATAAATTCTTTGAGTTGGAAATAGTGATCTGTCAGCAGTGGCCAATTGCTATCCAAGCGGATATGACCTGCTATTTGCTAGTTAGTACAGCGACTTACACGCTTATGGCTTGCACTGTTGTGTTCGCTAGTTGTCTCTACTTGGTAGATCTCTTCAGTGACTCTGGAGCTAGACGCTCGTCTGCTAGCCTGAAGGTCTTGTGTTCGAATTCACATCGAGTAGAATTTTTTTCAATGACTTTTCCTACCAGGTCGATCCAGCTAAAAATAGGTAGCAGGTGAAGTCATATGACTTGAAGAAGATTGGCGTGATGTTGAACCTAGCAAATAGATTGATCTAAACAATGTTTCTAGCATCATAAGTCCCATAAGCCAGTGACGTGGGGAAAACATGTCCTGTCCTTTTTAGCGTGCTGCAAGCTGCTATCCCTGCCATGGTAATCGATCTTTCCCTACCGCGAATAAACGCATTTGAACTTATTTAAAACTATTTCTCGTCTTATAGCCAGTCTGACGAATTACAGATTTTGCGAGGAATTTTGATTATTCGTGGAATTTTTAAAGAGCCGTAACATAATGGTATTGTCCATAGATTAGATCAGATAAAGTTACTTTCTTCAGAGAAGTTTAAAACAAAACCATGAGAAAAGTAATGAATTCTGCAGAATCATTTCAGATTTCGGAATTTCATAAAAGGAGTAAATAAAATAAAAAAAAAATTAAAATAGTCTATCCTTTCCCAAAAATAACGTAGTTCTGTGGACAACAACTTATGGCTCTAGCCTAGTTTTTCTTAGAGAGGGGGGGGGGGGGGGGGGGGGGTAGGGTAGCATGAGCAGTGAAAAAAAAGACTATTTTGACTAAATGATTATAGAATATACTATACTATTTTGCGTCTTGTACTTGACACTTTATAAAATACATCATGAATTAAGGTTTGCTAAAATATGTCACGCACTGAATTATTTAGAGACAATTTAAGATAACGCACAATAATGAACTGAATATGTCTGACACAAACCACGTGGCCAACATGTGTAGAGTGCGATGCCACCCACGGCGTCTATTTGATGTCGTAAAATGTGTTATCATTTAACTTCCGGGAAGAACATCTGCTCTAACCAGCGGGAATCCCCAGTTGTTTTTTTTTTTTTTTCAAGCCCGTCTGTGACCGGAAGCGTGTCTCTTATGATTAAAAACTCTAAAACGGAGCCTCTCTCACAGGGTAAACACACCCGTCATGGGGTGAAGCAGTTAGTCATCATAAATTTCACCCATACCTAGGGGATCAGGTCCCTTGAGCCCTCTATCCATAAGTATTGTTGGAGGTGGGGGAATTGGGTTTGATGGCGGCCAATAATTTTGAAAGGAGACTAAGAAGACTTCAACCATGTATTTAAACTTTCTTTACACGTATTTGCTTTTAGATTTATATTATTTTTAGTATAATTATAATAATGTGCTGACTGGCAATACGTTTTTACATTTGATGTAATATGATATGACAAGGCAATATTTCCCCGTTGTGAATTTGA
The DNA here is from genome assembly GCA_905116865.2 of Candidula unifasciata. Classification (NCBI taxonomy): domain Eukaryota; kingdom Metazoa; phylum Mollusca; class Gastropoda; order Stylommatophora; family Geomitridae; genus Candidula; species Candidula unifasciata. Next base: position 44,224 of record CAJHNH020005290.1, read on the forward strand.
ACACAGAAGACACACACAACAGATTGCACAATTTATTGCCTGGCAAATTCCACTGTATCTCGTCAAGGTGCATACTTCAGTAACAATTGATTAAAATGAAGCGAATAACCGAATCCTAGAAACTGAAACACAAAATCGACTACACTGTCAAATTGTCTGTTTCACCAAGGTAACCACAAGGTGACGAGCATTGTCTTTTGTCTGCATAATTCTAGTTTCAACAGGTTGATAGCTGACGCTTCCGCATATCGGAGTAATCTACGATTTGCCGAATTGTAAATAATTCGGAATGCATCATCCTTGTTTACAATGTGCCGGAATTAGGAACATGGCACGTAATTGCTGATGACAGATTTTGTCGACCTGTCATCTGATTCGTTGTTGTTGAGTTGTTAGTGTTCTACAGTGCTTTTAATACCCATATTGGAATATATTCAGCATCCCACTGTGCATTTCGAATTATTTACAATTCGGTTAACCGTAGATTACTCCAGTATGCGGAAGCATCAGCTATCAGCAGGTTGAAACCAGAATTATGCAGACAAAAGGAAATGCTCGTCACCTTGAAATTACCATAGTGAAACAGATAGTTTGAGAATGTAGTGCTTTTGTGTGTTAGTTTCAAATATTTTTTTTTGTGTGCTCAATTTTAATCAGTTGTTACTGTAGTATGCGCCTGACGAGATACAGCGAAATATACCAGATAATAAATTGTGTAATATATTGTTTGTGTCTTCTTCGTTCAAACATGATATTATAAAATTACTTCTACGAACAATTTCTTTCCATGGTCAAAGGTGGCATCGTAGTCCCCTTACAAAATTTTTAGGTGAGGTTTGGCACTCAGCCCACCCACCCCTTCCCATTTCTTTTATGTTGGGGCATTCATGGACTCAATTATCACAGCAAATTATATGCTTAGGAAATTTGTTAGGAGGTGAGGAGCGCGAACGGCCTAAAGGGGTCTAAACTTCAACCTCCAACGTCCACCAGGTTTTATGTCTTCACGTAAACAAACCTGCTGAATAATGACCTCAGTCTCTCTTTAAAGGGCTACCCTGCTTCCTGCCAGTCTCACAAATCCATATGACTAGTGTTTAATATCATTTCTGCAAACACGAACAGACGCTGTAAAACAATTCAGAAACTGACAATAAACAAAATATCCTAACTAGAGCTGAGAGAGTTGTTAAGTGTAAGCAATTTATTATAAGGTAATCCTTCAAGAAATGAATCACGGACAGTTCAAAGATTATTGAAACATTATTAAGAAGCTGCCGAGATGAGGTTTTATAGACGAATGATGAGAATACCCTGCTCAGATAAAAAGACTAATGAGGATGTCTTGAAAGAAACTGACTCACGAAGAGAACTGACTGCCCACATCAGAAAGAGACAACCTACATTCTTTGATCGTGTGATGAGAAGGAGAGAACTGGAGTACATTGTGACAGTAGGAACGTTGAAGGGGAGGAGAGGCAGAGAGAGACCGAGAGAACAGATGCTTGTATAGTCTGACATCATGGAATGGAGGATCATCGGCTGAAAGGCGCAAACATCGTAGCTTTGCTGTAAACAGGCAAACACAATTATCTCACTTGGACGAACAAAAAGAAGACGACTTCATATGCACCCACGTTTATCCCATATGGCTCAACCTCTCTCCGTAGAACAGGAAGCCTTTTCTGATAGTATCACACAAAGCACAGACTCTGTAGCTCAGCGACGATCTACAGGGATCTCCGCAAAATTTGCTATTGTTAACGGAACGACGCAGAGTGTGAAACGAACCCGCCACCGTTATATCATCAGGCAAACGCTTTGACCGTGTCGCAATTGTAATGATGCCATACAGAAAAACTTACTGGTTACATCCATTACATTTGTTATCTGCCCCTGAACGCTCATCAATCATCTGTATAACCACAGGCACAGCCCTTTCTTCTGTGCAATTATAACGAAGCCGTGGCTAGTAATTGGCATTTATAACTTTATTAAAATGCTTTGTAAGAAGCACCGATGTTATTTGAAAATAATTTGCACTTGTCTAAGTTTTATATTCTTATCCTCTTCCTCCTTCGTTGCGCTTCTTATTTTTTCTTTTCCATCCGCGGACGTAATTTTATTGTGCATGTTACGCATATCTACAATATTTGCATATTTCGGCGACAATGTCTTTCGGCGAATATATTTACAATATGTGCACATTTCGGCGATAATATCTACAATATTTGACATTTCGGCGATAACATCTATAATATTTGCACATTTCGGCGATACTTTTAACCGCTTCTGACATTATTAGTGTTCCAGATTTTCCTTCCAAGTATTTTGGTTATCTCTTACCACAAAGGACCGCGGTGGCCCGTTTGGTAGTCATTTATTCGAATTCTCCAAAAAAGGGAGAATATTTATAAAACTGGAGCCAGACTCTGAAGTTAAGCCGGCATAAAGTGAGCATGGGGAAATCTTATAGGAAGTAAGCGTAAACCCCGTGTTACTGGCCAGATTTCCCAGCATGTGGCTGTAGAATAAGAATGTGGCGAGCGGTATATACCCAGTATTCCTCTATGCCTGGAAACAGGTCTTGGCGTGTATCCGAATTTTTTTATTTTATGACAGTGAACATTTAGGATGTCCTGACAGTAATGTCTGATTTGGAAGCTAAACAAACACAGCACAAGATATCACTAGCACACTTAACAAATGAAAAGGACAGTTTGATGTCTAAAATAGTCGTTCCCCTGTGGGATGCAGTTTTTCGTTATTTGAAGTCCCACTCTGGCTTTTGCCGCGTGCCCTGAATATAGCCAGACCATTAGGCCTAATGGCTGAAAGGGGTTTCTGGGACCTCTCCATGAGTGATCCTCATCCGCATGGTGACAATTTGTGTTACCGGGTGTTTTATCGCTCTTTGTGATGTCCTGGTGGGGTACAACTAAAGAGAGAAAGAGAGAAAGAGATAGAGAGAGAGTGAGAGAGAGAGAGAGAGAGAGAGAGAGAGAGAGAGAAGGAAAGTTTCACACATAATCAAACAAAGGTTTTGAACAAATTCTTTATCAGCGAACACACACGCGCACACACACAGAGGTAGAGAGGGAGAGGGAGAGAGAGAGAGAGAGAGAGAGAGAGAGAGAGAGAGAGAGAGAGAGAGAGAGAGAGAGAGAGACGCAGACACAAATCCAGCACTAACATGAAAATCAAATAAAACGGCATAGACTGATAAAGAAACTTACAGTTATAAAACCAGGCTGACATAGAAACACTGTCACAATGACGTTGAAATAACATAATTATAAAACGCACCATAACCAACACAGAAAACAGTTTAAACAGTAATACCACTGACCGATATTTAATCAACGCAGCAGTCCAACTGTGTTCAAACCAAATTGACCGAAACATTAGAAATCAATAATGTGCATACGAAACAGGTGTATCAATCAAATCTGGTATGTATTTATTGTGTGTTCAGATATAAGTAGTTTACTTCTGGTAATTGACTGGCGGTGTTATAACAGTAACATTTCTTTTTTTTTTTTTAAATCCCTCAGGAAACATTACCAGTGTAGATCTAATCTCAGCTAGGCTGTTATTGCTGTGCTACCACTTAATCTCAGCCAGGCTGTTCGTGCTGTGCTACTACTTAATCTCAGCCAGGCTGTTTGTGCTGCTGTGCTACCACTTAATCTCAGCCAGGCTGTTCGGGCTGCTGTGCTACCACTTAATCTCAGCCAGGCTGTTCGTGCTGCTGTGCTACCACTTAATCTCAGTTAGGCTGTTCGTGCTGTGCTACCACCTGCACACATCTTAATATGCCCCTCGGCAGAAGTCTTCTTCTTCCTACCGTTCACTGGTAGTTAGCTCCGGCAGAAAGGAGCGGTTGTTTGTCCAAGATATTGTTGTTGTCCAGAACTAGAGTTTTGCAGGCATATACATTTTTTCCCAGATCCGTTTTATTTGCAGACTGGTGGTTCTTCACCTCACAGCCAGGTGCATGTACACTGGGCGGTAACCTCCTTAATAATTAGTAAAATATAGTGCTTTTTAATAGTTGTTCCTTCACACTTTAACAAATATCTTGAAAAACTCCGGTCTGAACGGAGCAACACGATTTACTTGTTCATTAGCATGTGGCCTTAGATTTCTCATGTCCTTATAATTTTATAATTTACAACTGCACAGATGTTGCAGTTTTCTTAAATCGGCGAATTTCTTTGATCTTTGTTTAATTTATAAATTATGTACCCCTAAAAAATAGAATATACAGTAATTGACAAAGACATGATGATTGTCTGGAAATCAGTTCACATGGCAGCGATGCCTGGTGACTATTTTGATAGCCTATTCCGCAAACAATAAAAACTCCACATTTCACAAGAGACAAATGCTGGAGATGACCACCTAAGAGTTAAACGTCTTTGGAACAGGGGTAGTCTGATGTTTGGAAAAGTCCCCTTGACTCAGTTTACTTAAGTTACCGTAAGCATGTGGATTGTTTGCTTTGAACCGGTGTCTGATGTAAAAAAAACACACACACCAGTACGTCTGTTGGGAAGAGCACACCTGGAGCAACACCAGTACGTTTGTTGGGAAGAGCACACCTGGAGCAACACCAGTACGTTTGTTGGGAAGAGCACATCTGGAGCAACACCAGTACGTTTGTTGGGAAGAGCACATCTGGAGCAACACCAGTACGTTTGTTGGGAAGAGCACATCTGGAGCAACACCAGTACGTTTGTTGGGAAGAGCACATCTGGAGCAACACCAGTACGTTTGTTGGGAAAAGCACATCTGGAGCAACACCAGTACGTTTGTTGGAAAGAGCACATCTGGAGCAACACCAGTACGTTTGTTGGGAAGAGCACATCTGGAGCAACACCAGTACGTTTGTTGGGAAGAGCACATCTGGAGCAACACCAGTACATCTGTTGGGAAAAGCACACCTGGAGCAACACCAACTGCGCACGCATGGGTGTGCCCAATGTGCAGTGACGTCGATTGTGAGAACAAAACACAAAATAACATTTTGTAGGAAGTCGGCATTCCGAAACCCAAGTTCAAAGTGTCTCCTTCGTGCCAAAGAACTGCATGGCTGTTGTTTGAACATTCGTTAACGAAGGCAGTCAGGTCGTTCTAGGGGCGACGCCTGCTGATGGATGTAATGTCCTAAGTCCCTTCCCCAGCTAATAGTGAGGGTACTGCTGGGGCGACCATTTATTAACCCTCACATAATGCTTCAGGTCAAAATGGACGCTAGGCACAGCCACTTTTTATTTTGGTATAGCCGTGGCAAATGTTTTTTTTTTTTTTTTACTTCTGCCAGGCGGTGGCCGTCGCATTTTTGCTCCATTTGTAGACTGGAAGCATATAGTTTCGTCGCCCAGCTTCTGAGTTGAGTGCATGGTGTGACATTGTGGGCTACGTGTGTTTTTCGTTGGCACAGGAGCGGAGCAACTATGGGGTGACCCGTTTGCTATGAAGCTGAAACTAGGATAACCAGATTACCAGATTACCATACACACATACACGCACACACAAACACTTTCTTTTAAAGACATGATCATTTTTACCAGGTTGGTGAAAATTTTCAACAACGTACATCAAACGGTTACTGTGTTACAGATTTGTTATAAGTTTGGTACGACTTCTGGTTCTGGTTATATAACAGCATCCTAAAGTCAATTCCATGTCATGAGTATCTACAACACAAACTCGTATGACAATAATTATCCCTAAAACAACAAAAGACAGGAGCAGCGGAAAGTGGGGACAAC
>CAJHNH020005290.1:52500-55000 GCA_905116865.2 Candidula unifasciata
TAGATAGATAGATAGATAGATAGATAGATAGATAGATAGATAGATAGATAGATAGATAGATAGATAGATAGATAGATAGATAGATAGATAGATAGATAGATAGATAGATAGATAGATAAATAGATAGATAGATAGATCGATCGATCGATCGATCGATCGATCGATCGATAGATAGATAGATAGATAGATAGATAGATAGATAGATAGATAGATAGATAGATAGATAGATAGATAGATAGATAGATAGATAGATAGATAGATAGATAGATAGATAGATAGATAGATAGATAGATAGATAGATAGATAGATAGATAGATAGATAGATAGATAGATAGATAGATAGATAGATAGATAGATAGATAGATAGATAGATAGATGATTGAATGGATGTAATTCAAAATTGGCGTTCTGTGGTACCATTGTGGGAGGGGAAAGAGGATAGTAAACCCACTGTCTCCATAAAAGGTAAGTCGTTATATTTGACTAATTAGGGATTTTCTTCAAAGTCGGTGTGCATCTGCCTGGGAAGCCGGTAACCAACAGTCTGAATACAGATAAACCAGACCGGCGAGCAAGTGGAGAAGACGTGTCTAATGGTATGATGAATTACAAAATTAGTTAGTGATAAAGAAACGATTTATATTTAAATGAAGGAAAGATAATGACAAAGTTTTTCGTTATATCAAGTAAAAGTAAAAATCCTGTTTAACGCCAGACATTTGATAGAATTATTGTTTCAAGTCTAATAGGTATTCGATTGTTTGTATTGTCAACTCCATATAGCCACCTTTACTTCCCATAATGTTTCCCGACACCCACTTTAGTCTCGGTCGACGTAAGAGGCAAGGATATTTATGAAAAACTTCTGGCTCCTTACATCTAACTTTAAAGTTAGTCAGTTGCGTAACCAACCTCAGCATATTTTTACTGTTGTGGTATTTTCAGGCTAATTTACATCTAGGATTTTGCCATTGCTTTTTGGACGGTCGGCTTCCCGATACCACTGTCGAAACCAACTTAAGGCACAAGGCCGGTAGCAGGGATCGAACCCGGCACTCCGGCATTACGTTGCTCGTTGGCAACGCCTAAGCCAAAGACGCCGACATCTAACGTTACACTGAGAGAATCTATTGTTATGTTCCTAAGAAACGAATAAAAACCAACATAGAGACTACGCGCGGGTGATTAACGTTTCACTACTGTAGTGGAAAATTACATGGACAACAATTTTTTCTCTGGAGAATTGTTGCTTCCTGGGGTGTTTCAGACTAGAGCCATTTGTCTCCCATTAGTCCATTGTTTTAATGGAAGGCACAGACCGAACAGGTCTGGGCACACTGGTTAGGAGCAGTGCCTTCTTGTGTGACCTATAGGTTCTTGTCTTAGAACATCGGGGCTGATCTTTTTGTCTTTCTTGTTCTGATACTGTTTATGTCTTCTGCTTGTTAGAAATCATAGAGTGTAAACTCCGGCAGAAAATTGTGGTTGTTTTCCAATTCTGGACTTTGGTCTTGTACCAGAAATTGAGCTTTGAGTGTGCCAACGTTTCATGAATCTAGCTTATTTGAATGCAGACTGTTGATTCCTCGCCTTTCAGGCAGAAACGTTCCTTCTTCGAATATATCTCTCAATTTAGTTGACTTTTACGACATTCTTGTTGGGTGTGGTGGATCCGACTCGCTTGTTGGGGGCGATGGGTCTGTTCCCTCTCGCCCCTTCCCAAGCTAGACCGTGGAACCCAAGAGGTTCTGTAATATAAAATGCAATGTCAGGGATGTGGGGTGGCAGAAATCGTGGTACCCGGTGCGGTATTCCCCCCCCCTCGGTACCCGGTGCGGTATTTCCCCCCCCCACCCTCGGTACCCGGTGCGGTAACCCCCCCCCCCCCCACCCTCCGCCCCTTTCATATTTTTTACAACAGTTTTTCAAGTTAATCAGTCAACAATATGTGCTTTAAACATAACAGTTTAACCAAATGTCGTAACCAATCAATTTTTTAGCGATCTCATTCCGGATTTTATGCTTACGGCTTTTCGCTTTTTCTATGCATTTACTGTTGCAATATTTCATCTAACGACGACTCCTGTATCTGTTGCAACTTCAACCTGGTTCCATTAGCCAGAACGTTTCTAAGTGACGCAAAATGACGTTTAAAGTTACCATGGTGATCATGGGGCACAAGAGCACATCGTATTCCGCCCAATCCCAGCAAGTCCTTAATGTGTCCTGTTTACCCCCTCTCGCGCTGTGGGTGCACAGTGGCTTCAAACAGTCACCTTTACTTCCTCATCACCATCATTATCCTGTCGTGTCGTTACACGACATATATGGCTTGCAGTCTAGCTTTCCCAGTTCGTCCTATTCTGTGCAGTACTTTATATATCATGTCTGGAAGCCAGTTCGCCACCGCTGGCATTTTTTAAACACGTTCGTTTAATGGTTTCTCTTGGATGACCTTGTTTCTTCACCCATTTGTTTCTCTTTGTGGCGTCTTTGTGTA
>CAJHNH020005290.1:65000-125000 GCA_905116865.2 Candidula unifasciata
TAATCAACAGTTGAAGATATAACCTGTATTTTATTCAAAGTAAGCCCCTTGTGCATTGATACGGCGAGTGGCACGATGAAACATACACTGAAACGACCTCTGTAGTTCTTCTGATGTTATGAGTGTGCACACACACACACACACAAAATATGCCCATAAACTTCTTGCATCAATTCAGCTGTTGCAATGGGACCTATTCTTAGTTTTAAACATAATTTAATGTTAGCTTTTTTGAGCCATGCTGATTACGCAACAATGTACATCCAAATAGGTTGACAAAATTGTGGCTTGTTTGTTATCTATTTTAGATTGTGTTAGGGCTATTTATAGACAAAGTGAAAGCGCCATTAGAACAAGAGCAGGCATCACAGACTGGTTCCCAGTAACATCAGAAATAAGACAAGGTTGTGTATTATCACCTTTACTTTTCATAATATTTATTGACAATATTAATAAAATAGACATAACACCAACAGATGTCGATAAACAGGAGGACTTCAATGAGCTGCTCTTTGCCGACGACCAATGCCTATTTCACAGTGATAGTAAACAGCTGCAAGACTACATAAACCTACTACACGACAGTTGCCTCAAGCATCATATGAAGATCAATACTGAAAAGACAGAAGTCATGAGCATAAGCAGAGAGCAACAGACCATCGACATAAAGATTCTAGATCACAGCCTAAAACATACAGCTTTATTTACTACAATGAAATTACCAGTTTGTTGATTTACACAAACAGTGACTGGTTAATGAAAGTGATACGCTTCAGCGAGACAAACAGCTCGGGGTTTAGAGTGGTATGATAATGATGATAAAAGGTTAACATAAAGGGGTTAACTCAACTTATAAGCCTCTGACAGCCGTGAGGAACTGTCAAGCTTGTCCAACTCTTCCTTGCCTGTTGTCTGCCTGTTTCAGCTTATTCTCCACTTCCTCCCCACCTCGTTCTCCACATCGTTCTCCACCTCGTTCTCCACCTCGTTCCCAGCTGGCCGAGTCTAACACAATGTAGGCTACTTCATGGACTGATCGTCACATGGGCGCTGTAATCATGGAAACAAAACACATACGTGTAGTATCTTGACTTACACTAAGAATACATGTATCAATTAATACAACATATAATAATAAGATATAGCCCATCACTCCTCCTCATATTCCACATCCTCTCCAGTCTAGTCTGAAGGTCTTTTGTCTTACATGGGCGTCACATATCCTGCCTTCCCTCAAATGCTATGTCATGATAGTTGACTTTCTAAGTCTGTTGTCCGTCTTCACTCAGACTTCGAATTGGCTGACATAGATTTGACATAAACATGTGGCGCAGGTTATGTGCTGAACCCGCAAACATTTTATATGTGCACGCTGTCCTGAATATTATCTTTCAGTGACCGTGAATTCTATACACCCATCATCCTTCCCCTGGGGTTATAAATCCCCTGTTCAGGTGAACACATTAAGTGAGCACATGGTGGGCACACAAAACGTAGCAGCATCCCTGCACATATTTGGGCATCATTTCCCACAGTCCCAACTCATATTTTGGCTGATCGTGAAAACAATATAATTACATTTCATTATAGCAAATGTCATTGTTCACATCTTATTTTATACACATGAAAACATACAATGAAAAACATGTGACACAAACATACAAGAAATAGGAATAGTTTAGCAGTTCCCTAACTGAGATACTGAATATTCACAAAGACTATTTCAAGCAGAATGTGCAGACAAATTAGGAAAAGGTAGTATAGACTAAAAGCTTAACTCCCTAACCTAAGTATACAAGATTAAAATTAATATTCACCTGGGAACTTTTCCATCTATCGCCAAACCAGAGTACGACAGTAAAATATACCTTTACGTCGACCTATGTTTGTTTGCCGGCAGGCTGCGATTAATGACGGGAATTCCACAGGCTCGAAGTATAAGTATCAATCTATTGTCCAAATTAAACTCCTCCCTTTACTTAGTTTTTAACCAACCCTCAAGATGATGGCTTAAGCTCCGCCTCTGAAGTACCTATCAAATCAAATTGGCTAACCAGTGACCTGTCACTCACAGTGAACGGCCTACAGTACGACCTTGACCAAGATAAAACATTCCTAATTGCCAAACACCTGTTCTCCACAGAATTACACTGACGTGTTAAACTTTAAACTTCTCGTCGCCTCTATGTCTACAGTCCGCTCAATTCGTGTTAGGTAATCTTTTATGACCTACGGTCCAGCTCAGGTGTGATGCTAAGTTCCCCGTTCGCTGGCCTCTACAGTCTGTGGTCAGGAGATAACATTCTGACACTGGCATGAGAATAGCATTCCTAGCTACAGTGTAAAGTTTTAGGTAATATTACCCAAGGTTGGGTTGCTTTGTCTGGACTAAGGATTGGAAACATTTAAATCAATACGGTTTAAAGTAACATTTGGTTTCAGGGCATAGTCTCTTGTCTCTCAATAACCAGAAGAACTTATTCCAAGTACTAACTTCTGGAATCACTGAGATCGTTTCGTGACAATATTAACAAAAGAACACGAGAGAAGACTAACCACCTGTGAAATGAGATGTTTTTGAGAATGGCTGCGAATAAAACCAGAAGAGATCGAGCGAGAAACGATGTGATTACAAGAACTATTGGAACCATACCCATCGTTAAATTTATTGAGAAGCAAAGAATGAAATGGTTTGGTCACCTAATGAGAATGGAACCAACGATGCCAGCATCAAGAGCATACAACATGAAAATCGAAACACCAAGAGGCAGGGGAAGACCAAGAAGAAGATGGATTGAAGGAGTCACGGACAACTTGAGACTTCATAACATCACGGCATATGAAGCGACTGAGCGCGCCCTGGCTCGGTTGCCGATCATCTGATAGACTGCGACGCCTAGCGGCACAAGCAGATTTTGACAAAAGAAGAAGTTTGTTATCTGGTTATCGGGTGGCGGTGAAAAGTTGCCAGATCATAGTTGCCTCTTTGGATTCAAAGCTGTGATTCATAGATGGCATTTTTGTCTTTGCCATAATAAAATCAGTCTCATTACTTAATTGTCGGACCTAGTATGCCCGGTCTCTGAATCGGTTCATATAATTTTGACAAGCATTTTTACGGATTTGCCTTCCTTAGACTTTTACAATTTCTCCGTATCTATACTGATGGCTCTGCGTTGAGGTGCATGGGTGTTCATCGCAAAATCGAATGGACCTAGCTTAGCTTAGCAAATCCTGGCATATGATATCACATCGTCTAGTTTGAGAATGGCGGCGGAAGCAGTCACTGCTGCCTTCCACTAGATTGATAATCAGCCGAACACCCATGTCGTATTTGTAACTGACTCACAAAGCATGTTGAGAAAGGTGAAGACAGGCATGCTCAGTGTAGAGTGGCTAACATCGCTTCAGGTCTAGATTAGTTTGCGTCCTGCGTGGTAAAATTGATATATGACGATATAGATGTTGTGAGATCGCTTTGGGAGTGATTAAACAGTGCGGAGGCACAAACAGATCATTTTGGTCTGAGGAGAATGGCACTGCGAGGAGTTCCCAGGGGGTCTGGCTGACGCTCAACACTCAAGGGAAACGCGAGACCGATATACAAGCAGACAGTTACTGGTGCCATCGAAATTAAAACTCTTCCCTTGCTGTTGTAGATGGGGACGGAGCGTTAATGGGCGTGTCCCGAGTGCTGTGATGTCGATTCCTAATTCAGCATTCAACATTCCTGGTCTGGTTTCCTAGCCCTAGACGTTTCCGACATGGGAAACACTTCCAGTCGATAAGCTCCCGTGGGCCTAGCTATTTGTATAGCTGGTTGGAATATACAAGTCTCTCTTTTTTCCTACAAAGTACAAAGATATCAGAAGGAAAATCTCCTACGAGTGTGGGAATAACATAGCAACCCAACGAACATTCGTGAGCAATTAGATATATGAGGTGTTCAAATGAAGCAAGGAGTAAAATAAAGGACTCTTTCACACCCTTCAAATAGACCCTAAAGCTGTCCCTTAGATAAACTGGGCAAAGCAGAATAGAGACTACAGCCTGGAGAGCAACAGGATACACGAACTTAACAGGAAGGAGCAAACACAAATACCTAGGTTTTAGACAGGGCAATGAAGTCTTAGAGCACACTTACACAAAACTGGCATAAAAGAGTCAAATTGCACACTGAAAAATATAGATGGTACTTTGGATTTAAATGAAGAAAAATGGTACAGCCACATTATTTTATAATTAAACTGCACATTCAAATATGGTGTGAGTTTACCCAGTTCTGCGGAAAATAGTATACACTTTATAGATTTTTTGTATTTATGAGTACCATCAAATTACGTTAACGAAGCTGCATTACTGGTAAGAGTTTTAGTCTTTAGCTACAGTGTTGTATGCTCACAAAGCTGAAACGAACAAATTGTGTGCCTTGCAAAGCAAGTCTCAACCTATAGTTTTACTCGCATAATCTAAACATTAGCAAGTTTAACTTTAGCAAAGATATGATTGCCTGCAAGCCCAACGGTCTTCAGTTCGAATTCGTAATAGAACGATTTTTTTTTTTTAACTGACCTAGGGCTCCCAGGGAAACCCAATCTAAAATTAATCCCATGAAATGGGATGTAAAGAAGAAGAGATGGCAAGTCTTAACGCTTGCCTGTCGTTTCGTAGGCTTGGATTTAAATACGAAATCAAAAAAATAATTATTATTGATATATGGCCTCTCGGTCAATTAACATGTTAGTGACAGCTGGTGTTCCACTAGGACATTTAAATGTATACTAAACTAGTGCCTGACGAAATTGGTGAACATTCAGAGGGATCAGTTCGTGAAAGGTAAAGGAATAAGAGGCATTTCTGGACCACCGCTATTACCAACAGTTATTACAGGAAAAAGATAGCAATGTATTTGACAGATCTTTAGAAGAAGAGGACAGTAAGTCAATAAATATGCACTGAAATGGGAAACAAATGGAGAAAATATACGACAAACATTGTTGAGAGAAGCTAGATTTGTTGGATTGGATTCGATCTTTTTTTTTTTTCATGATGTATCATACCGTCATGATGTGCCTTACCGTCATGATGTGTCTTATCGTCATGATGTGTATTGCCGTCATGATGTGTCTTACAGTCATGATGTGTCTTATCGTCATGATGTGTATTACCGTCATGATGTGTTTTATCGTCATGATGTGTATTGCCGTCATGATGTGCCTTACAATCATGATATGCCTTACAGTCATGATGTGTCTTATCGTCATGATGTTTCTTAAAGTGATGATGTGTCTTACGGTCATGATGTGTCTTATCGTCATGATGTATCTTACCGTCCTGATGTATCTTACCGTCCTGATGTTTCTTACCGCCATGATGTGCCTTACTTTTATGATGTATCTTACCATCTTGATGTGTATTACCGTCATGATGTGTCTTACCGTCATGATGTGTCTTACCTTCATGATGTGTCTTACTGTCATGATGTATCTTACCGTCATGATGTGTCTTACCGTCATGATGTGTCTTACTGTGATGATGTATCTTAAAATCATGATGTGTCTTACCGTCATGGTGTGTCTTACCGTCATGATGTGTCTTACCGTCATGATGTGTCTTACTGTCATGATGTGCTTTACCGTCATGATGTGTCTTACCGTCATGATGGGTTTTACCGTCATGATGTGTCTTACCTTTATGATGTGTCTTACGGTCATGATGTTTCTTACGGTCATGATGTGTCTCACCTTCATCATGTGTTTTACCGTCATGATGTGTCTTATCGTTAATATATGTCCTACTGTCATTGTGTGTCTCACCGTCATGATGTGTCTTACCTACATACTGTCCTGATGTGTCGTGAAGTCATGATGTGCCGTAGATGCATTATATATGGTAGCTTCATAACATGTTGTAGCTGTATGTGCCTTGGATTTATGGTGTGTTAAAATTTCGCAAGATTCTTTGAAACATCAGAATTTTCACCACAACCTACATTTGCTAAACCAATATTATGTGTTAAACCTTCAGAGTGCACACAGCTGCTCTTCTTCTTCTTCTTCTTCTTCTTCTTCTTCTTCTTATTATTATTATTATTATTATTATTATTCTTTATTATTATTATTATTATTATTATTATTATTATTATTATTATTATTATTATTATTATTATTATTATTATTATTTATGCCGTGTGGAGTTGGTAGTCATGTCTACAATCTTCTGTCTCGTGTACTTCCAATCAGCTCTGACATAGACAATCTTCTGTCTCGTGTACTTCCAATCAGTTCTGACATAGACAATCTTCTGTTTCGTGTACTTCCAATCAGTTCTGACATAGACAATCTTCTGTTTCGTGTACTTCCAATCAGTTCTGACATAGACTATCTTCTGTTTCGTGTACTTCCAATCAGTTCTGACATAGACTATCTTCTGTTTCGTGTACTTCCAATCAGTTCTGACATAGACAATCTTCTGTTTCGTGTACTTCCAATCAGTTCTGACATAGACAATCTTCTGTTTCGTGTACTTCCAATCAGTTCTGACATAGACTATCTTCTGTTTCGTGTACTTCCAATCAGTTCTGACATAGACTATCTTCTGTTTCGTGTACTTCCAATCAGTTCTGACATAGACAATCTTCTGTTTCGTGTACTTCCAATCAGTTCTGACATAGACAATCTTCTGTTTCGTGTACTTCCAATCAGTTCTGACATAGACTATCTTCTGTCTCGTGTACTTCCAATCAGTTCTGACATAGACAATCTTCTGTTTCGTGTACTTCCAATCAGTTCTGACATAGACAATCTTCTGTTTCGTGTACTTCCAATCAGTTCTGACATAGACAATCTTCTGTTTCGTGTACTTCCAATCAGTTCTGACATAGACTATCTTCTGTCTCGTGTACTTCCAATCAGTTCTGACATAGACAATCTTCTGTTTCGTGTACTTCCAATCAGTTCTGACATAGACTATCTTCTGTCTCGTGTACTTCCAATCAGTTCTGACATAGACTATCAGCTTTAAAATTTAATTTCAGTGGTAACTCCGATTATCCAATGGTTCAGTAGGCCGCGTTCTTTAATTCTTTGTATTGTACTTGCGCACAGATTTTTTATCAAATTATTTCCGTGCATTTAATATCTGCTTGTCATTTCAGCATGTGCCTTCGCCCAGTAATCACTTTCAAATCCCGGATAAACTTCACCATATGTGCATTTACTGAACAATTATCATTCACATTTACTAGACTCCAGGTAACAGAGCTTTGTGAACGTAGTGGCTAGCACCGAGAATGAGGTCCTGCGGCAATGTAATATTCTAGTGTTGGCTAACTGATTAGTCTTGGTCAAAAGTGTTTAGTTTTCATGAAAAGGTCATAAGCAGAATGTACGCTAGTGGGTCCTATGGTAATTATGTTACTGATGAAGTGTCAAACTTTCATAATTTTTTACAGACAATTTATGTCAGTGAGAATTGTGGATGTTATACGTTGTGCAGAATTAAGAATAAATATCATATCAGTGGAGACATTTTCCTAAGCTGTGCGTCTTCATCTTCAGGACTACTAATGGTACCTACACTAGTTTGATTATACCTGCCTCTTGCCTTTCCTCTGCGTGTAGAGTTTGGGCCTGCTTCCCTGGTAATTCCCCGCTGCACGATTCTTTCCAAAGTGACATGACTTATTTTGTATTTATATACCGAACTGATCGAGAGATCGTGGTTTTTATAGTTTGCAAATAATCCGACTTTTCTGGGCGTCAGCGTCTGTGGTTTAAGCTGGTGAACACAGTTTCACAATCCTTATACACAGGTTGCAAGGTCAGTTGCAAGCGATGTAATAGCAGAGCACTCTGCGATTATTTAAAAAAAAAAAAACAATTGCAAACTACTGTATACACAAATGAACATTACAAACACGCAACCGCCAAACATTGCTAGGTTTATTAATAAATATTGTGTGTGTGTGTGCGTGTGCGTGTGTGTTTGTGTGTGTTTGTGTGTGGAATTTCTAAAAAGGATCAGCAGTTAAGGTTATCTTGGGTGAGAACCAAGCAGGTTTCATGCCAGAAGCCGATGTACAAGTCTCTCCAGGACAACACCTACTGTGTGAAAGCTATTAACTAACTCCTGTTCCAGATTATATTGCTGTTAGCTCCCTACATCATAAACATCTGTTTGTTTTAAGGTGTAAACGCAATTAAAAACACACATGTTTGCCTAATGGTTTCTCTGGGATTTCCTTCATTACTCTCTTTTCGTTTTCATTAAAAGAGGATTATGCCTATTACCTTCAAACCTATATATTTTTCAGTTTGTGCTTCTAGAGGATGAGCAGCAGGTCGAGCTCTTCATAATGCTGGGCTCGTATTCGAGAAGCCGGTGATCGATCCTCCGTAAGGTAAAAGGGGTCACAATTTTCCTGGGCATAAACTAATCTCAACCCCGCATAGAGTACAGACTCTAGCTGCGACCTACGAAACAACATTATTCGCGAAACCTCTTCTTCTTTCTCTTTTTCTTTTTCGCGTTTATTGCTCATCATATTCTGGATTTTAGTCTTGCCCCAGAACCTGAGTTTCGCGTGCATATCCGTTTTACAGATGTGTTCTTTTTTAAATACAGACTGTTGATCCTATGCAGACGCTCTCCCACTTTAAAGAAAACATCCCTAAATAGTCCAATCTTACGACAGGCTAATTATGGGACAGTAGGGCTGTTCTTTTTGTTCCCCCACAATGGCAGATCTCGAAACGAATGGCGAAGTTTGGAATCGAACCCACAACATTAAAAGCACGCTGCACACGGATTTCTACTGCGCAGTACAAAAGTCCAACATGTGTCCGGTAAACCAAACGTAAGCTTGTCGCTCGGTCGTCCAGGCATGCTGACTGTTCTAATTAGACTGCCGCAACGACTTCTTATCTCACAGTACCTTCTGCAAATCACCAAGTCGTCTTGTCCCTATCCGAAAGAAAAACACCATCCGGTAATTCGTGCAGCAGGGTACCAGCCCTGAGCTTCATGAACTCAGGTGGACCCACCTCCGAAAGTGTCTAGGAGAATCGTGGGCCGAAACGCTTGTCGACGAGGATAACTTCTACTGATGACTGGTAGATCCCTGCTGTACTTGCTCCTTGTGAGTTTTTTCCTATTGCGCTTTGGAAACTTCTATGTTATTTACGCCCTCCTTCTGAATATAGATTTACTTCGGTATATGTCCACTTTCTAAAAAAACTCCAGCTTGTTATACGGCTTGTTTGGACGCAAACAATTTTGCTTCCTACTCGATTTTTGAGCCTCAGCCAGGTGCAAGCGGGATGGCCAGCTTGGCAGGATTGATGAAGTGAGAAAAAAAACGCATTAAACTGATCAGTGATACTGGTGATCGTGTGAGATGGCGAAACATGATAACCCAGCTCACTGGCACGGCACATGATGATGATGATGAATTGTTAATATTTTGGTCTTAAGTTTTAACTCAATCTGACTCCTCCTCCTGCCTCCCCCCCCCCCACCCACGCACCTTACCCCAGCCCTCCCCAATTCTGTTCTCTTTGAAAAAAAAATTGAAGACTGAAAAGTAGTATACCCCCTTTCGAACTCCTTTTTCTTTCTCATCTCTGTCCCCTCTCTCTCACTGCCTCCCTCTCTCTCTCCCTCTCTCTCCCTCTCTCTTCCCCTCTCTCTCTCGCTCTCTCTCTCTCTCTCTCGCTTGCTTCCCATTATAGTGTAATTTAAAAGTGTGTGCGTGTGTTAAATATTTTGGAAATTTGAGTAAAGCAGATTTAGAGTAGACTGGATAAGTAGACTGTACTTTAAAATCACTAAATCCATATTCGTACATAATAGGTAAAAGGTTTCTTAAAATATGCACATATGTTTAATGTAGGATTTGTCAGCCAAATTCACCCTTTCTCTAATTAAATTCACTTTTTTTTTTCAACTTAAATACACTATTGTGCACATTAAATTCTCCCTTTCGCAACACAAGAGCAGCCTCCCAAAATTAGTATTCAAGTCATGTCTTTGTTGCTACTGCTTTTTTGTGTGTGTTAATGTTTTGTTTTTTCTTTACAGCTTCAAACTGGTTTATTCTTCCCCAAACAATGTTTGGTCCAAAAGAAAAATGTACAAGAATGCAATGCAATAACCAACACTGTACAGTGATATATTTCAAGACTAACCATAGTTGACACTAAAATCACTTCACTTAATAAAGAACTTTCATTTATCCAATTACAAACTACTTCATAGCGCACTTGTTTTTAATTTTTTTAATTTTGAGGACTTTGGGTTAGTTACACAATAAGATTTAAAAAAAAAGTATCTTAAAATAAGACTGAACAACACTGAAACCAATTTCCTTTGCAATAAGTTTAAACAGTGGTTTGCAACTATTTGACTTGCGGAGTCCTTTTAAGAATCAGTTCCTATGGCGAAGCACCTGATACCTACCGTACCCTATGTGTCGCAAATGGGGTTTAGAAGTAAAATGAGTAGATAGTAACGAAATGGAAGCAAAGAGTTATTTTAACAACTGCGCAATGGCCATGTTTGTAGAATGATAATTGCAGGCGAATATATGATTCTGCATTAAAGCGCTTCTGTATTTTGTTTCGATAGCTGTCTAATCGCCGAGTCCCTATTCACAGAGGTATGTAGCTGGGAAAGGCAGCAATACTTCTTCTTTCGTTCGCTTGAAATAGATTATCTATATCTGCAGTGCTCTCTTTAGTATAAACTTCACTATCTGTTGAAATTCAATCAGCGACATGCACAGTTTGACTTGCACCAATGTTTCTCTTGGCCAAAGTTTTGCCTTGATATGATGTATTTGGGACAGTCTTGGAGGACATGATCTGTTGTCTCAGGTGCCAATCCATATGTGCACATGGCTGATTCGCCGACTTTAAATTGTGTGTACTAAATGTGCACTCACAGACATAATTGTGAATGCATCTTTTCAATGCAAACAAAGCCGGTAGTCTGGCTTCGAAAGGGGAAGTTTAGTTCGCGGTGAGTTGGCAACTCTATGAGGACCTCGTATTTCGCTGTTTGAGCTGGAAGGTGTGTTTGTATGTGTGTGTGTGTGTGTGTGTGTGTGTGTGTGCGTGTGTGTGCGCTAAATATTTTCGGTACCCATATAAAGTCATTCAGCATTTTCTATTCAGGTGCCGAAAAATAATTAAAACAAGAAAAATTTGCGTTCAGAATGTAATTTATATTTTTTCTTATTTTAATTCTATTTTGGTACTACTGTGGTATTCAAGGAAATAAAAGAGCAGATGAGTTGGCAAAAGCTGGGAGTAATCTTCCACAACCTCATCCACCACACAGCTACAAGGAAACCAAAACAGCGCTAAAGCAGTCTTTCAAGCTGTAGTGGAGAAGGCAGAATAGAGATTACAGACCAGAGAGCGACAGCATAAACAAACTCAACAGGAAAGAACAAACATCAATTTTTAGACTTTGGACTGGACACTGTGGTTTTCGAGCACACCTGTACAGGATAGGCATAAAAGAATCTTCTGCCTGTGATTGGGGAGCAGAAAGACAGGCCCCAGAGCACTTACTGCAGTACTGCCCTTACCTCTCCCAGCAAAGACTGTGGATCTGGCCCAAGGGAGCCGCATTGAAAGAGAAGCTATAGGGGACCGGTGGCAACCTTAAACGCACAATCCTATTTGTGACCCAGACGGGACTCAATGTTTAGCATGACTGATGTCAAACGCACAAGAAGAAGAAGAAGATTCTATTTTTGTGTTTCTCAATATTTAATATCATTCAGTTGTCCGGTTGTGTGTTTTTTCTGTAGTGGCCACGGGGCCACCAGGAAGTGCAAGCGGAGCCATTATAACGCCACAGAGCATTGGTTGGAAAACCCTGACTTAGACTATAACTCAATAAACGAGAATGTAGATGTAGATAAGCATTCACTGTTCGAAGGATGGGAAAATGGGTTGAACAAAGAGCAACGGGAATACAAATTACTAATAAATTAGACAGACTTCGTGTTTGAACATGTGCACTTGAATTAGCACATCCGCCAACGTAAAATTCGCAACCATAATGAGGAGAAGAATATGTGAAAAAAACAAAGAGAAATGGAAACGGTTTTGTTGAAGGTAAAGGCATAAGGTCAGCAAGGTGTGATGACGCCAGACGTGTTGGAGACAGCTATCGGCTCTTCTAGAAGCGTGAGAAGAGAAAACTAGTAGCCTGCTGCTGTATCGCGACCACACGAGCCAAATCCCATACCCGTGGTGAAGACTGTAGTTACATCTGTGGGGATATAGGGTGAAGAAGAAGTGGCCACCTTGAGAGTAATCTGCTCCGTTAGGGTTGAATTATTCCCCTACGTCGGATTACTGTAGCTCAGTTGTCGCCAGCACAGAACCTTAACTCTTTACGTACAATATGACCCACCATGTGCTACTAGATATTGGTGCCAACATGAAAACAAATTATGTATATCTGTACATCCTAAGTTTAGTCAGGGCAATACATTTTGTCTTCTACAGTGTGCTGTACATTTTGTTCCTGCGGGTGTAGCAAACATATAGTTTTGTTGTCATTATTGTCAGAACAGGACATCGGCTGTGATCTTCTGGGACTGACAGATTTAACTTTTAGCTGGCAAACGTGCACCTTACCATCCGAACATGAAAGAAACATGCAAACATTGGAAATTAGATATTCTCGAAAGATCATTGGTTTATCATACACAGACCACATCACAAATGATGAAGTTTGCTGCATTATCACTCCGCCCGTTGACATCAATTTCCTTATTTTTATCAGCAGTAAAAAGACGAAAACTGAATTGGCACGGAAAATAACAAGAACTGCAGCAGTGGTTCTCAACCTGTGGATCGTGACCATTTTGTGGCTCAAATGGCCCTTTCGCAAAGGTCGCCTTAGACCATAGGAAAACAGATATTCGCTGAAGCTAGGAAGTAGCAACGACAATAATGTTATGGTTGGGGGTCGCCACAACATGAGGAACTGTATTAAAGGCTCGTGGCAGGACGGTTAAGAACCACTGGTCTGGTGGGAATGTTTCAACACATTAATCACACCGCTTGCATTCTTCGATGAATGTTCACTGGGCGACGTCCTTTAAATTAAAGAAACTGACTCACTGAGCTGGATCTTTTGAAATTCATTGAACCCACGTGCTGCTGTATGTTTTGGTCAGTACTTATAACATGATTATGACATCGTCACGTTTCACACGCCATCATGAGCAGTGTGGTACGAACGGGCTTCCAGTGAACACTCGTAATATTCACACTGGGTCATCGACTCAGAATCTAAAGTCAAATTAAACACAAGAATATTGTTCTTGCATATTTGAACCCACGACTACATGATAGGCAAGTTGTAAGCTACTAAACAAGAACTGCTCCTTGACCTGTGACATAGTTTAGTTTAAATGGCTATCCTCTGAATGACGGTCCCCAATTATGGAGGCCGAAAATATACCCTAACAGGGCCTCAATCACATGTAAATTGCAGACCTCTTTCGGGCGACTACACAGCATACTGAGGAAAAGCTTCCGCTGAGTTAAAGTCACCGCCGAGAGTATCTCCAGAGGATAAACTAGATGGCTGGGACTCACGAGCTGCAGTTACCGAATCTCCTGCAGCTTCCTTCAATTTATTTGCTCGGGAGTCCTAGCCATCTAGTTTAGCCCCACTCAGCGCCGCGACTAGCGGCGCGGGAGATACCCCCTGCGGTGGCAGTATAATCGCCTGAAAGCGGTCCGCAATAAACATGTGACCAAGGCCCTGTTAGGGTATATTTTCGGTCTCGATAATTTAGGACCGTTATTCGTAGGATAGCCAAATACATTTTAGTAAGTTTCGTTTAATTAATTTGAGATGAGTTTCAAGAACCGACTTTGCAACACTCTGGGCATTTCCATATGATTTGGTTTCATTAGGAACAGAAACAGTCAAGTTAATGTCTATCAACATTGAGCAGCAGCTGGCTGAAAGGTTTAGAACGCTGGGCTCTGATGCGGGAAACCCAGGTTCAAACCCTTGGTAAAGTTATGGGTTTTCTTAGGCCCAAAAAAACCCCAAAATTGCACAGTTTGTGGCGACTGCTCTAGCAATACGGCCCGAAATCTTCATGCTGAGAGATCATCCTGCATACAATGCAAAAGTGATAAGTAAGGCAGTAATGGTAATTTTAACATAGACATATCTCACTCAAGTGTGAGCATAAACATACGTAAATACATACAGAAACAAAAATCAACACATACCTTTAACAGCAAAAGATTTTGTTCTCTTGGTAAAAAAGGCCTAATTTGATAAATGTGAAAAGTGTACTTAGGTTTTCCACTTGTATCTTTTCAACATAACACACACGAGTAGGTCACACTGTAACAAAGGTAGCTCACTCTGGTATGTGATTCTTGCACACCCTGCAACAAGTGACTGCTCACGATAAGGTAGCGCTACCTGGCGCGTCCACGCACGCTGGTTACTGTTCGCGGCGCCGCCGATTTCCTTTGTGATTGGGACTAACGGAAAGCGATTGCATACATTGAAGTGTTCATTGAATGGGCTTTTGTTTAAGGATGTCTCTTGCAAGACACAGTAACAGAAAGTGTATTGATCCGCACTCATAGAAAGAAGTAGCAAGATAGAAGAACACACTAGACAACATAAAAATTGAAAGCTATAGTTACCGTGCCAGGAATTGAACCTGTCACCCCCAGACGGCGTGTGTGCCTCGCCATGGATACAAGTGCACTAAGAACATGGTCAACTAGGCACCCCCCAAAAAAGGTGTCTTATTGGCAATGCCAATCGTACAACTTGAAATCCACAACTATGGAATACGGACAGAATTCATCTCAAACCATTGAAATGACACCATAGGTTACAGAAATTTATATTAACGAAGCATGTGTCGAATAACAATCACAGCAACAATTTACGAACGCAGTAAACCTTATTGCTACAAGACACAGGGCAACTGCATGTGAGCTAAAGTTGAAGTAAACTTATAATACTATTAACTCCCCTGTAGGTTCCGGGGACTATTTTCAGATTGAAAAGAATAGACCCACTGCTCTCTTACAAGCATGTCGTAGGATACGACTAATTAGGGATATTTCCTTGGATGTCGGAGTACATCTGCTTGAGAGGTTAGAAACCAATAGTCAGTATACAAATAAGCAAGATCTGTAAAACGAATGTGCACGGAAAACTCAAGTTCTGGAAGAAGACCAAAGTCTAGAAGTGGACGAACAACCAGAACTCTCCTTCGGAACATGGAGGTTCATATCTTTTAGCCTCACCCCCCCCCCCCCTTTTCGCCCCCATTTCCTCAGTGGGAGGTGAGAGCTGACTTACCCCCACCCCACCCCTCTCTCTCTCTCTCTCTCTCTCTCTCTCTAGGCTCAACAATTTTGTAAGCGACTAAGAGGCCTATGTAACCATTTACAGCGATTATTTTTGAAATTATTTATTTCATATTCCATATTATTTCCCGTAAAGTATTATAATTGTTTACCATTCAACTGAAATAATAATAATAATAATGTGTTGAATGACACAAACAGTAAGCCTGAAACATGGGCGAGGCTATCTGGGAGGTTTAGACAACATGAGATCCCTCCATTCTCTAAAATGTAAAAATAAATTAGTGTTCTATGGGGGAAAAAAAGGGGGGGGGGGGGTGGACTTCTCAATAATTTGTAGTTATTAGCCCCTCAACTCCGACCAATAATATATATATATATATATATATATATATATATATATATATATATATATATATATATATATATATATATATATATATATATATATATATAATATATACAGTGGAGTCATCTCCTTTTCACTAATGAATCTCGCTTTCCTGTGGCAACTAATGATGGCGGGACTGAAGTTTGCAGACAACCAGGAAAGCAATTTACTGATGGCACAAACCGAGAGGTAGATCGTTACCTGAGGATTCTCTCATGGTCTGCGGAGGCCTCTGTAGACACGGCAGGACCCCACTTTACATCATCCAAGGCAACTAGATCGGCCTGAGATACTAGGAAGAAATCTTGAGCCCAGTTTGTCATATGCTCTGGAGATCACGGGTTAAAAATGGAAGTGTAAGAGCTAATGTTTCAAGACTCACAAATAATTATAGAAACATCAAAAGAGAAAGCAAATTAGGGTACCTGGGTATCATTTTCCATAGAAACCTGTCCTTCAGGAATCATGTGGAGGCAGTTGCGGTGAAATTCTAAAAATGACTCAATGCTCTCAAGATCAAGGCAGCAATGGACATGGAACAAAGAATGATGTTCACAATATCCCAGCATGTGATCCTCTCGGTGATAAATTATGGACTAGGAATGCTTAACATATCAATGAGTCAGCTGATCAAACTTGAATGCAGACAGAATGAAGCCGAATAATTCTGAGATGTATACTTGCACTGCCTACTATTGCAGATAGGCTCAAAGTACTGCAAGTCATATCTCAGAGTTGCTGCAGACAAGAAGCACCTCCTGCATGAAGCCATAGGTAGAGCAAGGGTCACAGACTGAAAAGCTGAGGGTCTTTCATGGCGCGGACTGACGACACATTTAGACATGTGTGCATCGTCATCATCATGCGCCCTGCCAACTGGCGTAGGCGCTCAGGCCTCTGCACAGATCACGATGCTTGATTGTCTGGCACAGCTCTCTTGATGTTATCTTTCCATGCCATCGTTTCAGCTCTCTTGGTCTGCCTCTACCCCTCTTTCCGCTTATCTTTCCAGATGTCACGTAGTTTTTCAGTGCCTCTCTTCTCATCAGGTGGCCAATAAGTAGTGTTTGTCTAGCTCTTATTGATGTAAATAGAGATATACTTTCATTAGCTTCCTTCAGTTAATCGTTGTTAGTTAATCTGGCCGTCCAAGGTAATCTTAACATTCGTCGCAGAAACCACATCTCTGTTGCTTCAAATTCTTCTTAATCCGTTTATTGACATTCCAAAATTTGCTGCACTACAGCAGAACATTTTATGACTCTCAAAATAATTTGGGCGATGAGAGGAATGGGTCAAAGTGTCAGAGTAAGAATCAAACTTGTGTAGGGTTCTAATCACTATAGGTCGTGAGTGCAGGGACTCGCCAACTGTTGCTGCAGAATCAAAAGTTCATAACAAATCCCCCCAAGATTATGTGATTATCAATACAGACGGCTCTGTGATGAGAGGTAGACGTGCATGGGCTTCATAGCAAAAGCGAATAGACGTCGCTTAGTGCGACAAAGCCTGGCATATGATATCACAACGTCTAGTTTGAGAATGGAGGTGGAGGTAGTCAATGCTGCCTTCCGCTGGCTTGAAATCAGCTGTACACACATGTCGTAATTGTAACTGACTTACAGAGTATGTTGAGAAAGGTGGAGACAGGCATGCTCCGTGCAGAGTGGCAAGTATCGCTTTAGAGGTCACGGGTAGTTAGAGTTCTTTTGATATTTTCTCCAGGTTATATTGGTGTCCTGGGAAACAAGTAGGCAGATGAACTGGCCTGTTCTGCACCACTTGTTGGTGACTGATGTATGACAAGCTAGATGTTATGAGGGTCCTATGAGAGTTAGTGAACAGCGTAGAGGTACAA
Organism: Candidula unifasciata; assembly: GCA_905116865.2. Lineage (NCBI taxonomy): Eukaryota > Metazoa > Mollusca > Gastropoda > Stylommatophora > Geomitridae > Candidula > Candidula unifasciata. The sequence goes on from CAJHNH020005290.1 coordinate 82,633, forward strand.
ACAGATCAAAACGGTCTGATAAGAATTGCGCTACGGGGAGTTACCTTATGCTAGTGAAAGCGGCATTTTATGAAAATCAAATTGATGTGTCACGTAAAGAAGAGAAACATGCATGCAAATGCAACGTAGCGTAAAGTATGCTACCTTATTGTCATCATCATCACGTGCCCTGCCGACCGGTGTAGGCGTTTATGCATCTACACAGATCTATATCCCTTGTTCTCTGGATTAGTTCCACCGATGACATCCGTCCATGCCACCGTCGCCGTCCATCCGTCATCATCTCTCTGGGTTTGCCGCTGCCTCTTCTACTGTTGATCTTGTCAGTGGTTACAACATTCTCCATAAGCCCCCCCCCCCCCTCCCCCTTTTCCATTCCTCCCTGCCCTCTAATCACATGATCATATAGGAGTGTGTGTTTTTCCTTATAGCTGCATAGGTTGATCTGCTTTCGTTAGATTCCTTCAAGCAATCCTCGATGGCAGTCCAAGGGATTTTTAACATACGTCTGAAAAACCACACCTCCGTCGCCTCCAAAGTTCTTCTAATTTGTGCATTCACAATCCATGATTCACGATCATACAGTATTATAGGTTCTACAAAACATGGCAGTACTCTCTTTCGGAATCCAAAGTGAGGGACCTGTTGCACAAGATGTTCTTCATTCTGTGAAATGCAGCCTTGGCCTGGCCTTTCTGTTCTTAATTTCTGATACACTTCTTCCTTGCCACCCATTTTTCTAAAAGTTAAATAACATATACTTGACAACAAGACACATCAAGATCGGGTATGACCAGAGTTTGCTACAGGACATCCAAGACAGCCTAGACGTATCACGCCCACAGGGGTCCGAAGAGAATCCTGAAGAACAGCTTGCCATTCCTGAATCAGAAAGTCAGCTGTGCAAGATCCATTGGCAAGGGGTGATTTGTTGACCATCTTCGACCAAGGACATCCCAAAGATGCTAAGTCGGGACAAAAGCCACATGAATTAGCTGGTCACGCCACCGTGCTATCCCCATGTTGCTAAATGAAGCCATTGACCACACGACACAGGCCTTGGCAACATTATAGATGGCGCTCAATGGCGAATACTGAATTAGGAATCGACAAAACAGCACTCGGGACACTCCCGTTAAGCGCCCCGTCACCATTTTCCACTGCAAGAGAAGAGTTTCAATTCTGATATTACCAGTAACTCTGAACATCTCTCTCGCCTTTTCTTTAAGCGTTGAGCGTCGGTCAAATCCATCGTTCTCATCTTGCGCAATGCCGAAGTACAGACAATCATCTAATGTTGATCGAGTCTATGTTATCATCCAAACCACCGAATTGTGCTGTCTCCACAGTGGCAGCTGGCTGAAATGCAATCATTGACAATTATGAGAATATTACTTGCTGAGTTCCCAATGTGTCTTCCCCACGGCACCAATCTCGCACTTATGTCTAAAAAAATATTACCCACAGGGAAATCCAGTTCTGGTAAACGTCATGAATTACATTCGCCCTAACCTTTAACGTCATAAAAACACTTGGAGTTATCAACTGGCAAGAGAAGACCAGACAATGAATGGGCATCCTAGACCACTAAATGAGCTTGAAACGACAGTGAAATTTACACGACAGACAAAAAATTGGCAACTTATTTTAGATGAACGAAAGAAGAAGAAGAACAGATAAAATATCTGCAGCGTCAGCGTCTGTGGCTTAGGCGTTCCGAACGCGCTTGGTAATGCCAGGGTGCCGGGTTTGATCCCAGCTGCGGGCCTTGCGCCTTGCGTTGGTTTCGACAGTAATATCGAGAAGCCCACCGTTCAGTAGTAATGGCAAATTAGTAGACATAAATTTGCCTAGAAAAACACAACAGCCCCCCCCCCACCCACCCACGCCCACCCCAATGCTGGGGCTGGTTCTGCAACGTCCTGTAAAGGATACTCAACTAACTTGAATGTCTGCAGCAGCGCTAAATAAGCTAAAGACTTGGGCCTCACAATCTGAAGGTGATTAAAGATTTTTTTTTCTCAGATGTAATTTACTTTTAATGTGTTTGTTTTAATCCTCTTAATGTTCCATTTGTATTCAAGTTATATTGAGTGTATTATGCCAGGCTTTGACTTTTTTCTAACTTGAAGGTAAATTGAATTAAGATAACCAACTTCCACCTATTATCAACTTATATATTTTACAGTTTTCTGAAACTGACTAGTAGAATTAAAAATAATAGGGGCCTCGAGGGTGCATATAGGTTAGGGCCTCATCAAGTCTATAGCCGGCTCTGATCTGCTTCGATATACGTCTAGAGCTAGGATTGCTGACAAAATTACAAAACTTATAATTTGCTAGCCCCCAAGCCACGGTGCTATCGATATTGAGAAATGACAACGCATAGCAATGTAAATAAAAACAATTTATAATCATTATGTGTGTGCGTGGGGAGCCGCCGTGGTCTAGAGGCTAGACTAACGGAACTTCGTGGGTTCAGGTCCTAACTAGGGCCAGACTTTGTTTCAATAATGAACTTGGCTCCCGTGAGTGGGCACCAGGTACAGTCCTGGGAAGTAAAGGTGGCCGGTGTGATATGACTACATCACCCCCCCCCCAAGTGCCCTTTGGTCTATAAAATATAGGTCTAGCCCTATATACCCAATACGCAGGAGGGCTTGGAAAAGGGTCCTTTACTTTACTTGTATGTGTGTGCGTGGGTGTGTACACACGCGTGTCTGCGTTAGTTCATTACATCTACTCTTTACGGAAGCCAACTTCAGACACTAAATGTACAGAAATTTGACGAGAGAAATATAGATAGAGAATTCCAAAAATCAGGAATATCTGCTAGATTATTGATCAGGCTGCTTGCATTCACAAGCCAGACTCAGTCAAGTGCAATAGTCCCTGAATCATTACTGTCTGCGCATTATGTCCAATTATGGTGTACTTTGATTCCCGATTGCGTCGAAATATCATATTGTGTACGCTTCAGTTTACGCTAGTGCATCTAATTAGATCCGTCTGAAGGCTTTCGATTTCACATTTATTTGAAACATAATGTGTGGCAGTAAACAGACTTCCGATGTCTGGCTTTTTCCCAATGCACGTAGTCTTTAACATGGTTTTTCATCACACACACACACACACACACACACACACACACACACACACACACACACACGCGCGCTCATGTACATGGTTCAAATTACGATTTCTGGCCTAAATACGCTTGACCTTGAATCATGCTTGCTTACCTGTCACAAAGGCTAGTCTATGTTACAGGGGTGTCACCGTGTCTTGTCTCTGATGCTATCAGGGGCGCTGTCATGTATTCTATACTACACGACGACAAAGCTTTTAACGACCCCAGAAATCTAGAACTGGCCCTAACTCAAAACCACTAACCCACAGCCTCAGCCTAGGACCTGCGAGAGAGCCCTGAGTACGTCCCTTGGTTTCAGAATTGTTAATATTTTCCGTTGCGCCCTAAAACTCTGTCTTACTGCAGAAAAGCAACGCTCTTCTCCTTGACGCTCGTCAGCCCTGTCAGCTGAACTAAATTTATGTGGTACATGAACTCCTTCATATACACAATGTCTCCACCCGCTCGCAACGAGTAAAACACCGCCCAGTTACGCTCTATTTGGGTCGGACTTCGTAAGAAGTTTTTGTGTGTATGTATGTGTGTGTGTGTGTGTGTGTGTGTGTGTGTGTGTGTATATATATATATAAAGCCCAGCTTCTCTAAGCTTCCTAAGATACATTAACTAGACAACCCAGGCAGACCGATCGTGTCCACCTGCGCTTGTCCCACAAAACTCATATCCGGGTTCCTCGACCGTGTCTTGCAGCCCCTGGTGGTTGGTCTTCTGTCTGATTTGATTTGATTTGATTTAGAAACCGACATCACAGCACCCAGGGCATTCTCATAAGTGCTCCGTCCCCATCTTCAGCAGCCATCACAGAGTTTCGATACGAATGGTACCAGTAGCACTCTAATTAAACGTCCGTCTTGCCTTTCCTCTGAGCCTCGAGCATCTGCCAGAACCTTTCGTCCCTCCCCGATACGTCCGTCCTGTTTTCCTCTGAGCCTCGAGCATCTGCCAGAACCTCTTGTCCAAACGTCGACCATTAACTTTTGCTAAGAATCACCAAGCACTTCTTTTGCCTCTTGACACTTAACCGTCTGTGTAAATGATCAAATCTTCTGAGCGAGCATTATCTTGAATTAATTGCTGAATTTCCATCTCCGTGGCAACTGCTAGCCAGTCTCTGAATTCCCGGCTCAATGTGATTATGACCCTACACAAGTCTGACTGCTCAGGTGGCACTTTGACCCACTCTTCTCCCCGCCTAATGTTCTCAAGGATGCAAACCTGTCTGACTGTGTCTTCTGCCTGAGCCATTCATGACTTCCCTCTTATCAGCCGCTGACCATTAACTGCATCCAGAGCTTCGTGCAAAGGGTGGTCTGTGTCTGCAGCTACCCTGAGATATAACTTCGCCTGCAGCACATTGTGCCTACCCGCAACAGTCGGCAAACCAATTACGTATCGCATACACACCACTTGGGTGTCTTTAGTGCAACCCAGAATGACCCGCATTGCTGCGTTCTGTATGCGCTCTAGTTTGTCCATCTTTCTCTTTGAGACAGTAAGCAGTCCCAGGCCATAATCAACCACTGACAGGATCAAGTGCTGATATAATGTGAAAAGCATTCTCTGCTCTATGTCAGTTGCAGCCAAAGTCTTAAGTGCACCACGTCCTTTTTGGCATTTTGTCACAACACTCTCCACATAGTCTTAAAGGAGTCCTTAAAGGACAGGCTCCTGTTAAATGTAATTCCCAAATACTTCAAACTGCTCTCTCTATCTCTCTCTGTTGACTTTTTTTACCATCCATCGTGAGACTTAGGACATTAGCTATAACGATTCTGTTATCCAGAGAACACCATAAAACAGGCGCCTTTTCCGGGTGGACGACAGCCCTCATTTCTGTACACCACTCAGTAAATTTTTATACTGTCGATTGTAGCTCCCGGGCTGTTTGTTCCCTCTCTTCCCCCTGCCTATATGCAAGTATATCATCAGCAAAAGTCAGTATCCTTCCAACTCCTGGTGCTTCTAGGCTTGCAGTCTTGCTCGTATACACGTTGAAGAGCACAGGCGAGATGGCGGATCCCTGTGGCAGTCCTGGGGCCAAAGTGCATGGTTCTGAGGTCTATGAGCCCAGTCGGAGAGCAACCCGACGTGAATACAGGACAGCTGCAATCCAATTCCCCACCCATGGACTGACCTCCTTCTCCTTCAGTGCAATCATTAAGATGTCGTATCTTACTCTGTTATAAGCATCATCGAGATCCAGTCCTACCGCCACAGTTTCCTGTCTGTTCTGGAACCCTTCATAGGCGTCAAAAGCAAAAGTGGCTGCATTTGCCCAAGTGTCCTTTCCTGGCCTGTAGCTTCCCAGACCTCTTGGGAGGAGCTTCACCCTTTCCTAAAATTCGTGCGGCTTTACAGCAACTATCTTCTCCAAGTCCTTCCCGAATGTCTTTTGTAAAACACATCAAGGATACTAACCATGCTATCTCTGTCTTTCAATCCATTCGATTTAGCTCTTAATATTTAATGTCTACAAGACATACCCTTGCATATTTTTTTTTTTTTTTAATTTCATGCTTTTTCAAACAGCGCCTGATAAAAACGGTGGAGTGCATTTCTTTCTAAACAGCCCTTGTACGTATGCGTTTTCTGCATTTAGCCAGTGACATATAACTTCCGTTGCACATCTGTATGTTAGCAACAAAGAAAAATTAAAGAGATTTACCTTCCAAAAGGTGAGAAGCAGATCATTGGAGGGGTTAGTTCTCGAGCTACGAATTCGTATTTGTGCAAGGTTCTACTTTTTGTTTCTCCCCTGACGATGGAGACTGAGCCATGTGGATGAAAACAGGAGTCACTGGCGCTGACCCTTTCGCCTCTGGACTACTTTTGTATTGATTAAACGTAATATGCAGTTATCTTGGCTGCTCCTAGGCCAACATTAACTGTAATATTTCACACTTCTGAACTAAAAAATGATAAAAATGTTCTCCGTTCTCCAAGCTATTAATGCCAAATTAATTCATACTTGACAAGTCTTCACTCAAAATCCAACAGCAAACCCTATTAAAAACAACTTGCAATCTAATACTGTCCATGAAAGTCTCTCTCAACTTTTATATCATTAAAACTCCAAACATCGGCGCACGTCTATCGCCATGTCAGGAAGTGTTAATTCAATGCTATGTTTAATAATTAATGTGTTGATTTTTTGTATGTGTGTGAGCGCGCGTGCGTGTGTGTGTGTGCATGTTGTGCAGGCAAGCCTGATGAATAATCACCGGTCATGTGCTCAATTCCCGCCTGCACATTTGATAATGAATCAACTTTCCGCTCTCGATTTGTTATTTCAATTCTTTAGAGATTAATACTGTTCACAACTCATAATTCTGGGTTTTCTTTGAATTTCTATGGATACTGTGTTTAAAGCTTATAGTTTTATCAGCAACCCTCCCCCCCCCCCCCCTCCCACTCCCTTCCTTTTTTAAATGTATACTTTGTGTACTTAAGAAATAGAATAGGATAGGCCAAAACTGCATTTTATGAAATGAAGAACATCTTGTGCAATATATCCTTATCTTGCTTGCTACATACATCCAGTTTTAACATATGGCTGTGAATCCTGGCCAATCGGTAGGTAGGCCAAACAATTTCTTGAGGCATCAGAAATGTGGTTTTACCGAAGAATGCTTAGAATACTTTGGACAGCCAAAAAGAGCAACCAAGATGTTTTGAAAGAGGCGAGAGCCCGAAGACAACTTATCACAGACATCAGAAGGAGACACAGACATCAGAAGGAGACAGTCATCATTTTTCATGTTATGAGAGGGGGGGGGGGGATAGAATATGTTGGGACCACTGGAAAGATCTGTGGAAGGAGGGATAGAGGAAGACAACGGCAGAAGATTCTTAACAGTCTTGTTGCATGGCATATAGTTGTGTCGGCACACGAATTGATACAAGCTGCAGGAGATCGTGGGTTGTGGAGAGGCATGATCGCCCACTCAAGGCACCCGATGATGATGATATGTACAGACTGGCAACTGTTGCACCGTTGCGTGGTGACAGGATTCATGACGAGCTTGTATGGGTGATGACAGGATGCATGACGAGCTTGTATGGATGATGACATGATGCATGACGAGCGTGTATGGGTGATGACAGGATGCATGACGAGCTTGTATGGGTGGTGATAGGATGCATGACGAGCTTGTATGGGTGGTGATAGGATGCATGACGAGCTTGTATGGGTGATGACAGGATGCATGACGAGCTTGTATGGATGATGACAGGATGCATGACGAGCTTGTATGGGTGGTGATAGGATGCATGACGAGCTTGTATAGATGATGACAGGATTCATGACGAGCTTGTATGGGTGATGACAGGACGCATGACGAGCTTTTCTGGGTGATGACAGGATGCATGACGAGCTTGCCAGACTGGCAACTGTTGCACCTCTGCTTGGTGACAGGATTCATGACGAGCTTAAGTGGGTGGTGACAGGATTCATGACGAGCTTGTCTGGGTAGTGACAGGACGCATGACAAGCTTGATGTGATCAAGATCTTTTGGGAGAAGATGGACATTGCGGAAGACCATTACTGTCTGGAAATAATTGTGGAGTGACCAGGGAGTAAGTAAATAAGTACATTGTACCCTACCAGGACATCTCACAAGCGATAAACACCAGGTGACACAAAGTGCCACCATGCGGATAAGGATCACCCGTGGAGACGTCTCGGAAACCCTTCTCTGCCGTTTAGGCTATGTTTATGGTCCGGCTTTATTTAGGGCCCAGGGAAAAGCCAGGGTGGGGCTTAAAAAGAAACGAAAAATTGCGTCCCACATGGAAACGACTAGGATATATATATATATATATATATATATATATATATATATATATATATATATATATATATATATATATATATATATATATATATATATATATATATATATATATATATATAGTTGAAATGGGGTCAGGGAAACTTCGAGGAAAAGCAAGGCGAGCATATGATTGAACTGTTTCTTGTACCATTATACCTGAAACTCTTCGCAGACTGCTGAAAATGCAGACAGAGAGCTTATTGGATTGTCCCGCGTGCTTTGATGTCGTTGGGTACCATCACACATACTTCTTCTTTTTCTTCTTCACTTCCACCATTTACCTTAGTGAGGTGTTGGGGGAGGGGAAGGGGGGTGTAAGGATCCTTTGTGTGCTTTTAGAAAATGCATTGTACAAGGTGGTTTTCATTTATGTTCGGCTGCACCTGAAGATGTCGTTCCATCTCTTCCCCTTCATTCATACACCACAACAATAAGCTTTCGTGATGATGTTATGTTGATGACGACATCGACGGCATGATTAAGATGATTATATTTAATACAAAATAGTTCGAATAATTACGAAAACAATAAATCTTGAAGCCCTACCTCTTCTTACAGAAAGAGCTGCGGGTATATTGTGGCCATTTTGTTTCAGCACAGCCACAACACCATCCCGACCCTCAGAAATAACATTGGTTACAAGTTCGGCACAAAGGAATCTTTCATAAAGACAGGATCACTTGTAGTAATCTCCCACCTTCTCATTTCCCTCGTTGCTTCCTCATCATTCCTCGTATCCAGCAATCTGATTTGATTACCAGAGATGGTAGCCTTCCGTCCGACAGGGATAAACCAATAGATCTGTGTTTAAACAGCATACTGTCTCGGTCAGTTTGCTTAGCCTGTCAGCGCTGACATAACAAGAAAAACGATCCAGTGAAATATCTTCATTTAAGAATTAGACCAGGTTACGGTTTGAGAATGACCAGGTCTGTACACTATCTATTTATAGCTTCGTGATTGTATTACTCATTGAGCTCGAGTTTTCCCAGATAGGTTTCAGGTGCCATCCATGCAATTCTTTCTCTTCCTTTAGTCGCCTCAGCAAATAGTTGATGAGATAAGTGTGATGAGTGAGATAAGTGTGTGCTCAGTCTTAGACGCTGTATAAATAGGGTGCACTCTCTCTTTTACAGGGAACAATGGCACACAACACTCAGATAGGTTTCAAGTGCCATCCATACAACTCTTCCTCTAGGCACGCTGTTGATGAAATATATAAAAGTCGTCTGAGTGCTCATTCAAAGACTCTGTATAAACTGGTGCCATGTAGTGAGAATGAGACATAAATAGGATAGACATTCTCTTACAGCGGACAATGGAAGCATCGGCTATCACCATTATCTGCGAATCCGGTGATTATGTATTAATTCCTTCTTGAGGAGGGGATTTCCTTTTTAAACTCTACTTCAGTTTCCAATTCGACGGAGTCGAAAATTATTACCAGAAAACTTATGACATATAAAGGCGACAGGCGTAATACTGACATCATCGCGGTCAAGATCTGGTTTGTCTATAAATATAATGGGCTAGCAACACCTACTCATATTTCTCAAAACTGAGAGTTTATTCTTTATGTTATTAGCGTTAACTGTCTGTAAACTCCAGCTGAAAATTATGGCCGCTCCACCACTTCGAACTCCAATCTTGTTCAAGAACTTGAGTTTTGCTTGTACATTCGTTTTACGGCGCATTTGTATGCAGATTGTTGGTTCTATGCCTCTCAGACAGATGCACCCAGACTTCAAAGAAGACCACTAATTAGTCAACACTCACGACATACTTGTTAGGGAAACAGTGAGCCATACTCTCCCCACCCGCACTTCGCTCTCTTTTACGCTACTCACAATGGGGCCCGGAAACCCACACAGGAAAGTTTATTCTAGTATCCTGGCTGTAGCTCTGACCAACGCCCCTGTCAGTAACTGTTAACATGGTTCTAATCGCTAGCACACAACAATCCTTACTGAGGTCATCTGATAAGGACACACTGTTTACTTAACTTCCTCGTGTGGTGGATATTGCTGGTGTGTATCCTCCTGCTGCAGCTGAGGTCACATGTCTTCAGACTAACACGACGCTTTCTGGCAAACCATATTGTCACAGTTGTACCTGCGGAGCGGTTAGCCAAATGGCTAGAATTCTGGGTTTTCATAGAAGAATACTTTGTAAGATTGTGGAAGTATTTTCTCTGTAAGGGGCGACTGTACTAGGCATGCAGTCTTAAATCATCAGTCCCTCCTCCACCACCAACAACAACAAAACAAAGAAAATTCCCCAAAACGTGTGAAATCCGTTCAATACATGGCAGTATTATGTGTAGGCAAAACTCCTAATTGAAGGGCCGGTAATTTCTCCCCACGAGCTCAGCACAGTGAAGGATGAGCTCTTTCTTAATTTTGTAGTCGGAAAGGATGTGCAATTTTTCAGTAGCTTGCGAGCATCAATCAGCTTCTAAAGACTAAGTTGCTGCAGTTTGACCTCTCCAGAATTACAGTCCACAGACTTGACACCTCGTGGATGAGAATCCTATATGTAAAAATCTATGGCCTATTGAGCCGTAGGAGGCTTGTGCCATCTTTGAACTTACCATCATCACACTGATAACCGAAAACACGTACCAACCGACACCCGGCAAAGTGTATACTGAGCCGACAATTTTGATAAAAGGCAGGATGTTAAGTGTTGTGGATAGATTCACGTACCTTGGTAGTACACCGTCTGAAAATGTCACCATCGACTATGAGGTAAACACCAGGATCTCTAAAGTACATTTGCCCAACTATACACCACTGTCTGTCATCAAAGTGGCATTAGTATGCAAACCAGACTGAAGATATATAAAGTTGTAGTGCTTCCAGTGCTGCGGTATGCTTGTGAAATATGGACTATATGCAGACGTCATGCAAGGAAGCTCAATCCCTTCTTCCACAGTCTGTCTAAACAAAACAAAAAAATACTATAAATTGTGTGGCAAGACATGGTCCTGGATACTGTCTTATTTGTTAGAGCTGGCATTGCCAGCATCGATACCACACTAATGCAGCACAGATTAGATGGGCAGGTCACATCGTCCGCTTGCAAGACCATCAACTCCCAAAAATAATCTTCTGTGGTGAGATACAGAAAACATGGTGATCGTCATTTGTGATAGATGAACAACAAAAATCAAACCCTGCCCAACCAATTTACAAATACTGTTAAACAAGTTGAAGAATTTACTGGACTGGATATCAATGAAAAAAATAATGCTGAAAACACATAATTGATTTATGCTAATGGCACAATGTTACTAGAACTAACTGAACAGGATCTAACAAGTAAACATACTGAGTAGGTACCGTATTCTTTAGTCATTATTGTTCCCAAAAAATTTATAAAAATTAACATGCTAAAAAAATGAACAGCAGTTAATATCTCATTAAACAGAGAGAAATTGGAACAAGTAGCAAGCTTTTATTGTCTTGGACATGTAAAAAACAGATGCTGGCAAAGGTGAAATAGAAATTTAAAAAAAAAGAGAGAGAATAGGAAGGGCTAAAAATATCTTCAAGAAAGAGGCAAAAATTACTGACAACAGAGAGTTAAATAATGTAATGAAAACGAGAATTGTCAAAAGCTATGTATACTCAACCCTGCTGCATCGGCAACCGGGTTGCCTATTGGCTCGCCGGTAGACTTCGTCACCATTCGGGACAGTACTTGGGTCTGTCTCCTTTGATCTCATTAACACTGCAGGAGTCCTTTTCAGGGCTCTTGGTGGAGTCAGTTTTAAGTCATTTTGTATGGCTCACATTGTCTAGTCCCAATTATAACCCAAAACGCCCCCTTTGGAGATGCGGCTGAAAGATGACGATTGATTTTCTCTAGCAAAGCACCTACCTAGGAGCCCTGCTGTCTGGTGCAGAAGCATGGAGATAAACAGGTGAACTCACAAGTAGAAAATAGAACTGAGGCTCTCGAGATGTGGATGTACCGAAGAATAGGTTATGTTTCATGGAAGCAAAACCAATCAAATACAGAGATTCTGAAGAGATTAGAAGTGAAGAGGAAGTTGCTGATGGAAATAGAAAAAGAGGCATTCGAAATATTTCGGCCATATCAAAAGTCATAACACTCTTTTTCTAAACCATAAATTGTTAAGTGAGACAGCCAGAGGTAAACAATGATACAAGTAGGATAGGATGTCAGCAACAAGAAATGCACGAACAGTCATCTAAGAGAGTGTATTACCAAAACAAAAGTAGAGTATAACGGGGATCAATAACAACCAACATGTTGCTGTGAATGCTGAATCTGTCTGATTGTTGGGATTATAACAGTTAGACAAAATAAACGATTTATCAAATTCAACCATAATGATCGATAATGTCGCTGTTATTACAACAAACAACAATTAGTTAAGGTGTCATTGGAGACAAATACAAAATGTTGATAGTGTTGATAGAACTATTCACTGCTCGTTACATGATCATCTTACGGGCTCATAGCGCGCACCCATTGGTGTCCCAGGCTTCTTCCTTGGCACCGGTCAATAATATGTCCACTCTTATGATGTCTGTTATGCATGGGTTAATAATGTAGAGCACGGGTGGGTAACCATGTTTTTTTTTCCTCAGGCCACATTTACAATTACAAGTGATTGTGGGCCATTTAGAAAAATATCCATTATGAACATAACACCCAGATTTCCTCGCAATAAGACTTTTTGTGGATAATCTAAGACACTTCTAGCCAAACACACTCATCCATAAAAGCCATTATATATATATATATTCCGATTGTGTGTATTCAGACTGGTTATTTACAGAAATCACAGGATCAAAGATTTGGTGATGTCAGTTTCTGGCTTTCACTCTTCAGGTTATCACTTTTTTGTTTTGTTTTTGTAAGCTGATATTTAAATATTTTTTTTCTTTCTGTGTACGAACACATACTATTGTCTTCTGATTTTTAGTGAGCAATTACAGTAATTTTACACCAGCGCCAGTCACACGAGTGCAATTAAAAATTGCTCGGCGGGCTAGTGTCAGCCCTTGGGCCATAGTTTACCCACCCCTGATGTAGAGAGACTTGCAGCTCTTGAATGGTTTTCGCGTCTTCCTCCCCGAAAGACATATAGACTTCATTTCCGATTCAGGAGGAAAACTGCATCCCATTGGTTGAAGCCTTAAGCTCGTGTTATCTATCGTACGACATTACATAAAGGGCCAAAAAAAAGGCCAGTTTTTTATGATAAGGCTAATCAATTTTATTTGTGAGTTAACTGATTTCAAAAATCTCCAAGTAGGAATGGTGTGTTGGGAAACGAAAAGATAGACTGACCGGTTCTGCATCACTTGGTGGTAAACTGATGTATGACAAGCTAGATGTTGAGATGGTCCTTTAGGAGTTGGTGAACAGTGCAGAAGCACGCTGCGAGGAGTTACCAGGAGATAAGGTCGACATTCACGACTCAGGTGAAAGGGGAGATGGGTGTACAGACAGTTACTGGTGCCATCGAAACTGGAACTCTTGGCTTCCTGCTTAAGATGGGGATGGAGCGATTATGGGAATGTCCCCAGTGCTGTGATGTCGATTCAATATTCAACATTCAGAAAATACCTTCATTATCCTTTCTGTGCAGAAGATACACTTATAAGGGTTACGCTGCATCCTAGTTATCGATGCCTTTCACGCCGGCTTGTCCTAGGACTACACAGAGAAATAACAAAGAGAGACAATGCGATGGTACGAAGCGTGTCATTTCATGATAGACTGTATCGTCTTAACTTAATATCCACCCTTGGTCTTCTTTACCACGTTCAAGGCATCGCTGGGAAATATGGGTGTGTGAATTTCCCAAGTCTGTAGTGTTGCTATTACGATGCAATAGAGAGCCTCATTTGTTTGTTGTCTGCTTTTCGGGCGGCCATGAAAAGTTAACAGATCACAGACGAAGGTTGCCTCTTTGGATTTCATGCCTTGATTCACAGATGGCATTTTTGTCTTGGCCATAGTAAAATCAGTCTCATTACTTAATTGTCTGACCTTGTATAAACCTAACTAATATTAGTGAAAGCGGTATTTATTTAATAACAAACGGACACGTCACATAATGAAATGGAAACAAACATTGAAACGTAATCAAGATGTCAGGTGCGATATCCACTTTTTCTAAAGTCATACACTAGATATTGGACAACTACACATTTCATAATCGGGTGCGACCACCACTTGCAGCAAATCATGCAGGACAGCGTAGATACATCGAGTCCACGAGAGTCTAAAGAGAATTATGGGGCAGAGCCTGGCATTCCTGAAGCAGAAATGCAGTCAGCTTTGCCATATCCATTGGCACGGGGTGATTTGTTGACAAATTTCGAACACAGAGATGCGAGAGGTGCTCGGTCAGAGAAAGATCGTGTGATTGAACTGACCACGCTATCCGGGGGATTCCAAGCTGCTGAATAAAGCACATGAGCTGAATTACGTATTCGTTGTCATCTTGGAAGGTGGAATTAAACCATTTCAGCGCTTTTCAGCTATTCGTAACATACCTAAAGAATGTGGCTAGCCTAATACTGATAGGAACAATCACTGCTCTTTGTTGTTTTAACTTCATTTAACATACTGCTATCTTCATTTTCTTCTTCTTCTTCTTCTTCTTCTTCTTCTTCTTCTTCTTCTTCCTCTTCTTCTTCTTCTTCTTTTCTTCTTCGTCTTCTTCTTCTTCTTCTTCTTCTTCTTCTTCTTCTTCTTCTTCTTCTTCTTCTTCTTCTTCTTCTTCTTCTTCTTCTTCTTCTTCATCTTTTTCTTCTTCTTCTTTTCTTCTTCTTCGAGTTCACCAGCTGTAAACTTTTCCCGAAAGTTCTGGTTGTTCATCCACTTCTGGACTTTATTCTGCTTCCAGAACTTGAGATTTGCGTGCACATCCGTTATACAGCTCTGGCTTATTTGTGTGCAGACTCTTGGTGTCTCTCGTCTCAGGTAGATGCACTCCTACTTTAAATGAAACTTAACTAATTTTTTTACATAGTGTTTATCTGGGTAAACAGTGGATTTATTGTTTTAGTTCTCAAGAAACCCACATAGAGATATAAACCACTTGCTCCGTTTTGTATCAATCTTGTCAGTTGTATCTAAGCTTTTCCCAAGCCTCTATAAGAAGGTTATAACACGCCCCGAAAAGCGCTGTCTGTATGATATTTCTTAAATCCTTTCACGGTTTTCGTCTGTCTCCAAGAGGAATGCCTCGTGTTTTTTCCCTCTCATTCTTTGAATTAATTTCAAAATTCCCCATCTCCGCTGGGAGCAAGTAATTTTGAGCTTGTATCCTAGTTGTCCATATTTTAAATAAATATAATAACAGTAATGGCAAGCTCTATATAGCACTTAAATTTGTTTTTCCCTCACAACTGACGACAAAATCCCAAGCTTACAATGTCGGTTACTCCACGCACTCTTACTGAAATCCTGTTGGGGAAGAAAAGTGGAGCGGTGGTGACCTAACGTGTGGGACTCAGCTTTAGGAACAATCTAATTGTCTGCCTTCTTAACACCCAATGTATTTTTAGATGTGTGTCTGCTAAAGGCTCACTAATTTCTGTTCATTATATCTTTGTCCCTAGTCCATTAGTCTTGACTTGAAGAAATGTGGCAGCTTTCTTTGCGTGCAGCTCTTCTTCGTTTAGTGAGGTCTTCTTTGGGCAACTTGACTAGTGGACTGTGATGTTATTGTTTCGGTGTTGTGAAATATTTTCAGTGTGTAATGTAGTATTGAAAGAAAGTTCGTTCCCACATGCCTTATCTTTGTCTCTTCATTACCACATATTGAATAGACGTTTGCCAAAAGTAATCGATGCTGTATAAAAAAAATAAAAAAACTCAACTCACTTAAGTTATGTAAACAAAAATATCAATTTGAAGTTACCATGGTAACCCCAGCGACAGCAGCCACCAGCGTCACCCCCTCCTCCCCTTTCCGGGCAACAGCTTTCAAGGGTTGGCTAAACCAGGAGAGGGTAGAAGATCTTGTTTGAAACCACTCTATGATTGTGAGATGCCTACCCAGCACGCAAATAATGAACTTTGCGGATTGTGCGTATGAACCTCTTATGGTTCAACGGACAAGAAGGCGATACCAGGCAATACATTTAGCTATATATTGTTTGTATCCGAATGATTAAATCTACAGCAGAAATATTGTTTTGAATCAGCCCCGTGATTAAGATGTTCTAAGTGTAATGGCAGTCATCGAAATGTCGTCCTTCACAGCTTCTCGCTGTCAGATCAAAAGTTCAAATTGTATTTTGATAGCACTGCTTATTCCTTAGATCTCCTTAGGTGCCTCCTGAAGCGGCCGCCTCTTTGTATCTTAGCACGGTACTGTCCTATTCTAAATATATATATATATATATATATATATATATATATATATATATATATATATATATATATATATATATATATATATATATATATATATATATATATATATATATATATATATATATATATATATATATATATATATATATATTAGAGCTGTACCGAATAGTGATTTTCACTATTCGGCCGAATACGAATAGTGTATCATCATCAGGTGCCTTGTCGACCAGTGTGGTCGATTATGCCTCGGCACAATCTGCGATCTCCTGCAGCATGCATCAGTTCGTGTGCTGATATACACCTCCATGCCATGCAACACGACTGTCAAGAATCTTCTCTCGTTGTCTTCTTCTATCCCTCCTTCCACAGATCTTTCCAGTGGTCACCACATGTTCCATTTTCCCTCTTCTCATAACATGGCCGAAAAATGGTAACCCCTATTCGTATTCGGCCCGACCACAAGTATTCGGCCGAATACCGAATAGTTATTAGGTCCTCTATTCGGCCCCGAAGCGAATACGAAGCGAATATTCGGTACAGCCCTAATTTTTATATATATCAGAAAAAAATGGCTTATACCATTGTGCATAAAGTTCACACATGGGTACCAAAACGTGGCGGTGATATACCAGTTGCCCCCTTTTCCATGCCAAGAAAGCTTTCAAGGGTCTTACTGCTCGACCATGTAGAAACTCTCTTTTTTATCACTTCATATATATATATATATATATATATATATATATATATATATATATATATATATATATATATATATATATATTAGGGCTGTACCGAATATTCGCTTCGTATTCGCTTCGGGCCGAATAGTGCACCTATTGACTGTTCGGTATTCGGCCGAATAGTTGCGATCGGGCCGAATACGAATAGTAGTTACCTTACATCTGCTTCTGCATACACTGCCTTAATGCTGACAACATGGAACGATTGGTTTTGTTGAAAGCTAATGCAGCTTTCATGCATTAAGATGTCAGTGACAATTTCCAAGTTTAGTTATTTGTTATAATACTTAGGATTCTTTTATTTCTAATTATTAGTTAACACAGACTGACTGAAGGATGCTAAACATAAAATGTTTTTAAATGCTTACTATTTTGTACGAATACTAACTAGACATGGGAAGAATCTAAACTCCAAGTCGATAATATGAAAATCAAAGGAACGGAAACATAAGTACTTGGGTGCAAACTTCAACTGCTCCAACATGCTGAGAGAAGAAATAAAATCTAGAATATAATCTATATTAATTAATAAAAATGTTAATTTTTCGATGTTGTTATTTAAAAACTCGGAAACTATTGAACCGATTGCTTTCAAATTTGCACACAACGTTGCCTTTGACTCAAAGCGTGATTTTTTTGTCAGAAACCACAAACCACGAACGACGTAGCTCCAGCAACAGTCAAATCATTATTTGCTTCGTTGCTGGTCCTGATTTGTTTTTAATTGATTGGCCATTTGACTGCTGAGCTCCTATTGAACTTTGCATAATTATATAATTTCATTTCCACTCTCTGATTGAGTGTTTGGTAGTGTAGTTTGTAGCTCTTCTGTCTATCATACGGGTGACCCGCGTTCGATTCCCCGCTAGGTGATATAATTTTGTTTAGCCCTTTAGCCCTTAACTGGGCGGCTGGCACGTTGTGTTGTGGTTTATGGCTAGGCTGCGATATCTATGCCTTTTTCGGTTTTGGGTTTACAGCTAGCCTGCGACAGCGGCGACGTGATGCTCAATGGTCACGTCACTGGTAGTCTTAGTTCGCCCTCAAGAGGGCCGTTGGCACGTTGAGTTGTGGTTTACTGCTAGGCTGCGATATCTGACCTAAAACTCTTCAGTCGTCGGTAGTATAGTTGTAAGTATGTCATCCTTCACACGGGTGACCGGTGTTCGATTCCCCGCTGGGTGATAATTGTTATTTTTTTCACTTAAAAGGGTGGTTACCACGTTGTGTTGGGGTTTACAGTTAGGCTGCGATATCTGCACTTTTCGCCCAAAGACATCCGATTTTAGTTAGGTCCTAATTAGCCTCCCTGCGACGCTTCTCGATCAAAAACTATTCGACGATGACAGAAACTGTTAACTAAGGCGGCTTACAGTCCAGTTTAGTTTGGGTGGACACGGATGCCAAGGTCAGTTAAAAATCGTCCCTCGGAGACGGAGAGATGATAGGTGCGGGGTAAATTCGTGAGTATAATGCACTTTTTACTGTGGGTTCCATCACTAGTTACTTGATGAAGTGTTTTTTTCTTCCTATTTCGGAGGCAAATTTAAACTAAATAGTCCGTGGCGACAGCATGCGGCGCTAACTCCTCTTTTCTACACAGACTGTAGTGACAGTTGTTGTTGTTGTTGTTGTTGTTGTTGTTGTTGTTGTGATGGTGGTGGTGATAGTGGTTGCAATAGTACTGGTACTGGATGGGTGTAGTGGTAGCTGTTACACTGGCTACATTTTCTTCTCTGTACAAGTTAATGCTACCTATTTAAGTTTGGGTTGACACGGATGACAAGCTCAATTTAGTTACACTATTTTGTTACACGGTGACTTTCCCATCCTTCGGAGAAGATAATATTGGGGAAGGGTTATGCCAGACACAGTTAGCTGAGAGAGCTTAAAATGTTATTTTAAAGTTCTCATTTCTTAACTATTTCTATTTTTAATTATTTCACCAGGTGATGATTTTTCAATCCTTCGGAGAGGGAGATATGATTGGTGGATGGGGGCGAGTGGGTTATGCCAGACACAGTTAGCTGAGAGAGCTTAAAATATTATTTTAACGTTCTCATGTCTTAACTATCTCTATTTCGATAATTTCGCCAGGTGATGATTTTCTCAATCCTACGGAGAGGGAGATATGATTGGTGGAAGAGGGGGGGGGGGTGGGTTATGCCAAACACTGTTAGCTGAGAGAGCTTAAAATATTATTTAAAGTTCTCATTTCTTAACTATTTCTATTTTAGTAATTTCGCCATGGATGATTTTCCAATCCTTCTGAGAGGGAGATATGACTGGGTCGAGGGGAGGGGGGATATGACAGACACTGTTAGCTAAGAGCTTCTTTCTTTTCTCTCTATTTCACCATTCTGGGCCACAGCAACGCTTGGCCGGGTACAGCTAGTCTAGAAATAAAGTATACTATGCCCTTCAACATATGATAAGGTCAAAGTGTCTGTCTCCCAACACCAAGATCATAATATATAAAACGTTGATAAGACCAGTCTTTTTATATGGCTCTGAAACTTGAAGCAGAAATTAAAGAGATGAGGCCTTAATACAGGTTTTCGAAAACAGTCACGCCAAATCTTTGGACCCATCAAAGATGCTAACAGCGGGGTATGGAGAGTGAGAACCAACAACGTAACACATAATCTGCTTAAATCACCATTGATCACTGGCATTATGGGAGCTAACAGACTAAAATGGTTGAGGCATATTGAAAGAATGTCAGATGACAGAGAAGTAAAAACTGTTTACACCTGAGACAGGAATGGGCGTAGACCACGAGGCAGACCAACAAGAAGTTCGAGAGATAATGTCCAGCCAGACCTGCAAACAACTGGTGTCCCACATTGTGAAGATAAGACCAGTCAGAGAGATGAATGGAGACGAGTGCAGCATTAAACCTCAAAGGCTCAGAATGCTAAAGAAGAAGATGACTATTCTGTGCTACTTTATGTGAAGTAAAAGTTCAGCGTACATTTGACATTATGAATGTGTTTTGTTTTTTAGATACATTTTTAACACCATTCGTATTCGTATTCGGCCGAATAGTTGGTCCCGTTATTCGTATTCGGCTGAATAGTGAAAATCACTATTAGGTACAGCCCTAATATATGTGTGTGTGTGTGTGTATATATATATATATATATATATGCATACTCCATATTATTTGTCTGCAGGGGGTGTCATTTTATTGTGTCTTTAGTCGATTATCCCTTTTCTCCCTATTAGTGCTATAGTAGTAGATAGTTGGCTTAATGCTAAGTACCCTTATCTACAGTAATCTGCGGTGTGTGACGTTTGATTGCATATCTTTAACTATTTCAGTACTCGGCAACTCACAATGCTTTATTGATAACTCAGAATATCTTAGACAATGGCTAACTTCTTCTAATGATGAAGGGTGAGAATACCCTGCTCAGATAAAAATAGTACTGAAGATTTCTTGAAAAAACTGACTCACGAAGAGAACTGATTACCCACATCCGGAAGAGACAATCTACATTCTTTAATCCTGTCATGAGAGGTTAAAACGGGGGTACATCGTGACAATAGGCAAGCTGGAGTGGAGGAGAGACAGAGGGAAACAGAGAGAGAGAGAGAGAGAGAGAGAGAGAGAGAGAGAGAGAAGATGCTGGACAGTTTGACAACGTGGCATAGAGGATCATTTGTATCAGAGCTGACTGAAAGTACAGACAGAAGGATGTGGATAGATATGACTACCAACTTTACGAAAAAGAAGAACATCTTTTGTCTTTCCTATTCTTGTGTTCTTTCTTCTTTCTACGACAGTAGCTGCTTCAGCTCATTCTGTCATCATCAGTCTCATTACAGGAGTCGCAAAGACCATTACTGTGAAGTTACATCATCAGGGTTCATCTGGGCAAAGACTGGACATCAGGGCGTTCAGGACATCCCATAATAGCTCCATCCCCCTTCTCGGCAACCAGCAAAGAGTCTCTAAACTGATAATTCCTGATGTCATCTGGTTAACTACTTGTCTTGTCTTTCGCCAGAGCTCGCATACACTTTCCCCTGTGCCATTCTCTCCACATACTGGTTTTCAATATAAAGTTACATTTACTCTGATTTAGAAGTTATCTTGTAAAAACTGTTACCGTGTGAGTTAATTGATGGCATCTTCTCCCCGATTATTGCTACAAATGGTGGCAACAAATAACATGGCAACATATCAGACTGTGGAGGATCTGTCCCCCGTCAAGACTGGAAGAAATGATTGCATCTTACCTATGAGCACTGCTAACTATATTCTGATTTGTAAAAGACCCTTCGTTGTTTTAGGAAAGCCAAACAAAAGTGGCAGCGTGGAAGGGATTGCCACATCACCTGGTTATATTCACAGACAGTCGTTGTTGCACACATTTGTTGCGGGCATCCTCCTTTGGTGAGGCACTTGTATCTTTCAAATCCCAAAATTTTCACATGAGATAGAATCTAAACTGTTTTGTAAATGTTGCCCTACTTAGTTCTCTCTCGTACATTTACCGAGCATTATTGATTGCCTGCGACACAAGAACTTCCCGCAGTGTAGTCTAAAATGTTATCAGTATATACTTGCTCACATATTGACTTTTCCCTTGTTTCATACCATATTCTTACGCTTATAATAGATTACGAAAAATCACAATAATTCCGCATTTAAAGGGGTGGTTGATAGCAGTTCCTGTGAGTCATCCTAACAAACTGGCTCATAAAGTGTTTCTGTTGCACGTTGTCCCCACTCACAAGGAGATAGTCCAATAAAAGCAACGTGCCGTGATCAATGTGCAGATACGCTTGCTGTGGTTCGGAACGTCTTGGGTTAAAATCCTCACAAAGGATGAGTTATATAGTTTCCTTTAGCATTTGGGTCGATCCAGGTAAAGTCGTGCCGTGCTATGATACAGAGATGCGACGTCATCGGGGTGCACAGTTTAAAAAAAGCGGATGGTGGCATAAGCAGCGAAATCAAAATACAGTTTGAACTTTTGATGTGACAGCTCAAAGTTATTAGGGACGAAATTTCGAAGACTTGCGTTTTATTGAGGAAATCAACCGTACGGGACTAGGTCCAGGCTTCCTCTTGTTTTTATTGTTGTTGGTGTTCTTGTTGTTGTTGTTGTTGTTGTTCTTCTTCTTCTTCTTCTTCTTCTTCTTCTTCTTCTTCTTCTTCTTCTTCTTCTTCGTCTTCTTCTTTTTCTTCTTCTTCTTCTTCTGCTTCTTCTTCTTCTTCTTCTTCATCATCTTCTTCTTCTTCTTCTTCTTCTTCTTCTTCTTCTTCTTCTTCTTCTTCTTCTTCTTCTTCTTCTTCTTCTTTTCTTCTTCTTCTTCTTCTTCTTCTTCTTCTTCTTCTTCTTCTTCTTCTTCTTCTTCTTCTTCTTCTTCTTCTTCTTCTTCTTCTTCTTCTTCTTCTTCTTCTTCTTCTTCTTCTTCTTCTTCTTCTTCTTCTTTAGCGCCCTAAAATGACGGTTGTCACATTGTATTGGGGTTTACATCTAGAGTGCGATATCCGCTTTTACAATATTCTTGTCAAGGAGAAGTGTGCATACTCTCGTTTCCTGGCATAGGGCCTACCTTGGAGTTCCAAGCTAAAATGGATGCCAGCAAATGTTCAGTGAAGCCTTCACTGGCTATACACTACGGTGGAAAGTTCTGCTTGTTCATCCATTCCTGGACTTTTATCTTGATTCATTACTTGATTGTGTGTGCCTATCCATTTTACTGATCTGGCTTATTTGTAAGCGGACTGGGTTTTTTTCCTCCTCCTAGGCGAATGCAATCCAACTTAGAAGGAAAATACCCCTAATTAGTCGCATCCTACGACATGCTTTCTAGGGAGAACAGAGTCTGTTTTTTGCTCTCTGAAATGGAGCCCCGGAACCCACACGGGGATATAGGGAAGTAAATACTGTTGATATGATGTTGACCACATCATCCAGCATAAAAAGATACGTCTATAGGTACATGGGCTAAGCATCAAAGGCTTGGTGCACGTGAGACAATTGGTCTATACACACATGTGCCTAACATCACAGGCTTTGTGCACGCGAGACGATTAGTCTATACACACATGGGCCTAACATGACAGGTCTGGTGCACGTGAGACGATTGGTCTATAGACACATGGGCCTAACATCACAGGTCTGGTGCACGTGAGACGATTGGTCTATACACACATGGGCCTAACATCATAGGCCTTGTGCACGTGAGACGATTGGTCTATACACACATGGGCCTAACATCACAGGTCTGGTGCACGTGAGACGATTGGTCTATACACACATGGGCCTAACATCACAGGTCTGGTGCACGTGAGACGATTGGTCTATAGACACATGGGCCTAACATCACAAGCTTTGTGCACGTGAGACGATTGGTCTATACACACATGGACCTAACATCACAGGTCTGGTGCACGTGAGACGATTGGTCTATACACACATGGGCCTAACATCACAGGTCTGGTGCACGTGAGACGATTGGTCTATACACACATGGGCCTAACATCACAGGCTTTGTGCACGTGAGACGATTGGTCTATATACACATGGGCCTAACATCACAGGTCTGGTGCACGTGAGACGATTGGTCTATACACACATGGGCCTAACATCACAGGTCTGGTGCACGTGAGACGATTGGTCTATACAGACATGGGCTTAACATCACAGGCCTGGTGCACTAGAGCTTGAAAATTTGTATTTACTAGTGGGCCAGATAAAATGGTTTAGCACTGCACACCAGCAAAAGCTCTGAAAAGGACTCCTGCAGTGTTATTGCGATCAAAGGAGACAGGGTTATATACTGTCTTTGACAGACGACGAAGTCGTCTACAGGCGAGCCAGTGGGCGACCTTGTCGCTCATGTGTATACATGCTCTGGTCTCCATCTTTTATGTCAGCAACTTTATGTTAGTCGGGCGGAAGGAAGTCTTTGCTTGCGTCAGATGTCTTCCTAATGTTGCTAATTTGTCTCATCAGCATGTCTGGTCTTATCTCGTAATCCCTATCTGGTCTTATCTCGTTATTCCCGTCTGGTCTTATCTCGTTATCTGACAGGAAGGGATTTAGATGTTGATCGATGTTACTTCTAATGTCGCCAGCGGCCTGTGTTTGTGACGTATGTATGCATTATGAAAGGAGTAAGGTAGTGAAATAGCAAATATTCCTGGCGAGGCACGAAGTGTTAGTGTTTTACACATACTAGGTCATGACATATGAAGGGAGTATGGTCGTTGTCTTCCCCATCGTCCTTCCGTCCTAGACAGTTTATTGAAATTTGTGAGACCGTCAATGGAAAGATCAGAGTAGCTATAGATATGTCCGTAAAACATTGATTCCATTAAATAAAACTAACTGTGTCGATGGCAGTTCAAGCCTAAGATCTTCCTGATCTCAACCGGCACATCGACATATATAGATACACGTCGCTGATGAGCTCACATAGAGTGTAAGACAATCATTTCGGAGAAAGGGGGGGGGGTGGGGAGAGAGAGAAAGAGAGAGAGAGAGGGGGGGGGGGGAGAAGGGGGTTTACAGGAGTCTAATTGTTCTACTTCTTCAAGAAGTCTTCTTGTTTTGTTTGTGTATTTGATTAAGGATTTATAATTATGCTAGTCTCTGGGCTTATTATTATTATTTTTTTTTTTAATCAATAAACCAGTTTTGGAAAAAAATTATGTTTCAATTCACTGGCTGCGTGTGGTTATTTATTTCTGCGCAGTGGCTGTTCTTCCGTCTTGACATCTGATCTTGAATTATTCCTTACGTCCTTCTTAGGACGTTATTTTTTGTTATTTGAAGCCCCACTCTGGCTTTTGCCAGGGGCCGCAATATAGGCAGGTCATCATTATGGCCAAATGTCTGAACGCGGTTTCTGGGACCTCTCCACGGTGATCCTCATCCTCATCAAATACCTTTCTTAAATGTTTGTGTATTCTAGACAAGGCAATAAGGTCTACTGTGTACGTAAATTGTTGCTGTGATTGTTATTTGACATTTGCCTCGTTAATATAAATTTCTGTAACCTATGGGGCCATTTCAATGGGTTGAATTGAATTCTGTCCGTATTCCATAGTCGTGGATTTCAAGCTGTACGATAGACATGGCCAATGAGACACCTTTTTTTGGGGGTGCCGAGTTGACCATGTATCTTAGTGCACTTGTATTCATGGCGAGGCGCAGACGCCGTCTGGAGGTGACAGGTTCAATTCCCGGCACGGTAACTATAGCTTTCGATTTTTATGTTGTCTAGTGTGTTCTTCTATCTTTCTACTTCTTTCTATGAGTGCCGTTCACAATACTTTCTGTTACTTGATTAATTCATAATATTTAACGGCCTCAAATGGTTCCCTCTCTGTTTATTTATAGGAATGACGTATACACACCGGAACCTACCAATCAAATACCTTTCTTAAATGTTTGTGTATTCTAGACAAGGCAATAAGGTCTACTGTGTACGTAAATTGTTGCTGTGATTGTTATTTGACATTTGCCTCGTTAATATAAATTTCTGTAACCTATGGGGCCATTTCAATGGGTTGAATTGAATTCTGTCCGTATTCCATAGTCGTGGATTTCAAGCTGTACGATAGACATGGCCAATGAGACACCTTTTTTTGGGGGTGCCGAGTTGACCATGTATCTTAGTGCACTTGTATTCATGGCGAGGCGCAGACGCCGTCTGGAGGTGACAGGTTCAATTCCCGGCACGGTAACTATAGCTTTCGATTTTTATGTTGTCTAGTGTGTTCTTCTATCTTTCTACTTCTTTCTATGAGTGCCGTTCACAATACTTTCTGTTACTTGATTAATTCATAATATTTAACGGCCTCAAATGGTTCCCCTCTCTGTTTATTTATAGGAATGACGTATACACACCGGAACCTACCAATCAAATACCTTTCTTAAATGTTTGTGTATTCTAGACAAGGCAATAAGGTCTACTGTGTACGTAAATTGTTGCTGTGATTGTTATTTGACATTTGCCTCGTTAATATAAATTTCTGTAACCTATGGGGCCATTTCAATGGGTTGAATTGAATTCTGTCCGTATTCCATAGTCGTGGATTTCAAGCTGTACGATAGACATGGCCAATGAGACACCTTTTTTTGGGGGTGCCGAGTTGACCATGTATCTTAGTGCACTTGTATTCATGGCGAGGCGCAGACGCCGTCTGGAGGTGACAGGTTCAATTCCCGGCACGGTAACTATAGCTTTCGATTTTTATGTTGTCTAGTGTGTTCTTCTATCTTTCTACTTCTTTCTATGAGTGCCGTTCACAATACTTTCTGTTACTTGATTAATCCGCATGGTGGCACTTTGTGTCATCGGGTGTTTATCGCTTGTGTGATGTCCTGGAGGGGTAAAAAGCCAATCCAATCTTCCGTATAGAACGTCGCACAAAGTCCGAGACCTAGAGTTCTGGCGACAACCTCTAAAGATTCCACCTGCACTACAAACAAGTTATGATTTCATAAGTTGAACTAACAGCCGTCAAAGTGCATTTCAACTAGGCTTACCCGGGTGGGCGGCCAGTAGGGAGACCCCACTAAAGAATAAACATCAGATGTTTAAACTAAGGGAAGTAATTAAAAATAAATAACGTTTA
The DNA here is from genome assembly GCA_905116865.2 of Candidula unifasciata. Lineage (NCBI taxonomy): Eukaryota > Metazoa > Mollusca > Gastropoda > Stylommatophora > Geomitridae > Candidula > Candidula unifasciata. The sequence goes on from CAJHNH020005290.1 coordinate 109,332, forward strand.
TTTAGGAACATGTTTGCTTGCTTCCCATCTTTCATCATCATCATCAGGTGCCTTGCCGACTGGCGTGGGCGATCATGCCTCTCCACAATTTGCGATATGGCTGTGAGTCCTGGACAATCGGTAGGCAGGACAAATAATTTCATGAGGCCTCAGACATGTGGTTTTACAGAAGAATGCTTAGAATACCTTGGACAGCCAAAAAGAGCAACCAAGAGGTTTTGAAAAAAGCTGTAGCCCAAAGACAACTTATCACAGTCATCAGAATGAGACAGTCATCATTTTTCGGCTATGTTATGTAAAGAGGGAAAATAGAACATATAGTAGTAGTCGATTTTTACCCCACTCGGACATCACACAAGCGATAAAACCCCTATGACACAAAGTGCCACCATGTGGATGAGGATCACCGTGGAGAGGTACCAGAAACGGCGTTCATCAAGAGCCAGAGTAGGGCTTCAAAAAACGAAAAATTGCATCTCACAAAAAGATGACGTTATTGGAAATGTTGTGACAACTGGAAAGATCTTGGAAGGATGGGCAGAGGAAGACAACGAGAGAAGATATTTGACTGTCTTGTTGTATCTCATGGAGGTGTGTCAGCACACGAACTGATACATGCTGCAGGAGATCGCAGATTGTGACAAGGCGTCCCATGCAGGTCGGCAAGGCACCAGATGATTATGGTACACTATTCGTATTCGTTATCGTATTAGGCCGAATAGTTGGTCACGCTATTCGTATTCGGCCGAGTAGTTAAAATCGCAATTCGGTACAGCCCTAGTATGTAGCAAGCAAGAATTCTTTTTTTAACTCTCAATGACAAAGACATATTGCATAAGATGTTCTTCATTTTTTTAAATGCAGTTTTTGCCTGTTCTATTCTATTTCTTATCTTAGTTATGCATCTTCCCTCTGATGTTATCCATGTGCCCAGATACTTAAATGTCTGTATTTGTCCCAAACACACACACACACACACACACACACACACACACACACACACCATCGACTTTTATTACACATTTATGAATATTTCGTTTCTTTGATAGCACCATTACTTCTGTCTACCCATTATTCAAACTGAGGCCCATTCTCTTAATTTCTAACACCACAAAGTGTATCATTTCCTGTAGTTCTTTCTGACTTGTTGCTATCAAGACTGTGTCATCAGCATAACGTAAATTGTTTATATTGTGCCCACAAACCACAATTCCGGGCATATCAATTAAAGATCTCATTATATATTCACTGTATATTGAAAACAAATCAGGTGACAGTACACATCCTTGTCGTACGCCCTTCTGTATGCTTTGCAATGTACCTAAACAGTTGTTTATTCTTATAGCTGCTGTTCCCATCTTTACCAGTAGATAATTACAGGCTCATATGTGCCTGAATATTGAGGACCCCTCAACCCCCCCCCCCTCAAATTACACTCCCCACCGGTCCCCAACTACACCCCCCCCCCCCCCATCAAACACACACAAATACAGGACTAAACGAGGACTAAATATGAGGACTATAAAAGCCTCCGACACCATGTCTAGAATTTCTGTTTGAAAGAATCTGTTTTCTCAACTAGTCATCACCCTGTGGGATGCAATGTTTTCGTTATTCTGCAGCCCTACCCTGGCTCTTACCAGGAGCTCACAAATAGCTCGGCCAATTTGGTCTAATGGTTTAACCCTGTTTCCAGGATTTCTCCACGGGGTATCCTTATCCATATGTTGGCACTTTGTGTCATCGGGTGTTAATCGCTTGTGTAATGTCCTGGTGGGGTAAGAAAGTCAGTCAGTCAGTCTGTTTACACATTTAATAGTATTTTAAATATATTAAATTATTTATTTGACATTCAGTACACAAACATTGCGTAATAGTAATAATAATAATAATAATAATAATAATAATAATAATAATAATAATAATAATAATAATAATAATAATAATAACAATAAACACAATCATATTAATCATAATAAAAATTAACAAATACTTTAAAAGAGAACTTTCTATACCTGGTTAAAAGGGACCCATTGGTCTCTTGGGACCTTCAACCCCCAAATTGTGGGGACATCAAAGGGCTTGAGCTCCCAGGTTACCTAGATAATGTTTCATGCATGGAATTTTTCTTTGTGTAGGTTCACCTGTACAGGTTACACCACGCTAACTCAGCATTCATTCTTTCTTTGGTTTCTCTCATCAAAGTTCGCCTGGTGGTTAATTTTGGGCGTCCTAATTTCCTCAGTCCTTCTCATTCCCATTTCAGTGCCTGTTTGGTGATTTTTTGTTTGTCTCTTCTCACAGTGTGTCCACCAATATAGTATTCTTCGTCCTCGCGTGGGAAGGAATGTTTTGTTATTTGGCTTCTGCCGGGTGCCCTGAATACAGCCTGGCCATAGATATGGCCTAGCCATAATTAGGGCCAAACGGCTGAAAGGGGTTTCTGGGACCTCTCCACGGGTGATCCTCATCCGCATGGTGGCACTATGTGTCAACTGGTGTTTATCGCTTGTGTGATGTCCTGGTTGGTTACAACTACCTACCTCCAATAAAGCGCTATCTGCTCTGTTTAAGGCGTATCAATGTGTGCGTGTGTTTGTGTGTGCGTGTACATATATATATATATATATATATATATATATATATATATATATATATATATATATAGCATATGAACACATGGAGCTGCAATACCCTAGTTGCTAGACGTTTGCCTGTAAGCCCGAAAGTCTTGAGCTCAAACACCTCATCGGAAGGATTGGAAAGGAGGAAGGAGGTATGACCCTGGCTCGAAAGTCGTCCCAGATCAAAATGGGTACGAGATGAATAGCTGGTGAGAACGCAGGTCCAGTGTGATGTTGACCCCATCATCACCGATGACCAATTAGTCTATTAAACTGAATCCAGCACCATAAGTCCGATTCGCCTGTGGTATAGAAAAAGATTTTTTGTTCACTTTATTATAAAAACAAATGAAATACAACTTATGCTTGAAAAATGGCTGTTAGAAGGGCAGAATGCAAGTCGCGCATGCTTATCCAGTTTGAATTGACTTTTTTAGTATTTCTTTACGGAGGTCCCAATTACACCCAACTTCTTTGGAGGGTGAACTAGGTAAAGGGATTGTCTATCCTGGCTTGTCGGCTCTGTGGCTAAGTCGATGTGAACGCTTCGTACTGCCGGGATGCCGGGTTGGATCCCAGCTGCGGGCCATGCGCCTTGCGTTGGTTTCGACAGTGGTATCATGAAAGCCAACCATCCAGAAAGCAATGGCAGACTACTGGATGTAAGTTTGCCTTTAAAAAATCACACAACAGCCGGGGTCTGAGACTTTTACTATCTCAGTGTGGTCAAACCTTCGGATAGCAGCCCGTGTTGTATACAACAGATTTGAGAAAGTACATGTGTTCCACGTTATTCCTTTAAAATTAGTTCCAAATATTTTAATCATGTCGACCCACCCTTCAGCGGGTACCAGGAAACATTTTTAGAAGTAAATTTTGCCAGCGGGGCCCAGACAATGTCGCCTGTCAAGAGCTGATTGGTCTCCAACAATGTGTGTCTAGCACTATTTATCCCATGCTCAAGTAGTATGAAAAGGGGCCTTTACTCTTACGTACAAACATTTTAAGGGTTCGCTTTTTTTTTTTTTTTAATTTCTCACCACACAGACGTCAACAATTTTATTCTCTTCCTCTTTGTTTGCCATTTTTTCTGAGTCCTCCACCTTCCTGTTGCTCTCTCTCTCTCTCTCTCTCTCTCTCTCTCTCTCTCTCTCTCTCTCTCTCTCTCTCTCTCTCTCTCTCTCTCTCTCCCTTCCCCCTTTACTTCTACATACAGAATCCAACTTTCTGACGAGTTTGACAAACAATATTTTCTGATGTCGTACAGGAAGAAGCATTGACAGAGGAGATATCATAAACGCTCTGCGGACTGGGCTAGTCCATAATAAGTAATCTCTGAGACTAACATGATTATGTGACCTGGGGGTTTGCTATGGTTAAGCTATCGAGATAGGAGACATTATAACCAGTTGCTAATGTGAACAATCAGTAGAGGTACTTTAGAGTGGCTGCTGCATCGGAGGACTGAGCTCGCAGAGGAATGCCCAGGAGAAAGTGACGTCGACTGTGATAACATAACAAGACATACAACATACATACATACACACACACACATACACACACACACACACACACACACACACACATTCAACAAGATTCATTTTTCATGGATGCATAAGCACTATGAGCAACGACCTTTAAAACCATAATATTGTCATCGTTTCTGCTCCCTTCTGATAGTTAATACAGTAACAGATTCAGTGGTTGTCGGCATCATCTAGAAGTTCCACTGCAGATCTTCCTTATCTTTACAACAGACTGGAAAGCTTTTACAACAGACTGGGAAGCTTTTCCTTCCATTGCCAGCTTTCCCGTCTGGTCAACAATCACAACACTAGAGGTCTCAGACAAATGTCTTTTGTGGGAGAATGCCAAAGTGTCTTATTCTTATTCTATGTTCGCCCCTGTATGAGGGTGGCCGGCCGGTTGTGTTATTATTTGCATGTAGGTTGCGAAATCTGCCCCTCTACCCAGCACATCGAATTCAGTAAACTCTTCGTTAGTGGCATTTTACGATTTACTTGTTACAGTGCAATGGGGCCCGGGACGCACACAGCGAGTCGAAGTGTCTAAATGTTTTGAAACAGACAAAGACAGCTGGTCACAGAAGTAATCGAAATGCTCCATTTTTGGAAAAGAAATAATGAAGCTTGTTTCTACATAAGCAAACATTTAGGAAAAGAGAGGAGGTTGGGGCAGGGGGAGGAGACAAATAAAGAAGGTCATTGGCAGCTTGTTGTAATGACCCCAAAAGAAAGCCAGAACCTGAATTCATTCACTGTAGATAGGAAGACCTCAAGAAGCATGATGTTTCGCTATCGTCGGCTAAAAACTCGTTGATGTCAGTGTTTTATTTTATCGTGTGTTTGGTGTGATAATGGTACCACTAGTGCTGCTGCTGCTGTTTCTACTACTACTACTACTACTACTACTACTACTACTACTACTACTACTACTACTACTACTACTACTACTACTACTACTACTACTACTACTACTACTACTACTACTACTACTACTACTACTACTACTACTACTACGGCTGCTGCTACTGTTTATACTACTACTACTACTACTACTAATCTACTGGTAATCATTACCATGTGGTGATGGTGGTGGTGGTAGTTGTAGTAGCAGCGGCAGCATCCATATTTGATATACCTGGATTCGCACATGCACAACCAGTTAAACAATGATAATTAAATCACGGTGATCAAAATGTGTAGTGTTTATTTATCTATCATCAGTAAGACACGACAATCAGGCACATGTAGCAAGTAGGCCAATAAAAAGATTGTATAAACAAGCAGGCAACACGATACGTTTGGAAAGATAGCAGTAGTAGTAGCATAGTAACAACAACAGTGGTAGTAGTTGTAGTGTTGGTGGTATTAGAGGCAGCAGTAATAGTAGATGTAGTATTAGTAGTAGTTACAACAGCAGCAGTAGTAGTAATATTAATAGTAGCAGCAGCGGTGGCAGTAGTAGCAGTGTAACAGTAATAGTAATAGCAGCAGTAGAAGTAGCAGTGTAGTAGTAGTAGTAGCAGCAAAAGAAGAAGTAGATGATAAAGAAGAAGAAGAAGAAGAAGAAGAAGAAGAAGAAGAAGAAGAAGAAGAAGAAGAAGAAGAAGAAGAAGAAGAAGAAGAAGAAGAAGAAGAAGAAGAAGAAGAAGAAGAAGAAGAAGAAGAAGAAGAAGAAGAAGAAGAAGAAGAAGAAGAAGAAGAAGAAAATAAAAGATTATTTTTATTGCAGTAATAATCATAGATATAATATTCCTATGGCTAAATTTAAACATTTGCACATGAACAAGTTAATCATATTGCACTATAAATAATATCAGAATACCACACAAAAGTGTAAATGTTAAGCATATAACTAATGTGTTAAGTAATTAATTAACCCACAAGGAGTGAAATTACAAAAATGTTTGATGAATTAGACTTTTTCTAAAGCTTTGCTACCAACGGAACTATTCGCATAGATTCTGTACAGAAATTGTAGCACTTGCCAATTGAGTTCGAAGAGCCATCAGAGACACAGAACGAAAGTTGCATGCATTGCCAAACAAATTCCTTAAGAAACTGAAGCACATTTTGGGGATTTATTCAAGAAAGGCGAGGAAAAAAGAGAAATGTCTGCACAACCTCTGGTGTCAGCAGTTAGTAAAAAATGAAAATGGTGATATTTTGGGCACAACTTGAGAAGACGAGAAGAGAATCACCACAAAGGCACTAAAATGAGGAACAAATGGACTGAGGAACTAGAACGTCGAATTAAACCTCAAAATGAATATTGACGACATTTTTAGAGGTTCTAGACCAAATTCCATCCGTGATATTGAAACAAATGCACAAGATAGAATGGAATGGAAGAATCATCTGAGAATCATGTCTGGCTTATAATGGCGTAATAGGATGTCGATAATGATGATTAATACAGCTCTGTACTCCAGGGTACGAGGGGCGAAAACGGCTACGCCATAATGAGAGTTAAAAGATGACGGCCCCACTTTCTAACATGCTCCACAGAGGAGCAGCGTTCTTTTGATCAATGAAGCTGTGAAACACATAGAAATTCATCGGCCAATAAAGATTCAGTATAGTAATGCATGCCTGTCAGTCCAGCAAGTGTTCAAGTTGAGTAGAAAGTTTCAAGACGACTCCTGTACCAGACTGTCACGCTATATCGGTCTCCTGTACCAGACTGTCACGCTATATCGGTCTCCTGTGTCAGACTGTCACGCTATATCGGTCTCCTGTACCAGACTGTCACGCTATATCGGTGTCCTGTACCAGGCTGTCACGCTATGTCGGTCTCCTGTACTAGACTTTGAATCCATCTCGGTGTGACAGCCTACTAACCACAGCACAAGCAAAAATTACTTGCTTAAACTTTAAAGGACGTTGCAGAACAAACCGCAGCATTGTTGGGATGTTTGTGATTTCGTGAGACAATTCTACTTTTCGTAGTTTGCCATTGCTACTACAAGGCCGGCTCTAGACACCACTGCTGCCAGATCTGGTATCGAAATGACACCTATGAAATACGAATCGCGTTCTCAGCTCTTGAACGTCAGACTCCGACACGTGTGTGTGTGCGTTGTTAAACTAACATCGGCGATTTCAACTGGCAATATTTCCCCGTCGCAAGGTCACCAACTGCACAGGAAGAGACAGGGTTACAAATACCAGCATTAGAGAGACAGATGGAGTAAGACCATGTCTGGTTTATAGTGACAGACAAAGAATGAAGTGCTTCAGCCATCTAGTGAGACTGCAGCCATGCCAAACTGCAAATTATAATTTTTACAGTAGAATATCTGTGAGGAAGGCGAGAGGAAGACCAAGAAAGTGCATTTGTGTTTGTTTTTGGTAATATCCAGAAACCATGAGTTGTTAACCCTTTGGCTCGGTACAATGGATATCGCAACCCTTCAGCCTTGATTCCATGATAGATACTGTGGGTCTAAGAGAAATGGGGCTATTCTGCCTACCCCCGGGAGTGAACCAGGACCACAAGGAGTTGAGCATCCAGTCACCGCTGAGTCTGGTTTAACTAACTGAGCTAGCGCAAAGTGATGGATAAATGGTGAGGCAAAAACCTGCAAAACAGTAAAAACCAATAAATCCCCCGAGAAGCAGAAGAGTATTACAGAAAACCCGTTCCTGGGCTACAACCAGGTATCAGTGAGACGACAAAAGAAGAAGAAACTCCCCGTATGGGTTCCAGGACCCCACTGTGAGGGTGAGGAAGACTGGTCCACTGCCCCCTAGCAAGCATGTCATCAAATTTGACTAATTATGGATGTTTCCTTCGCCGTTGGAGTTCATCTGCCTGAGTAGCAAGGGAGAAACAGATCTGTTAAATGGATGTGCACACTAAACTCACATTCTAGAACAAGAACAAAACCAAAAAAGGTCATACAAATTTATACTTGTATAATAAAAACTCCTAAAAGTTGCCAAGAGTAGCGGCTAGGCGTTCATCTGCGGATCCGAAGGTCGTGGGGTCAAATTCGAACTGAGTTTTTTTTTTTTTTTTTTCGAAAAAACCTTGGCTCCCAGCCCTAATTTAAATGGACACCGGGTAAAATTCACGGAAGCAAAAGCAGTTTTGGTAATATTGACCATTAGTACCTATTGGTCTACAAAATATAGCACTATACTCTACGTTCTGGACTGGATTTAATCCACGATGTCAAAAGGATTGTACGCGATAGACCGGAATAGAAGACTAGACTGTAAGCCCTGTGTGACGTTCAACAGTACAACATGACGATGGCTGATTATATCTAAAGTTAACATCGTAACTAAATTGTGTTGACGAGTCCATGTACCCAGTTCTTTATTTGGGACATGCTTCCTCTAGGAGTACCTGGTCACCTGGTCTAGAGCAGACTTTGATGGTCGTGTCTCTCGAATCCTTGCTGCTTTCTTGATCTTCTAATAGCAAGACAGACGTTTAATCAGAATGCTACTGGCACCATTAGTATCGGGACTCTTCGCTGACTGTTGAAGATGGGGACAAAGCGCTTATGGGAATGCCCCGAGTGCTGTGATGTCGGTTTTTGAATCAAATCATATCAAATCATGAGCGTCTTATAAAATGAGTGCTCTTTTACAATTATTTTGTATTTGATCTAGTGGCAGTGGTGAAACGTCGCATGTTAGTTCGGTCGGCCATGTGGGGAGACATGATTTGATTACAAAGACTGTACTTCAGGAAACATTGGGAAAAGGGGCAGAAGGAGGTGGGGAGGGGGTTATTGAAGAAAAAGGAGAACAAACGAGTCACTGGAATGACAACATCAAGATACGGACAGGACTAAGTTATCATTCAATTATTGATCAAGCGGAAGACAGAGAAAGATGGCTTGTTTTGTGTGCTCTTGCTTCCATCAATACATCTCCATGACCCTAACAGTTCAAGGGTTATGTTATATTATGCTATTTTATCTAGCTTCATAGCTTCTCCATATGTATCGTCGTCTGTCTTTATATGCCATTTTTGTCCTACGTGGGGCTATTTTTGTTGATTTGCTCTAAAAATTTCATTAGAAACTAAACGTTTTCTGTTTTCCCTTTTATACTCATATTTCATAATAGGTTATATGTTGCTGAGCAATGGCCAAATGGTTAAGAACGGCATGCTATGATTAAGGAGACCCGTTTCGAATCCTCGGTAAGGTTGTGAGGTTGTTTTTCAGTCGGGGCAAAATTAAAACCCTAACTCGAACAGTCCGTGGCGACAGTACTAGCCATGTGGCCCTAAATCGTCAGGTTCAAAAAGCCCCCCCCCCCTCCCCACCCCCTCCTGCCTCTATCTACAGTGCAACGCGGTATATACCGGCAGTAATCGCTGTTATATATATTGTGTTATTTATTTTTTCGCTTTGTCGAAAAGGAAAGGTAAAAGTCGGGAGATGTGAACCAGCGTCATTGCACACGGTTATAAACCATAAGTGCTCTGCCACCAGTACGGACAGCTGATAAGAAACTGTCCACCTATGTCGCCGTCCGCACGTAACTCTGTAGCTACAGCGACGTTCCTCCATTCACCCCAGAGTGTCAACTCGGGTACCCATTTCCTAGAGGATGGGTGAGCCCCGGGAACTACCCGGTTTCGAACACTGACGGTGGCTGCAGCGAGTCGCAGCTGGATTTGAAAGGGAGCCTCTCCTATCGACTGCGTTAACGAGGCCCTCGCTTTGTCTTTATTTGTAAAGTAACTAAGGTAAAATGACTCATGCACGTCTTGAAGTACATATGCTATACTGTGTTAGCCCCAATTTTGCATACAACCTGCTCTCCTAGCACCGTTATTTGGCTGGGTCGACCTTCGAGCCCATGTAGATTATAAAAACCCATCTTCCTGCTCGATCCAAATTGAGGACCACCAGCTGGCAGACAAGTATTCAAGGCCATCCTACGTATTTAAAAGTTAGTTGCCTGTCATTTAGAGGACGTTGCAGAACAAAACCCAGAATTTCTCTTGCTGTTTATAATTTTAGTAGGCAATTTTACATTCAGTAATTTGCCATTGCATCTCAATGATCGGCTCTCCATACCGCTGTCGAAGCCAACGCAAGACTATCTGCTGCCAAATCGCCTGCAGCTGGATTCGAATCCTGCACCTCGACATTAAGAAGCGCGTTCGCAACGCCTAATCCACGGATGCCAACGTTATTTAATGCCTTCGTCTTTAATGACAGTGCTTTGTTGTCATTATTGAGTTAAGACTTATTAACTCAGTTTAGTCATGGTTCTGCAGTAAATGTGTGAAAACTGGCTGAGATTAAAAGATGCTACCAGCACACGCTATTACTGCGTAATCATTTCCCAGGGATGACTCGGGACTTAACTCAATAAGGTCATCAGGCAGTAGTATTGCAGAAGTTGATTGGCAGCAGTCTTCAACTGATAGAGCAGACACTGGGCCCGGATGACACGAATTGCTAACTCGATTGTTCGAATGGCCTCCAACGGTGCTAGAAACAGTGGCGTCGTAATTAGCCTCAAAACGCCTGTCTTTATAACACTGCTGCACCGCAGATGTTGATGCATAGATGCCACCACTTTGTAGCATGGGAAAACTGTGCAAGCTATCGATGTTGACAGACTCCAGATATGTCGACACCTGGGTTTCCTTGTTGCATCCTTGAAACCGGGGCTCACTTGGTTTCATTAGATTGTTTGAACTTCCAACATTATATACCTCCTGCATTTTCGTATGTGCCTGTAAAGTTGTGCTTCTGTGAACTTTGTCTTCCCGAATTCCAGATGGTAAATATTGTGGTGAAAAGAAAGAATTATGGACGCACAAACTGTTGTTTACGTTAGTTTCACCAGCAGAAACACTGTCATTTTGATCTTGTGAAACGAGGTGTTGATATGGTAGGCACGAACTAGGAAGGCAAGCATTTTCTAGCGACATGAAAGGCATCAGTGGCTTATGGTTTCCAAATTGGTCAGGGCCAGTGAAAGGCAGCTCGGTAAAGTTGCTGCCAAGTTCTTGAAAGGCAAACACTGAGTAGGGATCAACTGAATACCTGCCGCTGAATTCTAAATAATTGTCATACATAAACTGGTATGGCTTGGGATAGGCTGAATCTGGCAGCAGTGTCCGTGGATTTAACTGGAGACATGCTGCCACCGTGTTCATAGTGTTCTGTGACAGCCCTCGTGACAGCGCTTTGGCAAAGCTAAAGCTGTCTGGACGGACACCAGACTTGAGGATCTCCGCTAGGGCATGTATGTAGTTTCTGGCCAGACGAAGTGTTTCAATCTTGGACAGTTTCTGTGTCTTAGACTGACATGGGACATATTTTCTCAGTTCATCAAGAGCCGAATTCAACCCATGCATGCGATTTCGCTCCCTGGCGTTAGCTTTAACCCTTCTCACTTTCACTTTCACCTGTCTTGTTTTACCACCAGCCTTTTTCTTTAACCCTCTTGTTTTTAGCTTACTGTTTGCTGCTTCGCCTCCTGTCTCCTGCTGTGTGTTCTTCTCATGCTGGCTTTCATCGCAACTGTCATCATCTCGTGAATCACCTTTTTGGTCGTGCCCGGTGGTTGAGTCGGGTAGATCTTCCCCTTCTGATGTCAGAACTTCATCATCGTCTTCATCTTCGTCTTCATAATTATCAATAAATTGATCAGGGTCGGAGAGATCTTCCTTGTCACTTTTTATGGGCATTTTGGCTTCTGCGTGAAGAAATAAGTAATATGAACTGAATGCATTTGATTAAATAATTAGTATTTAACAGATATACACGCACACACAAAGATATGTACATGTGGGTGTGTGTGTATATATATATATATATTTGGGGCAGGAGAGACAACAAAGAAATGACTTTATACAGTTTAGAATCATGACATGGAAGTGAGAGAACACATGTATCATAAATTATCAATAGGCGTGTGCAATCTTACATGACATGGAAGTGGGAGGACTCCTGTATTACAAATAATTAGCACACATAATGAACAACCCCATGATATATAAAATAGGATTTAACATAACAGTGAAAAATATTCTAGCCACAAAGAGGATTTTAACAAATTACCACTGATGCCTCAGGCTAGCAAGCTACAATCTTCTTTACTCCACCACCAAACAAGGTTGTTCGTGAAATTTAATAACAAATCCTTTATAGGGTAACACAAAACTGAACCCAGTACAGTGGAACCTCGCTTAACGAGCATAATTCGTTTCAAAATCATACTCGTTAAGCGAAACACTCGTTATGCGAAACAATTTTTCTCATATAAGTAATGTAAAATACGATAATGCGTTCCATGTCGAAAAAAAATACTCACAGAATGCTATGTATAACGTTTATTCAAAGAGAATTATATACATATTGTTGAGAAGAGTGAATCTTCTTCATCTTTTCTACAAACGCGGAACGAACCCACCTGGAATACGAATTCGATTTGCAGGAAAAAAAGTCTAAATAATTATGATACATATCTAAATTTTTTTACTAGAAAATTTTGCGAAAATGCGACACAGCATTATCATTAAATAAATTTGCAACTCGCATAGGGTGATGCTTCTCAATGTAAGATGCAACAGTTTGCGTTGCTTTCAGCATTTCTCTTATTTTGCCAGAAGATTTTGCTTTTCTGTTACCTCCTCCTCATCCTCCTCTGACAAACTTTCCTCAAAAACTTCTTGCTGTGAAACACAATGTAACTCCAAAAGTTCTTGGGTGGTTAGCTCTTGGCTGTGCTCTTCCACAAGCTCTTCGATATCACCGTTATCCACCTACAATCCCATGAAAGTGTCCAAAGACACAGTCTCGTTGATTACAGGTTCCATTGGTACTGTCTCGAACCCTTCAAAGTCACAAATCGACAACGCTCTCCATCCAAAGCTTCTTCCAAGCAGAAGTTAGGATTCTCTTGGTAACCCCTTTCCCCGCCTTGTCGATCATCTTGTGGCAGTCAACGATGTGAAAGTGATTTTTCCCAAACTCTTTGAGAGTGAGTTTGGTCCCTTCAGTCACCTCAAAACAATGCTCGAAGAGTGCTTTAGTGTAGAGCTTCTTAAAGTTAGAAATAACTTGCTGGTCCATGGGCTGGAGTAACAGAGTGGTGTTGGGAGCCAGAAACTGGATCTTGATGAACTTAAATTCTTCAGAGAGGTCATTTTGTAGGCCTGGGGGATTCATGTACATATCACAATATAACACAAGTTTGAGAAAATGTTTGATCACAAGCGACACTACGATGCTACTGGAACGAGTCCTAAACACACACTGAAGTAAGATGCGCACAGTTCGGGACTTCTTATCTCCTCGGCACTCGTTATGCGAAACGTTACTCGTTGAGCAAGTCATTTTTCTACAATTTGTTTTGCTCGTTATGCGAATTACTCGTTATCTGGGTGTTTTTTTTTTTTTTAATAATTTTTAGTTCAGTAGTTTCAACAAAACTGTATAGGGAAATAATCGTAAATCTTACATCAAGCAAACGTAAGCTTCACTTTCGAACGTACGTGGAGAAACAATTGCGGCTTGTCAACGGATGTATTTAAAACATGATAACAGTGTTATTTATGCCTAACCTAGCCATCTTCTTGTGAGATGTAATTTTTTTTTGTTACTTAGAAGCCCCACTCTGGCTCTTACCAGGGGCCGCAATATAGCCCGCCCATAAATATGGCCTAATGGCTGAACGCGGTTTCCGGGTCCTCTCCACGGGTGATCCTCATCCGCATGGTGGCACTTTTTGTCATCAGGTGTTTATCGCTTGTGTGATGTCCTGGTTGGGTAAAATGTACTACTACTATTATCTATGCCTCTATCCTCCAGCTTCGACTGGCTCTTGTGTAGCGTCAAATCCGATTTTATTGATAGAATTGAAGCACTACTTCGTGCTAAGGGACGAAACCAAGCTAACACATCTCTTGGGAAGAAATGCATTCAGACTTGATATCCAGAATGTGTCAATTGTCAAAACTACAGTGCTCTGAATTTCTTCCAATTTAGTGTGACAGGAATATAGCTGTGATTACTTAGTATCTTTTAGAGTTTAAAATTTAAATAAAAGGATTGCATTCAGTATGTTGTATATCATTCGCGATAACGCAAAGAGTAGCGCAGACACCCCCCCCCCCACCCCCCAGCCACCCCACCGCTTACAAAGTTTAGACGGGGAAAAAAGGAGGGGGCCTTAATTAAGTCCGTCACAGTCGAAAATGGGGAGAGCAGATGCCCAGTCACCGCCCACCCCATTATTGTGTAGAATGAACTTTTCCACCACCCCACCAACAAAGCATTGACAGGTTAGCTAGTGTTTAGGTGGACAGAGCTGGGCCTGAGTTCGTTACTAGTTCCATATAAACATTTTACCCTCTACCCCACCCCCTTTTTTCCCAGCCCAATTCCAACTTAGCTCATCTATATACTTTTCTTATGGGAAAACAATGTTCAGTGTACGTAATTTTAAACAACTACAAACAGGTTTTAGATAGTGGCTCCTTAAGTCACTGGGTGTCAGTCTAACGGAACATTTGCAATAAAAGTTTTGAGGTTTTGAAGTTTTGAACAACGGATCAACATGGTGTAACCCGTAGGTGCTCCGTTCTTCTTGTAACTCAAGTGTGAGGCCGAAGAAGCTCAGCACAGTGCACCGGCGAGGATTGTGGAATATTTTTGGTAGATTTTTAACTCCAAATTTTGCCCGGGCAGCGCCGTTAGGCCACTCTTTTCGATTTCCAACTGCCAAGGGATTTCTTTACGTGCCCAACAATGCACCAAGGCGTCCGATCTCACTACCCAGAGATCAGGGGGAATAACTAGAAGTCCAAGTCCACGTGAAAAAAAGTCCTAGCCTTTACCGGTGATTGAAGCCGGAACCTCTAGCACTCGAGTCGGACACTTGCCTCGAGACCCCGCAGCCCCCTAGTCTTACCGAAAATTTCGAACAAAAAGATGAACAAAGGGTCTGGATAAGGTTACATGTGTAACTTTCTTTTAGGAAATAGTGCTCACCATTATACACACACACACATATATGTGAGAGAGAGAGAGAGAGAGAGAGAGAGAGAGAGAGAGAGAGAGAGAGAGAGAGAGAGAGAGAGAGAGAGAGAGAGAGAGAGAGAGATTATTTAGCATGAGCGGGAATTATTCCATAATATCGTCTGCTGCTAATGTTTATAATGCTTCTCTTCCTCTTTTTTCTTTTTTCTTCTACTACTCTTTCGCCTTCTTTCCTTCATCTCTTCTTCTTCCTGTCTGCTTCTTCTCTTCTCCTTCTACTCCTCTTTCGCCTTCTTTCCTTCATCTCTTCTTCTTCCTGTCTGCTTCTTCTCTTCTCCTTCTACTAATACTACTACACCAACACTACCAGCACTAATATTGCTGCTACTGCTGCTACTACTAACACCAATATCATCATCATCAACGCTACCACTACCACCAGCACTATAATTATTACCAGTTCTGTTACCCTTCCTGCTCTGCAATAAGCAGTGTCGATGAATAGACTCTAATCTTCTACGTCTTCCTGATGTCGATATAGGGAGTGTTAAA
>CAJHNH020005290.1:130000-473233 GCA_905116865.2 Candidula unifasciata
ATACATACATACATACATACATACATACATACATACATACATACATACATACATACATACATACATACATACATACATACATACATACATACATACATACATACATACATACATACATACATACATACATACATACATACATACATACATACATACATACATACATACATACATACATACATACATACATACATACATACATACATACATACATACATACATACATACATACATACATACATACATACATACATACATACATACATACATACATACATACATACATACATACATACATACATACATACATACATACATACATACATACATACATACATACATACATACATACATACATACATACATACATACATACATACATACATACATACATACATACATACATACATACATACATACATACATACATACATACATACATACATACATACATACATACATGTCAATACCCTCATGTGTGAATGCACGCATACGCGTTTGCATACACACACATGGATATATACACACACACACATCAGAACGGGAATCCATGTACACGTATTTGCTTACATACAGACATATGCATGTACACGTGCACTCAAGGCAGATGTCGTCGTGCAACGGCCAGACTTATAACATGTACCACATGTCTCCACTAACACAGCAGACATCGAATACCAATATTTGTTTACAATACTTACATGCATACATTCCTGACAGATTCTGGTTATCTTCTGCTGTCTCCTATAGCATTGCAGAAATTATAGCAGAAAACTGTTATATCAAAGACACGATGATTTTGTATTGTATAAAAGTTTTACACCAAAGTGTTTTTATTTCAGAATATCTGCAGAAAGTTGAACAGATATTTAGTAACGACCACTGAAATTCTGGCCTCACGCGCGACACAACTTGCTAAAGTTACTCACTATGAACACCACACGCGGTTTTAACAACTTTTACATTTCCTCAACCCTCTGTCACGTCGTTTCCATAGCGCATGCGCAGTTAACCCCGTTATTATGCAAATAGTGGCATCGGCAAGTAAAGTCCCCGCTGGAGACAGGTCTGCTGCCATCTGTCAGTATTTGCCTTGTCATATCGTGTCGTTACTCAAGGCCCTCCTCCTTGGCTCTTTTTGTAGAAAAGGGAGGAGGAGGGGGGGGGGGGGAGTGAGAAATTTTGACATTTTACCAATTGATTCCTGCAAAGTCTGAGACTTGGAAAGCAAACATGACCGGGGACGTGATAATAGCCGGCTGGGTCAGTTGGGCAACACTTCAGTCATTGGGAAGTCAGACAGGATCAAAGCTGAAGAGGATGGTGAGGACGAGAAGGGGATGGGGTTGTGGAGGCAAGAAGAAGAAGAAGAAGAAGAAGAAGAAGAAGAAGAAGAAGAAGAAGAAGAAGAAGAAGAAGAAGAAGAAGAAGAAGAAGAAGAAGAAGAAGAAGAAGAAGAAGAAGAAGAAGAGGAAGAAGAAGAAGAAGAAGAAGAAGAAGAAGAAGAAGAAGAAGAAGAAGAAGAAGAAGAAGAAGAAGAAGAAGAAGAAGAAGAAGAAGAAGAAGAAGAAGAAGAATATGGGGTAATAGTGGCCACCTGGTTAGGCCATTTGTTCACGTTCTGAGGGTAATAGGTTCTATTTCGCACTTGCTATTTGTGGTCCAATAGTCGAGATATTCTGAAGATCGTCGAGGGTAGTTCGTGTAGGCATGGCGTTGTTATTTATGAGACTCTCTAATGCCACTGTTGCTCGTTAGATGTTCCTTTAAACAGTTATTGTAAAAATTTGCTTCAAGTAAAATACAGCCACAGTAGCAGCGTTGTTTATTACTCGTTTACCAGTGTCTGCGCAGAATAGACGGGATTAATTAGTATGATCAAAAAATTATGCAACAGTGGTGACTAGACTGTCCTCTGAAAGTACTGGAGAGTTTTGGGAAATGCCATTTTGGTCTCAAGACTCAGTGAAGGGAAAACTCCAACTGAACCTCCACGAGGTTAGAGGACGGTAAACACACTGCGGTGTGGCCAACGCAGCTATGGGGACCGAGTATCCGCCGGGATAAGTGGACACCTCTGGGGTGCCCTCTGCTGTAAGCAGGAGCATCACAGAGCAGGGCACTCACTTGCCCTAGCAATCGAAAAGGTTGCTGAAGGCTGAGGATATGGTCTAAAGCCATGTGGATGTGGAAATCAACGGGAAACTACCACATTGCTATCCCAAGAAACTTATCACGGAAGCCACACACACACACAAAAAAGAAATTGAAAATGTCACAAACTTTAAATATCTAGGCTCTATAATAAACAACAATGGAGACTGTTCGACAGAAATTAAAAGGAGGATGGCCATAGCAATGCGAAGATTGAACAGCCTTAAAAAGTCTGTGGTTAAGCACCAGCAAGGAGATAAAAATTAGAATTTTGAGAGCATGCATCTTCCCTATGGCTACATACGGATGTGAGTCGTAGACTATCTCTCAGTCCTTAAGAAAGAGATAGGGGCTTTTGAGCTGAAATGCTATAGAAAGATTCTCAGAATATCTTGGACAAAGAAGATGAGAAATATTGACATCTTGAGAGATCTGAACATCAAGGAAGATTGGATAATAAACATCATCCTTTCTCGAAAGCTGAAATATTCTGGTCATATCAAGCGCCACGACGGATTGGAAAAAAAATATAGCAGAAGGCATGGTACCAGGAAGGAGGGGCAGAGGCCGACCGACACGGAGATGGGCACATAATATAAGTGACTCCTTGAGTATGAAAGTTCATGAGGCGGGAGAACTGGCGAGATACCGAGTTTCTTTTAGGCAGACTGTGATGAGAGCGACGTTCTGCAAAGGACCTGCTACATGATGATGATGATGGTGACTAGACTGCTACAAAGATCCATAGATGTAATAGCTGCATGAGTTGATAAATGGTGTGGCAGCATCCATATAGACAAGGGTAGCACCACACTCTTCACCCTCTCGCCTTAAACAAAAATCACGCGTCATTCAGATAAATGGAATATCACTACGAGAGGATAAGGGGCCCACATACTTCGGAATAACGTTTGATGATAGGTTAACATGGAGAAGACACATCAACAAGGCCGAACTAAAGCCAGAACGAAAATAGCTATCCTGAGAAAACTAAATGGAACAACATAGGGCGCTAATAGGAAACTGCTTAGGAAAGTTTATCAACAAAGTGTGCGACGACACCTTGAATACGGGTCAACTGAATGGCATTCAGCATTTAAAAAAACCCTGAAAAGTTAGTCAATGTGCCAAATCAAGCACTCACAGTCATAACAGGCGGGATAAAATCAACACCTATAGCTGTGATGGAGAAGATGGCAATGGCCCGAAAACACTGACAGAACGGAGAGAAATCAAGATACTTATGCAAGCAGAAAAGTTTCTCAACATGCTTGAACATCCTATGAAACAAATTCAAAAATCTAGCAATGGGGCGACTAAGAAAAAGCAGTTTCAGTCACCAGGCCCAACGACTCTGCAGTCAAACTACTAATCTGTCTGCAGCTGATAGCCCATGAAATCTACCAACAGTATGTATACAAATAAGCCAGATCTGAGTTATGAGTTATAAACGCCCTATCTCTCTAAGGACATTGACAATGTCTGCGTGATCCATGTGCCGTCCGTCTTCAATTAATGCTTCACTTGCCAGTCTATCAGCTCTTTCATTATCAACAACACCTGCACACATTGGACAAATATGAAGACACATGAATATGAACTGCACACACAGGAGAGTTTCGCAATGACACAATTCACTGTTTGCGTAATCAGCCTGCCTCGACCCACCGGATCATGCTCAAACTTCTATCAAGAGTGAAGACACAGGAGAATGTGAGATTGGGCGCTTTAGACGCTGGTATCCATTCCTCATCTGGATTGATACATGTAAGGCTGCAGACATACATGGTGTCATCCTCTGCCCTAACCAGCCATGATTTGCCCTTTTCAAGTCTATTGCCCTTCTCCCCGAAAAGCATGTGGCGCAGAGGGTACTTTAGATCTGAGCTTATCCTGAGGTATGCACGAGCCCTCCAGATCTTGATTCTGTAGTTCATGGTAGGGAAGTCAAGAAGGTATCTCATTGTTACACAAGAGGTGTCTCCAGTGCACTCCAGAATAATGTTCATTGTTTGGGTTTTCACCTTCTCAAGTTTTTCACTCTGAGTAAGGCTGACAGTGAGGAAACTAGAGCATATTCGATGGGAGAAAGTTTAAGTCCCTGGAACAGAAGCAGAAGCAGTTTCTGCTCAGTATTAGCGACGTCCAGGACCCTCATTGCTGACAGGCCTTTGCGATCTTTTGTTATAACATAGTCAGATCTGCAACATGGATGTGCACACACATGACAAGTTCTGAAATAAGACCAAAGTCCAGAAGTGAACCAACAACCATAAATTTTCAAAGAAGTTTACAGCTGGTGAGTGCAAAGAAGACAGAGAAAAAAAGGCTACACGGTTTTGTTTTCATAATTTACTAAGAACCTCCTGGAGATTATAACGAATATGAAGATGGGGACTGTCGACCCCGCCTTCGCGTGCCGTGACAAAGGTTATGTGAAAGCTAACACTTTACACGGTAATGACAGTATCTGCCGCCTGACTATCTTTACCTTACAAACACTGCAAATTAATTCTCCAATCACGGTCCACTTTTAATCTGCCTTATTTCTGCCAGCCCTGCTTTCTTTTGTAAATGAACAAGGGGGCGTGAATGAGCTCGACCAAAGTGTGAGTGGGCGACACCAGTCATTGGAAGACTGACCCTCTCCAGTGACCTAGGACCAGTTTGAGACGTGTGTGCTGGACACCCCAAATATCAGGTTCTCACCTCTCTGGACAATTTGGTTTCTTTGTCACCAGAAACGCCCATAAAGTTTTACGACCTGGACAATTGCTGTTTTGTGTTTAATGTGTCTTGGCTAATTACTTGAAACGGCATTCTGTAAACATTCAATAGAACTTGTGGTCGTAGTTCACAAACTGGACACTACGCGATCCAGTCTGTGAGCTGCCTGTCGCTTTTTGAAAATAGACATACACAAAATTTGTAACGGAGTATATCACTGCCAACTAGGCCAAAGAGACAGACACACACAGGGGTGTGTAATATCTCCAGATATTGTTTCCATGCACTGTTAAAATGAAAAAGTAAAGGACCTTCTTCCACGCCTTTAGGGCACCTATATTTTTATAGACCAATCGGCACAAGATGGGTGATGTGGTCAGCATCACGCCGGCTGCCTTTACTTCCCGGGACTGCACCCGGTACTTACTCAAGGCTGGATTGACCTAGGATCCAAGTTTATTTCTGGGAGCGAACCCACGACATCCCGATCTGCGGCGAGCGTCTAGCCGCTCCGCCACGGTGACTCCCTTCAATGCAG
Organism: Candidula unifasciata; assembly: GCA_905116865.2. Taxonomy (NCBI): domain Eukaryota; kingdom Metazoa; phylum Mollusca; class Gastropoda; order Stylommatophora; family Geomitridae; genus Candidula; species Candidula unifasciata. The sequence continues at coordinate 135,420 of CAJHNH020005290.1, forward strand.
TGTACAGTGAGAATAATATCTTTTTGTTGTTGTTGTTTTTGTTGGTGAGAATAATATCAGACACCGAAAGGGCATGAAGGGAATAACAGGGGACGACATAAAATCAAAAATATTATGTATATAAACGAGACGGTATTGGCTGTAGACAATGCCCAGGATCTGAAACATTGAGTAGATGCAGTGATGGTACTTACCCACTGAGCAGCTAAGTTTTGAATTAAATTGTAAGAGGACATAACACATGGTCTCCCTAAGAAGAAAGAACTGCCCCTGTGTAAAAGGCATGAAATGATTAACTGTTAAGTGATTCGAGTTGCCTTGCAGAAATTAAAACAAAAACCATTATTTAACCTTTTGGCAAAATGCACAATTTACTCGAAGCAGTGAGAAAGAGCGCGTTAAAGTGGTATTCAGAGCCTATGTTGTTAAAATGCGGCCAATCAGGTATGTTTCCTTGTCAGTGGACATCTGCCTGAGTGTCAAGGAACTAACAGTCGGCCTACAAATAAGCCAAATCTGCAAACGGATGTGCACGCAAAACCCATGTGCAGGTTGTCAATAAGCAGAGAATGACAAGCAATGGACCTGAGAACTTAGTAACAACTGTCAGGTGTAATGGACAGTGAGCCAGAGGAAGGCAACAAGGGAAATCCCTGGATGACTTAGCCATATGGGTGGGAGGCAGATCAGAAGATTGACCTGTGATTCTGGTGATTTAGATAACCAAACATACCCGCCTACGCTTATCGGCATTATTTTTGTATTCGTCACATTGTCATCGACGTGAGTGATTCCGGTCTCCGGTAATGGGGGTACAAAACTCAGTGCTGCAAGCGGCCGGCATTTACTCAAGTACTCCAGACCCCGTGTTTGTAGCAATATCCACTGATAACACATTGATTGCGAATGTTACAATATTGAAGTCAACTCACACAACTTTTTCTGGTAGAAATTGTTCACAGAGAAGATATGGCTAATGGAACAACGCTTGAGCATTTCTGCCTGGATATTTGTTTCCTTGACATTTTCTGTCTCAGTTTACTAGGTGTACCGAAACAAAGAAAACATGACAGCAGGTGGGTGTTCAGTACCCTCTCCCAGCCTTACAAATGTTCTGGGAGAGTGGGGGAGGCGGGGGGGGGGGGGGGGTCAAGGACATAAGCAAGTTTTATTAACATTGCAGTAAGAACGAGTGAAATGACAAAAATAATACATTACAGACCTGATTAGGAGAATTCACCGGGAACTCAAGGAATGGCTCTTCTTGTGAGAAACTCCTCTTTTCTAGACAAGAATCCAAGCAAGTAAAATTGCCAAGGAAAAACAAGTTGTTCTTCACAACCGAAATTCGTCACTTCCGAAATCCTTTTAAGTGGTCTGCACTTCAATATTAATAGCGTTCATCGGAATATTTAATTTCGTTGTGCCCGTTTACAGCACAGCTGCGATATTTGCGCATTTCGGCCACCACATCCTACTTTTGTGGGCATTTGTTGACCAGGTTAGTCTTTTTAAATAAAAAATAAAAAGCATAAACAAATTTGTTTAAAAATTAACTAAGTGAGGGTCACTTTGGCCACTAACAAATTGTTTTAGGGGTCGTGGGAAGGGGTGTCGCTGACTCAACCGTATTATTACTGGGGTGGGGAGGGTGGGGTGGGGTTCAAAGGATTTTGGACCCCATATCCTAGTTGCCCTGGCTGCTACCTTATCTCTTCTTGCCCCCAAAAGTTGAGATTGTATCTCCTATTATCTCATGTCATTTGGTTCCTCGCGTGCTTTGCGGTGTCGAAGGGAAGTATGAACCGCTAGAGAGTGTCTGGTTGTGTGCTTCGTGTGTCGGGGTTAGCAGGGACGCTGTGTTTGCATGGTCAGCCACTCATTCACATCTTTTTTGGTCTGTACATCATTGATCCCTGTGGTTTGCTGACAATTTTAAAAGTAAAAAAAGTAAAGGACCTTCTTCACGACTTCTGGTGTATTGGGCATATAGGGCTAGACATAAATGTTATAGATCAATAGGGAATTTTAACAGTTTCATCACAATGTAATTTCTGTGTTCAGTGGTACCTCGGGTCACGAACGTAATTCGTTTTTTTATATTCCGTTCGCGAACCGAGGCACCGCGAGCAACTATGTATTGTTAATTTTTTTTATGGGCAGAAGGTTTTGAGCCGTTTGAAATATATCGAAATATTAAGGTTCCAAGCTTAGAAGTTGTTTGTGTCAGAGGAAAGTCTACGAAAGGGCAGGAAGACTGTGTCGAGATATGGTGGACTACACGTGTTGCAAGGGCAGGGAGACTATGTCGAGATATGGTAGACTACACGTGTTGCAAGGGCAGGAAGACTATGTCGAGATATGGTAGACTACACGTGTTGCAAGGGCAGGGAGACTATGTCGAGATATGGTGGACTACACGTGTTGCAAGGACAGGAAGACTGTGTCGAGATATGGTGGATTACACGTGTTGCACGGGCAGGGAGACTATGTCAAGATATGGTGGATTACACGTGTTGCAAGGGCAGGGAGACTTTGTCGAGATATGGTGGACTACACGTGTTGCAAGAGCAGGGAGACTATGTCGGAATATGGTGGACTACACGTGTTGCAAGGGCAGGGAGACTATGTCGGGATATGGTGGACTACACATGTTGCACGGGCAGGGAGACTATGTCGGGATATGGTGGACTACACATGTTGCAAGGGCAGTGAGACTTTATTGAGATATGGTGGACTACACGTGTTGCAAGGGCAGGGAGACTATGTCGAGATATGGTGGACTACACGTGTTGCAAGGGCAGGGAGACTATGTCGAGATATGGTGGACTACACGTGTTGCAAGGGCAGGGAGACTTTGTTGAGATATGGTGGCCTACACATGTTGCAAGGGCAGGGAGACTATGTCGGGATATGGTGGGCTACACATGTTGCACGGGCAGGGAGACTATGTCGGGATATGGTGGGCTACACATGTTGCACGGGCAGGGAGACTATGTCGGGATATGGTGGACTACACGTGTTGCAAGGGCAGGGAGACTTTGTTGAGATATGGTGGGCTACACGTGTTGCAAGAGCAGGGAGACTTTGTTGAGATATGGTGGGCTACACGTGTTGCAAGGGCAGGGAGACTTTGTTGAGATATAGGGCACAAAACAATTTTGTTGTGACCACTTATAAAACAAGAACTTGTTAATGCAACTGGCTTTACTGAATGACTACCCTATGTATTAACGATAGAAAATTAGAAAAGACATGATTAAATGACATTTGTGACATCATTATGTCGCCTAGGCATGATGATGATGACATTTCTGCCTAAACTGGGCTTTGTTGGGTTGCTGTTACAAGCATGTAACCAGTGTTCCACTCCGTTTGCTGATGCTGCTGTTGTTGTTGTTGGTATGTTTGTTTGTTTGTTACTAGATTACCAAGAATATTTAAGTAAAATCATTGGCATCGAGAGGCGTGTAGCAGAGAAGTGGCTAAGACACAAAACTGTCTGCTGCAATGTTTTAAGTTCAAATCCATCTCTTGATTTTTGTAAATGAGTAGGACTGCGAGTAAACTTACCCTTAAATGGGTATAAGGAAAGTTCACTGGAAGAAAAGGCGACTAGCATGATGTAGACCAAACCACGCATCGAATGTCAGTTGGTCTGCAAAATATAGTCAAGCAGACTATGCTCGGCGTGCTAAACGCATGAAAGGGGTCATATACTTGACTGCATTCACTTCTATATTGCTCGGATAACCCCTGTTCTAGTTCATTTTTATCTTAATTTACAACTGTTTTCAATTAGTTTCTGCGGAGTAGTCCTTTACTATTTGTCACCATGACGACAATTTACTGCCGGTAACAAAAATATGGCTTATAAGATTCTAACAACCGCGAACTACGTCCCGGCCCTCCCACATCCGACGTACTCACAGACTAAAGAGACTATACGTCACCACTTTGTCCATAAGCTGCAGTAAAGAACAGCAGCAAAGACTTAAATCGTGACCATAAACGGGACATTGACAACTTCTTTACGCAATCCAGATAAGATTTGTGATATATTACCCTGGAACTCCCGGACCAAGTTAAAGATAAAACTCTGACCACAGCCGCCGTGTGCCCTGGTCGCGTGGACGGCACGAGTCAGTCTGAAACTTACCGGGCTCCACGAAGATAACAATCCCGTTGTGTCTTTGTGTCGGAGACGGAAAGCTCACTAATAATCTATTTATTACACTTCTCATTGGTTCATTAGATTTACTTAACTCTTGTTATCTCACGGAAATTTGTTGTGACACGCTCAAATACCACGTGCTAATGTAGCCAAGCATCATTGAAAAGTGAATGCGGGTATTAGCTGAAATTAGAAAGCGAATTGTTTGTAATGTGCAATATGTGAAAACTGATATTATCTCATGTGTAGTCTGTATAAACTATCTATATGTCATGTTTTTTTTTTCTTCTTTGCAATAAACTGTAGCTGAAAAATCCGGTTGTTCGTCCACTTCTTGACTTTAGTCTTGATACATAATTTCAGTTTTGCCTTCATATCTGTTCAGTCTGGTTAATTTATATGTATGCAGACTGTTCGTTGCTTGTCTCTTATGCAGAATGTGTAGTCTGTGAAAACTGATTGTCGTCTATTGACACTTGTTAAATGTAACATAAATTTTGTACGTGATTATCTTACTTGGCACCAAGGGCGCAAACACATAACGACCAAACATACACATGCAAAAAACGTTGGGATTGGGCGGAGAGAGAGAGAGAGAGAGAGAGAGAGAGAGAGAGAGAGCGAGAGAGAGAGAGAGAGAGAGAGAGTGAGTGAGTGAGAGAGAGGAAAAGACACAGAGACAGAAATAGAGGGTGAGGAGAGGGTAGGGTAAAGGGCCTAGTAACCTTACATATTTTCTTGGAGAGGAGTTACAAACTGTTAAAGTTGTGTTTAAGTGCATAGGTCTTAACATTAATTTGGTAATGACAAATAAATATAATAATTTATTTGAAATATAATTACAACTATAAGCAAACAATTAAATATAACCCCTTCCACCTCCACCCCCCCCCCCCCCCAAAAAAAAATAAACACGGTTTGGGAGGCTGCCTATTCCATTAACAAATCAGCTACTGGTGGGGGAGTGAGAGGGGAAGACGCTCAAGTGGCCTAACCCCCTTAGGTCCGATGCCTATACCTGGCAGCTTGTTTTCCCATTATATTTCTGGGTGTTTATTTATCTGGTGCACACGTAGGACTCACAGTCTGATTCCAAGGGGATTCGACATGACCACTGTGCTGACAGACAGAAACACTCTCCAGAAAGAAGTAGTTTTGTACAGCTGTTAGTCGCTTATTCAGTGCTCGGGGGGGGGGGGGGGGGGGGAATGAAAATGAAAGCAGTAAACAGGGCTTCGTTCCATAATAAATGTTGACTGCAAGGGATCTCCAACACCACAACACCTGGCCATTATGGACTTTAGATTACTTGTAACGTCTTCTAGTACCCCGTTGTAACTGTACTGGGCGACTATATGGTTGAACCAGTTTTCCTGCGTTTGTACCTGTGAAGGCGGGTGAGAGAGTGAGTGATGTTTAAGCCCACCACGACCGCACGAGCGATAAACAGCCGGTGACACAAAGTGCCACTATTTGGATGAGACACACCTGGTACAAGTCCCAGAAACCCCGTTCAACCGCGAGGTTATATCAGGGCCCCTTACTCCAGCTGAGATGGGGCTTCAACATAACCACGACCGGCACCAGCTTTAGTTGAAAATAAGAAAAACAATGAGTCCCATATTGGGGTGTTGAATTCCTATGTGTACTTGTTTTATTCTTATCTTTATTGTTTTAATTCTACAGACTGCAATCGTGAAGCGAGAAATTAACATTTCCAGTATTCACTATTTCTCATCTGAGATGTATCCTCTGAAAGATTTGCCTTCCGTTTATCTCTCTCTACTGCCGACACGACATTGTCATCAACATATTTCAAGTGTTTCGTTAATTTTTCTTGCATCAGTTCTTCTTTTACTCATAGTCGCTGTCAAGGCTATGTATATGGTTGTCTTTGGTGCATGATATCACAGTGTTTAGCCGCCTCCTTGCCGACCCAATGGTCTTGGGTTTCAGTCCGCATCGAGGCGCCTTGTTATAATCAACGGCTCCCATTTCAACCTGGGATCAGTCTCGGACATGAAATTGGAAGCAAATGTGACCGGCGTTGTACAGAATACACACGAGTACTGATTGGTCCGTACATCATATCTCTAACAATATATGCTTGATGACATGAAGAATGTGTTAGTTTCTTCTTCTTCTTCCCCTTCTTCTTCTTGCTCTTGTTCTTGTTCTTGTTCTTCTTCTTCTTCTTCTTCTTCTTCTTCTTCTTCTTCTTCTTCTTCTTCTTCTTCTTCTTCTTCTTCTTCTTCTTCTTCTTCTTCTTCTTCTTCTTCTTCTTCTTCTTCTTCTTTTTCTTCTTCTTCTTCTTTTTCTACCTCTTTTTCTTCTTCTCCTCCTTTTTCTTCTTATTCTTCCTCCCCTTCCTTCTCCATCTCCTTCTTCTTATTGTTTCTCTTCTTCTTCTTCTTCGCGTTCAACAACTGTAAACTCTGGTGGGTCAGTTCTGAGTGTTAAATCATCTCCGGACTTCAGTCATGACCCAGAATCTGAATGATGCGTGCACATTCGTTTCACACATCTTTCTTCTTCTTCTTCTCCTTACACAACTGTAAACTCTGGGGGGGGGGGGGGGGGGTCTGAGTATCCTTTCATCTCCTGACTTCAGTCTTGTCCCAGAACCTAAATGATGCGTGCACATTCGTTTCACACATTTTTCTTATGTTTTATAGACTCTTGATTCCTTGCTCCTCAGCAAATGTAATTCGACTTGGAAGGATGACCCTAGTTAGTCGACTCCAATGACATGCTTGATAGAGGGGGTGGGGGGGGGGCGGCACAGATGGGCGCCGGAACCCATACAGGAAACTGTTGTTGTACTCAGCGTGTTGTCGCCCCTGACAGTACGTAAGCATCCTTTGTCACTGCTCTTTAATAGATACTTTGGTGAGCAGCGGCACCTTTTTAGATATTTTGTAGGGAGTAGCGGCACCTTTTTAGATATTTTGTAGGGAGTAGCGGCACCTTTTTAGATATTTTGTAGGGAGTAGCGGCACCTTTTTAGATATTTTGTAGGGAGTAGCGGCACCTTTTTAGATATTTTGTAGGGAGTAGCGGCACCTTTTTAGATATTTTGTAGGGAGTAGTGGCACCTTTTTAGATATTTTGTAGGGAGTAGCGGCACCTCTTTCTCTAGGAAGGGAAAAAAAAGAGAAATACCCTAGTTATACTTAATCTTTAGGTAAGCTTTTCCAATTAAAGTTTTCACGACTAAACATTACATTATGTAAGCACACAAATGTAGTTGATCGGTTTTTAAATATTACAGATACAATTACACTCAACAGAGAACTAGTATTGTAGTTGTACCAATCAGCCAACATGATAATCCCTAACGGATAATATTTCATAGAAAACCTCACCGTGTGAAGGTTAATGTCTGCTTCCAGATTTTGTTTTGTGTGTTAGCTGACGCCTTCGATCATCCACTTTCTGGTGATCGAGTCTCCGTGCCTTCTGACAACGTATGACGGGATTTGAGGAGCTATCATTTGTTGACAGCCTGGTCTTAGACGTGACTCTCCGACATATCATTACAGACTGTATCACGCCGAAAGGTCACACACGCTCTGGAAAAGGTCAACAAGGGGCTGTAACCCAAGAAGGGGTGATACCTCTTGTGCAGGGCCTTGACGGATAAACTGTTGTCACACCCAGGCCGACACTCTTGTGTGTTCACCAGCAGCCGCTTTCAACACTGCACTATCCCCGCTGACTTGGGTTTCCTACAGGGACAATTCACAATTTGACACCCCAATATTATGGACAGCGGTTGTAGAAGCTCTTATCTGCCTAGGCATCTGCTTTTTCAATTTCCAAAATGTGGACGGTCGCCAGTGGCTGTGTCAGTTGTTCCAGACCGGCACAATTATTGGCTGGGTAAGGAAATACTGAAGTCAATTTTCCACACGGGAGCTCACTCACCGCTTAAATCAACGCAGAGCATGATATAGGGGAACTTGAGCACCCGAAAATATGGTTGGTAATCTTGCAACACACCGGTGTAGCCTACAGGTTTATATTGCAAATAAACTAGCGGCTCATGCATAGACACTGTGGAGTTGCAGTACTCACTATTTTCACTCGATTTTATCGATAACTTTCAATAAATAACAATGAGCCCCCCCCCCCCCCCCCCCCCCACAATCTTGTATTTGTTCTTTATTCCTGACATATTTGTATATAATAGCTTAAAATCAGTAGTCACCCACAAGTTAAGAGAAGTTTAGACATTGATATTGGAAACATAAAAACGATAATTAACAAAGGAAAGGAGACGGTAACGGTGAATCTCATAGTGAACAGAGAGATCTCAGAACAAGTAGGTTTCTCCTATCTTGTGCACTTAATAACAGATGATGGTAGAAGTGAAACAGAAATTTAAAAAAATTAAAAGTATAATAATGACTAAAACTGTCTTTAATGAGATGAAACAGAATAAAAGTTCGATTTCATAGAAATAAAAACAATCCAATAGAACGTTTCTTAAAAGACTATGACTGAAAAGAGAGTTACTGATTTAAAAAAAAAAAAATCTTTAACAAACAAACAAACAAAAAACACTAAAAGAGGAAATCGAAGGGAAAAGGTAGACAGCGATACAAATGGGAGAACGGTATCAGGAGATGGCCGAGTCGCAGTCTGAGAGTGTACTAACAAGATAAGAGGCGGAGTGTGTGGGAGATCCACCGCAGCCAACCCTCAGCTCCAGCGACACGATGTTTGGATGTTGTGAGCATGCAACGAAAAAAGCTCTACATAAGGTAGAGGAGAGATCATCGCAAACGCAGCTTGAATGCATCCTGCTGAACAGTAAGAACTTACTGCTTCTTCTTCTACTTCTTCAGCATTCCAAGCCGCTGAGGTTCATTACTGCAGTTATCACCCGCTTGCACTCATTCCTCTGATTAGCCTTCTCCATCCAGGTGGTGACACCAAGTGTTTGTAGGTAAGTCTGGACGTTATTGCACCCCCCCCCCCCCCCCCCATCGTTTTCATGGTCGGCTTCAGGTCTATGACCATTCAGCTCTCTTGTAAATACAGTTTTTACCTCTCTGTCATCTGACATTTTCTCAAAATGCACCAGCCGTTACAATATATTAGCTCTCATGATGCCAGTAATCAATGGTATTTAAACAGATTTTGAATTTCATTGTTGCTTCTCACTCTCCATTCCCCGCTGTTTGCATTTTTGATGGGTCCAAAGATTCGTTGTAACACTCTGTTTTAGAAAATGTGTAAGAACTTTTGCTATTAGTAATTATAATTTTTTTTTTTACAAAGATTTTTATCAAGTGTATGTATTCATTCTTTATTATTTTTGGGGGGGGGGAGGGGAGGAGGGGGGGGGGGGGGTGCACACTATTAGAAGGATGACTACACTGTTTTCTCTGCCACTAATGTGTAGCTCTGAGCCACCATTGCATAGCATATCACGTGAAAACCTCGACTTGTCCTTACTCACGCAAGACTGTGACTTACATCCGGCTGTTGTTGTCATTACAGGTGCCTCAATTAAAATGTCTTTAGAGGTTGAACATGTATCTGGGATTTGCACTGTTGGGCTGCCTTCCAGACTAAGATTTTATAATCTGAGGGTGTCAAACTTTCCAGTGGCACACTGATCAAGCAGGAAAAAGGGGGGGGGGGCGGATTAGAAAGATCGCATGTAAATATATACATGGAAACGTCTTTGACATTGGAGTTTGTGAAATCAGTTTAACAATTCTGACATTATGGAGTTTATGAACTCAGTTTAACAATTGTGACATTATGGCGTTTGTGAACTCAGTTTAACAATTTTGACATTATGGCGTTTGTGAAATCAGTTTAACAATTCTGACATTATGGCGTTTGTGAACTCAGTTTAACAATTCTGACATTATGGCGTTTAAAGTTAACAGCAGAAAATTTGTTGGCAGTGTATCCTGCGCTGATTCTGACAACGACGTGTGTAACATAACGTTCACAAATAACTGGGTCTTTGAGCACGTGACGAGAAGAGGAAAACTGGAGTACAGGAGGAGAGGCAAAAGGAGACTGGGAGACAAGATAATGGACAGTTTGACTTCATTGCCTGGAGGATCATCTGTGTCAGAGTTGATTGAAAGTAAACGGGACAAAAGTTTGTGGATAGACATGACCACCAGCGCCACACAGAGTAAACTTTATGAAGAAGATGAAGAAATAACATGTAAAATCGTTCAATAAAATAGTATAGTATAACTACACAAAAGCTAGTAATTGCAGAGGTTGGTTTTGCAAAGTTCTGAAGAAGACACGACAAGCTTTTAACCTTCCCCTTGTCCCTTCTTCCCCCCCCCCCTTTCCCCCACCCCGAATTATGTCGATAAACAAAAATCCCAATATTTTCTGGTCGTGAAAAAGCTCAAAGTCTGGAATGAGGAACATTATCGACAGCGAAATTTCTTGCAGCTGATACCATATTATAACCAAGGTATTTTCTCTCTAGGAAAGCAACAAAAGGTATCCGTACACACCATAAAGTGTCTATTAGAGTAGTGCTAATAATGATGGGGGGGAAAAGGTTTACCGTTGCAAACCGCCAGAAGAAGAAAAGCTCTTATTAGTCTGCTCAACACATTTTAAATATTTTTGTATCAGAATTTAAATACATCATTTCTGATTGACTTTGACAGGCTGAATTCAAATATCAAAATTAATTTACAAAGTGGCTCTAGTTTGTATTTTTTTTTTTTAAATGACGAATTTACATTACATTAATACAAATAATGTATGCTTTTTAAAATTTCTTGAGCAAACAGTCTTTCTATTTTAGCTTTATAAGAATTGGTGTTGCATGCTCAGTTATTAGATATTTCAACAAAAAAATATATTAAAAAAAAATATTTACAGTTCACATATAATGCAAATAATGCTGGAGCTTCTCTTTGCTTGCTTCTTGTAGTCAATCGTTGAGGTGTCTCTTGTCACAGATCTGCAGTAATCTGCAAGCACCCTAGCAGCAATGTCTGGATGAAATTGTTCACCGTGTTCATCACTGACAGCTCCACAGTTTGAGGTACAGAAATCCAGATGAGAATGAAGAAAATGAATTTTCAAAGACAAGTTGCAGCCGAGTCTTATACTTCATAGGGATATTTTATACAATCTCATTGAAATTATCAGATCTGTTGTTTCCTAGAAATTTGCCCACCACTGACTTAAATGCTAGCCATGCTGCTTTTTCATTGCCATGCAACACGGAGAGAAACTTCTCATCGTGAAGACGTTTTCGAATCTGTGGACTAACAAATACCCCCTCTCTTATTTTAGCGTCACTCAGTCTTGGCACTTTTTCTGCTGCGATAGTTGAAAGCATCATCTCTTCTCACTATGGTCTCAACAGAGTTTTTCATGAGACTCAGCTCAATGTGCAAGGGTGGAACAAAATCTGGCCGGTGTCAACAAGTCCTAAGTTTTCGAGGTTCTTACTGCCAGGCTGCAGTGACCCCTTATCTGGCCAATGTCTTCTGATGCAATGGTCATGTCTGCAAGGCAATCTCATTCACAGCGAAAGCAGCAGTATCTGGTTTATCTACCCTGTAGTCCAAACAAAAGAGCGACAACCTTAAAATCGTCGCAAAGTGACCAGTGAAGATTATCGTAGTTTATACACTGCTTAAAGTTTTCATAAGTTGCATGGGAACTGCGGAAGAACTGGAACTGACCGTAATACATTATCATTATTTAACAAAACAGCTTCCAGACTCCTCTTGGTTGAATCAATGAAAGGCCTTCAGGTTTCTAATTTATTTTTAGGGCTGCCAATAGCCCATACATTTTGTGGCATGCAGAAAGGTTATCAGGTCGGGAGGGGGGGGGGGGGGGAAGGGTACATATTAAGAGGCTTCTGCCTGTTCCTTTTCACATAAATTCTAACATCTTCTGCCAGAAGATGTCACTGTTACAATCTGGAACCCAAAAGCTCCGCTTTATTCTGAGGTCAACTGAAATCTCTTACAAGATCATTCAGTTTACTCTGAGTTGTAAGGTGTGGTTTAGTAAATATAGTTAGCTCAAAATCTGGGTCGCTTGAGGTTAATGTTTCAAGGCCACCAATGTCCTCTTTTTTATCAGTGGAAGCAGTTGAACATGATTCTGTACTTTGGGAATTGGTAGGTCATCGCCATGTCGTAACGGACGGTTGGAGGGACCATGCAAAAATAACAGTTGTTGAGATGGTCAGTGGGCTCTCTCTAAACCACTAGGACTGCAAAAGTCATAGCTTGCTTTTTGCTAGTCAACCACAGTTTAGGATTTGCTGCACATAAATTGTAGCATATGTGTGGCGCCCAGTTCGTATCTTGATCTCCTATTAAAATACAAAATGTATGCCTTTTTAATCACTTTAGTTATAGTTCGTTTTTGTGAGAGAAATGTCACCTCACCACATATTCAACAGAAGTTTTCAGCGCTGATCTCATACGCCAAAGCCATTTCATACTATGATAGTACTAATAAAGACAAAGTCACCAGCTAATAATGGCAACATTTTGTCAGAGATAAAATATTAACTTACAAAAGTGTTGTGTTCATAGTAAGGACTGCATTATCAACTTCTGCTTATAGTTTTATTGGTCATTAGAAAAAAAATTTGCAAGCGGCAAATATAATAATTTGGCCCTAATTAAGTAAATTAGTGGTGTATATCTTGAAAACTAGAACCAATGGACATTTGATAATGTCCTTTTCGTTGTTATCACACTAAAATTAGTAAATATCAGCTACTTTTATTTCTGGTGCATTTTGGTTGTTGACTTGTGTTACATCCAAACATGGACATGGTGAATTGTACAGTATTGACAGTAATCACACAACGCTGACAAGAATCACACAACACTGACAAGATCGACAAAGCATTGACAAGAATCACACAACACTGACAAGAATCACACAACATTGACAAGAATCACACAACATTGACAAGAATCACACAACACTGACAAGAATCACACAACACTGACAAGAATCACACAACATTGACAAGAATCACACAACACTGACAAGAATCACACAACACTGACAAGATCGACAAAGCATTGACAAGAATCACACAACACTGACAAGAATCACACAACATTGACAAGAATCACACAACATTGACAAGAATCACACAACACTGACAAGAATCACACAACACTGACAAGAATCACACAACATTGACAAGAATCACACAACACTGACAAGAATCACACAACACTGACAAGATGCACACAACACTGACAAGATAGACAAAGCATTTACAAGAATCACACAACACTGACAAGAATCACACAGCACTGACAAGATGGACAAAGCATTGACAAGAATCACACAACACTGACAAGAATCACACAACACTGACAAGAATCACACAACATTGACAAGAATCACACAACATTGACAAGAATTACACATCATTGACAAGAATCACACAACAGTGACAAAAATCACACAACATTGACAAGAATCACACAACACTGACAAGAATCACACAACATTGACAAGAATCACACAACATTGACAAGAATCACACAACACTGACAAGAATCACACAACATTGACAAGAATCACACAACACTGACAAGAATCACACAACATTGACAAGAATCACACAACATTGACAAGAATCACACAACACTGACAAGAATCACACAACATTTACAAGAATCACACAACATTGACAAGAATCACACAACAGTGACAAGAATCACACAACACTGACAAGATGCACACGAACGATGGGCACAAAACACTCCAGAGAAACCATGGTCTTGTGCCAAATTAAAACAAAAAATACAGACAAGGGACAGAGTGCATGCTGGCTTCTGCAGCAATATAGAACAATAAAGGATGCCGCGATTCGCCATCTGTGCTGTTGTAACCGACAGTGGATTGCATGCACATCGAGTCCCCTTACCGAGGATATGGCATCATATTAGAGATGAACGCTGTTGATACAGAAAACAAACACTACACAGTATTTTTAACTCTTTTAATCTCAAACAACTCGTCATGTAGTACCAAAGACTATGTGTAACGGATGGCGAGTTGTTATATTTTTTGTCTTTGGTCTCTTCAAATTAGATAAATCTTGCTAATTATTTTAAATAATAGATGGCTCCTTGAAATCAATATATCAGTGCTTTTTCTGTCCACTGTGGTTACTACCGTATTTTATTTAACAAGGCTCAGACTGCAATTGTATTGTTACTGCCCGTGTCTGTATGTACCACTTTTGAGAGCATCATAAATGGGGATCTTGAACAGGTCTTCTGGACCTGATCATATGAGGCCGCATGACTAGTGCCGTCGCCACGAACTGTACAGGTTAGATATTTTTTCTGCCCCCGACAGAAAAAAAAAACAACAACCTTAGATTATGTTAACGAGGATTCGATCCGGGTCTCTCACATGGTGGCTCAGCCTTTTAACCGAACGGGTGGTGGGTAGTTGTGACATTTTTAATATTATGGCAAAATACAAACTAACTTTGTCGTTTTAAAGAAAGCAAAGTGTGTCTCAAATCTTTTAACTTCGTCGCATCTTTTCTTGCGTTTCTGCCCGTCATTTTTTTTCTTCTCAGACTTGGACAAATTTCTGGACAGATGGCAGCACCAGAGCTCTCCAGCAGGAGCTAATCGGAGACACAGTAAAACAACGGTTGGCTCCTATCTCTGGATCAGTCGCCAACGACCGGCCAGCGCAGGAGATTGATTGTATTACCCTGGCATTCATCTCCAGAACACCACAATGAGCCTTAAGTAATCAAATTTGCCGAAACAGTCGCGAGGAACTCGCCTAACAGACTCGGTCTTTTGTTTTACTTCCGCCGGATGTGACTGCATTTCCCCCCCCCCCCCCGGTCTGTTCATTCTTGCTTTAAATATTGTACCAGGTTTATGGGACAGTACATAATTATGAGAAGGGGTGCTGACACAAAGAATACCCTTCTTAGGGGTGGGGCCTTTCAAGGGACTTAAATCTTGTTTAAGAACACAATGATAATACTGGTAATATTATCTTAAGTGTGTCGTAATATTTATTTGCCACATTGTTTAGCGCAGCGTATGAGGCGCACTTGAACAAGCAACACAGTTTGGTTGACTATGCATATCTGATATATTTACAATCAATTCAGGGGTGAGGCAGGAAAGTGTGCTCTCTCCTCTCGTGTGTACTAAATACATAGACATAATATATAAAGAAGTCAGCCTTTTTAGCAGTCGACCCAGAAAATCCAGAAGATGGTGAACCTTACTTTCCAGAGGAAGAATTAGATCCACTTAAAATAAACGAGCTACTATTTGCAGACGACAACGAGGGAAGTAGACTGCAAGAACATTTGAACTGGATAAGATTAACATTCAAAAGATAAAACATGAACAATAAATACTACTAAAACTGAAGTCATGCAGGTCAGCAAAATTCCTAGTCTGATACATAAACGGTTGAATGGCACTTGTCTGAAGCAAGTTAAAGAATTTAAATAATAGGAAGTATATTCTCAGAGGACGGGAGAATAGATCGGGAAATACTCGAAGAAACAAGCTGCCAACGAACCAGTGCACTTACATACCAACTGACACCGTTTTTAAGACACCCAAACATAAGTATGAGCGCCAAGAAACAGACTATAAACAGCATATTCATACCAACACGAGTTACCAGTGCCAGACTTGGACATTATCAAAGGCTAACCTAGGTAAAAATAACACATGCGAAATAAGATGCCATAAGAAAAGCCGCCAACTTAACCATCCCAGACAAAGTTATAAATCATATTATCAGACCGACTGTAGGAACAACAGCATGCAGCAAATTCATTTAGAAACAGCAGATCAAATGGTTTGGTCATTTAGCAAGAATGCAGCCAGAACAACTACCAACGTAGGCTCAACACATAAAAAGATCTAAAGTGAAATCAAGAGGCTGCCCTAGGAAATCGTGGATTGATGACATTAACAATCTTCTAGATTGTCACGGAATGACAGTAGCCAACGCTGCCCACCAAGCAACGGACCGCAAACTGCTCCTCCCCACAACGCTTAATGGCAACCGGAATCTTATAAAGGGGTAGCGCTACACATGAAACTTAAAAAAATCTGTCGATTTTCATGCATATATGTATGATGGCATCTCTATCGAACAATTTGCAGATTATTGCTCCCGGCCGACTGAAAGCAGGTTCACGTGCATCAGAGTACCGTTAGTCTACTTGAGCACTGGTTCTAAGTCACTGGTGCATGTAAAGACCCGCATCACAATGGACGACCCAGAGAGACAACAGCAGGGAATGATCGCTTTATTCGGCCTGGTCACCTCAGAAACAGGTTCGCAACCATTTCCTCAACCTCGCAGGCATTGCCTCCAGGACGTCATGTGTCTGATCAAACTGTTCGGAACAGACTGCATGACTTGGGGCACGACGACCTCACCGAGGACCTGTCCTTACGAGCCGCCATCGCCCAAATCGACTTTTTTGGGGACCAACCATTATCGTCCCTGGGCAGCTGACAATCAATGGAGACGTCTCTCTCTCTTTGTTGTTGCAGGGTCATGACAGACGATGAAGGGTGTATCATAAGCGAAATGAACATTTAGCCTAAAATACTGCCGATGAAGCTCAATCGCATGGTGTTGGGTGCACTGGTGTAGGAAACGATCAGTTATTATTTCAGTTGCCACGGAGATGGAAATTCAGCAATTAATTCAAGATAATGCTCGCTTAGAGGATTTGATCATTTATACAGACGGTTGTGTCTAGAAGCAAAAGAAGTGCTTGGGGCTTCTTAGCAAAAGTTAATGGTTGACGTTTGGTGCAGTAGAGCCTAGCATATGATACCACAACATCCAGCCTAAGAATGGAGGTGGAGGCGGTCACTGCAGCTTTCCACTGGCTAGAGAACACGACACACACACACATCGTGATTGTAACTGATTCAGAAAGCATGCTGAGGAAGATAAGAACAGATATGCTTCGTGCAGAGTGGCATGCTTTGCTGCGGAGGACACGGGCGAGGAGTATTGTCTGGATTTTTTCACTGGGGCACGCCGGTGTGTTGAGAAATGAACAGGCGGACAGACTGGCTGGCTCTGCACAACTTGGTGGAATACTGATACATGACAAGGTAGTGCCTTTTGGGAGAGCGTGTACAGTTCTGAGAAGCAGATGGATCACTACAGTCTGGTGAGATTGATGCAGGGGGAGAGTGACAAGAGGTTCTGGCAGATGCTTGAGGCTCAGAGGAAAAGCAAGACGGACGTTTAATCATGATGCCACTGGCACCATTAGTTTCGGAACTCTTCGCTGGCTGCTGAAGATTGGGACGGAGCGCTTATGGGAATGCCCCGAGTGCTGTGATGTCGGTTCTTGAATCAAATAAAATCAAACGCAAGGAGTCAACTGGTGCACACTGAAAGGTGCTTGAATGCGCATCGATACAATAAAATTCTAAGATCCCATGTCCTTCCAATTAGGGATGACGAAAGGTATTTTTCAACAGGACAATGCTGGACCCCATTGTGCATTGTTTATCACGCAGGTCCTGACAGCCAACAACATTTTCACCCTTTCCTGCCTGCAGGCATGAGTGACTGAACACCTGTGGGATAAGCTGCCTAAACGTGATTGTCATGGAGGGGTTGCTCCAGGCAATCGCCATGATCAGTTCCAGGTACTCCAGGAAGGGTGAGCAGCCATCCCATAGGTCCATACTGCATCCATGCGCAGGATATGGCAGTCGCTGATTGATGCCCTAGGAGACCACATAAAATACTGATGGAGAAAGCCCAAACCCCTAAAAACTATTGTGACAAACAAGACAACTGTCAACTGATAGGTTGAACCCTAAGGTAATATTGTGCTTTTAAAAAAATTTCCTTATTAAATTTAAAAAAAAATGGTGAGTGGCAAAACTATGAATATGTACGTTCCTTTCGGTAGCTGAGTTTCTTTTTCTTTCTTTCTTCTTTTATTTCAGGATCCTTGCTGGTGCTACAGAGCCTGTGCTGAGCTTCTTCGGACTGAACTTGAGTTAGAAGAAGACGAAACACTTAGGGTTACACCTGTGTGCCATGATGTTGGACCGTTGTTCAAAATCTCAAACCTTCTTTCTTCTTTTAAATGATATCCCACTTTACTGGTCACCTTATGCACTTAATACTTGTGAATGCTGCTGACTTTACCAAGACTGGGAGTCTGTAACAATTTTTTCACAAGGCAGAGATGGGCATTCTGTGTGGTTTTTGTGCTAACAGGAACAGAGTAGCTATGGGATGACCCAGTTGTCGTGAAGTTGGAACTGATTAACAGCTCATAACAATGGTCAGCTTCCTTCCCTCTTGCATTTGCCTGCCCAATGTGTCTCCAATATCCACTGTCCATTTTGTGCTGGTCGACCCTTCCTTCTTTCTACAATAATGACTTCCAGTATTGAGCCAGTGGCACATCATAAACAGTCAACTGCTACAGTACAGTGTTAAAAACATCATAAACAGTCAACTGCTACAGTATACGGTGTTAAAAACATCACAGACAAACAAGTGTTATAGTATACAGCGTCAAACATCTCAAAAATAGTCAACTGATGTAGTATACAGTATCAGACATCATAAACAACCAACCGATAACATTAACAGACATAAGAAACAGTTAACTGATACAGTACCCAGTGCCAAATATCTCACAGTCAACTCATATAATGTCAAACACATTACAAACAGTCAACGGATAGTGTCTGCCATCTCACAATCAGTCAATGTATAGTGTCTGCCATCTCACAATCAGTCAATGGATACAGTGTCTGCTATCTCACAATCAGTGAATGGATACAATGTCTGCCATCTCACAATCAATCAACTACAAGACAGTTATGTATACAGAAATACTTGTTTAATATTATATCCAGGTCCAGGAACCTCAAATATCAGTTTTACATCAGTAACAAACAAAAGGGGAAGAAATAATTTCTAACATAAAACAAAACTAAATCTCCTTCTCATATGTTTCTGTTTCTGTTTTAAAAGCATTATATTTTAAAGTAAGTAAGTACATGCCAGTGGCTTCCCATCAAGATTGCCAGTGTATTATGTCTCCAAGTGTTCTCAATATGTGGTTTCTTTTTCTTTTCTTCTTTGCAACAATGCACCAGCCATACATGAGTAAATAACTAAAATCAAGCAGCAAATATGACACTGTAGCTAATATACAGCAAATCTGTTATCAGTAACAGATCCCCAAGTGTGAAATTATCAAAAATCACATTATGTATGCCATATCAACTGTACTATATGATAAGCCCGTCTCTCTAGCGTAGTTGGCTAAACCAGATTGCGCGGTAAGCGGGTGACGAACTCCTTGTGGTCTGGGTTCACTCCCGGGGTTGGGCAGAAAAGCCATATTTCTCCCAGATTTACGGTATTTAAAATGGAATCAACGCCAAAAGGTTGCGATATCCATAATACCGAGCCTAAGGGTTAACAACTCATGGCTTCTGGATACTAAAACAAACAAACATACTATATGATAAATACAAGCCTACACTGGCAATCAACAGAAACAATAATAATTTTAATTAACACAAACAAAAAATTAGAAGAGAAAATACAGCTATTCTTAGTCTTGGTCGAGGTTTGTTTCAGCTTCACTGCCATTACAGCTATTCTGCAACAGACCAGCCAAAGTCACTCTGCTATCTCTCAGAGATTGTTTAGTGACTTCAGAAACTGTCTCTATCTATTCTTGCTTTCTTGATGATGATAATGATGTTTTAAAACATCTACCTTTCTTCTTCGTCCTGACCACATATGTGTTTATTAAACATACAAATCTGACAGAAAGACACCAAAAAGTCAAGAGCTTACCTGAATATCTATGGGGACTGACCTCTGCTAGTCACACTCCCTTCCTCTGTGACCCTTCTTGCTCAATGGGGTTTCTTGTCTTCTTCTTATAGCCCATCCATGTGGTGTTGGTAATCAACCTTTAGTCTAATGTAGTGTTATACAGATTTTCTACTTGGTGCTAGACTGACCAAAATCTTCTCTCCTGGTCCCTTTCGGCCTCTCTGCACCTCCAACTTACCTGTTGTCGCGCTGCTTCTCTAGCCCTCCAACTTACTTGTCACACTGCATCTCCAACTTACCTGTTGTCATGATGTGCTAAAGTTTTCCCCTTTCACAATGAGCTTAAAGAAAGTACAGAAATAGAAGAAATACTATAATGCAAGTGTACAAGCAGTCCAGCTAGAGCTCCACTAGTTAAAATAATCTATACCTATTCTCAAAAATAACAATTTCAGTTAAGCAGCAGTTAGTTATCTGCAATAACTAGTTAATCACCATCATTTGTCAATAATTTGTGTACTATAACACAGCACAGCAATCACTGCAACACAGTACAGCTATAACAGGAAAATGGCACTGTAACAACTGCTCAATTATGTTTTTGATTCATATCCAGAACTCATAGATATAGTTAAACAATGTCAACAGTGTCAAGTTGCCATGCTATAACTAAAACAATGCATCTGAAATACCTATAACAAACAGGAAATAACTGCGTAAAAAAAAAAAAAAAAAAATCACAAGACACAAGCCTGTAGAAAGATCAAGCACTCAATAGAGCAGAGGTCCCTCTTTTTGCCAGTGGTGCGTCTTGTATATGTAGGGTTTTTCTTGAAGAAAAATATGCCAGTATTCACCACTAAGTGTTTTTGAAAAAAAAAAAAACTAGGTGCGGGTCCTCACCACAAATTGTCTATTGCAATAGCACTGAGAAATATATGATGCCCCATAAAAGGTACCACCAGAAAAAAAAATCCCTGGGTATATGATGCCAGACCCATATTTATACAGACTAATCAGCCCTCAATGGGTGATGTGGTAAACATCACATTCACTCTTTACCTCCCAGGGTATTTCCTGATACCACCTTTAGACTTCATCGACCTGGGGCCAGTTATTATTTTTCTTTAAATCTGGCCAACACAGATTCAAACCCAGGACCCTAATTTCTAGTCACTAGGTTACAATCTAGAACTTGGGCACCTAGAACACCACCCTGTATGAAGCACACACTAAAGCTTAACTCACTCCAGATGTCAATTAACAACAGGCTACCTGGCCGCAAAATTTTGCCAATAAAAAGGGGAACCAACAAAAAATTTTTTTGTTAAATTTTGCACTGCTCTTGGCTCAATATTTCAATCATGAATCCAACTTATCTCTGCATCTATTTCTGCTACCACTGTCCTTCTGTGTGGCTGCTTTCTGTGTGTGTCCTCAACCTATTATTCTGTGTGTGCACTAATGCACCTCTCATTCATCACCATTCTCTTCTACCTATTAATGTGCCTGTTTTATTTTATTGCTATATTATAACTACTTAATCAGTATCCTAAAGAATCTTGAACTTTGGCTGAACAAATACAGGGTGGGACAATCCAGCACTGATGTGACTTTTCAATGGGGACATTAAAAGCAGGACTGATGATGGCCAGACCAGTCATTCAACTCATTCATTTTCAAATGCATATGTTTAGTAAAACATGCTCTGTATATGTTATTCCCACATTACTTCTTAAAAAAATAAACTGTCTACACTCAACAACTAATCAGTGCTATCTTCAGAATGGTGAAACACAACATGTGAATACACAGTCGAGACAGCTACAATAAACTGTGAGTATTTGGTTTTACAGCTTCAAAACTGACCATCAAGAACATTACAGTCAAACAATATGAAAGTAACAAACAACACATCATTAATATCTCTACTAAAATCATTTAACTATTAGTTTCAAAATGTCTGCATATACCCAGACTAGAAACTGTCCAATGGAAGCAGCATGCAAGTAAATAAACAGAAGTGAAAAATAAATACGCACACAAGCTGAACAAGTGCCATCATGTTGAGAAATCTCAAAATCAAAAGGAAATATATGGGACCAGAGTGGACACAAATTATAAGTCATATAAAAAAGAATATTTTCATAACAGATTATACAGGCATATAGTTTTAACTGTTTTGAAACTAAAACAGGAGTCTGTTGAGGGAACAAAATGTAGGTGAATTGGAGGGTATAGCATTCTCCTCTCATACGTGATGGTTACTTTAATGTTCTTAACAATGTTGATATAGAGTAAGACAAAGTAAATTAATCTAAGGATGGTAGATAGGACAGCTAGTTTTCTTTGTCATGGGTGGAAACTCCAGAGGACCCACTGCAAAGGTTAATAATCTCGCAGCTGTTGGAAATCAGACAGAGCTGGTCAAATAGGTCTTCCAAAATCTACACTTCAAAATGAGGGACAATACTCACAAACATAAATATTAATAGCATGGGATGTTCTGGTGTATACATATTTAGATCCTCAGCGAGTGAGTTCATGCACTGAGCTGAGACTCTCCTTGTGTAGTCTATGGGAGGAGACTAAAGTACTGGTGGAGTTACCCATGTGCAGTGGTCCTCTACTAAAATTTAAAAAAACTATTTTTAAACCACCTACAAAAAATTATATTACTCCAGAGTGGACTCAGAATACACTCACAAGAAATGCATTCTCTTCCCGCTGTTTCATTTGATGCAGACTGAGTCACACATAAGGAATGTGACAACACAATGAAAAGTTTATCAGGCCTCTGAAACAGATGTTTCTTTCTACTGATAGATTAAATACAGATAAAACATAATCTGGTGTCACTCTATGGCAGCGTTTAGAAAGATAACCCACCCCAGGTAATGCTAACACATCTGGCAACAATTACTAACTGTCACAGAATGATTCACCAACTAGGCAAACATAACGCTAACATGATAGCAACAATTATGTTACTGTCACAGGATGAACAACCTCATCAAGAAGCACTACCAACAATACATTACTGCCACAGAATGGCAATCATACTTCAGTGGGAATGTGTTAGCATCATGTTCATATGAAATACATTAAACCAACAGCTCCGATATTTACATCCTTTGGTTAACTAAAAATACAAGGGCAGCACAAAGATAAGGATACCATGAATAAAAATTCAAATCAACTGAAATGCAAAAAAAATTCAACAACATTACAAGAGTTGCTTCCTCACCATGTTAAATTCTCTAGTTTACAGTTTAATTCTAAACACTGCTTCTATAAAGCTGGTCAATGTATGTGAAGATATGGTCAAGAGATGACAAGATATGGTCAGTGAATGAAAAGGTATACAATTTGGCAGATCCCTGTTTTAAAAAACAAAAAAACAATGCTGTTGTAACAAAATGATACATGTCAACTGAAACAAATAGAAGACAAAACTAGTGTAGTAGTAACACATGTTAGTCTCAATTCACACTTCATAACCGCAGATAGCAATCAGTGGTACTGTTTAAGACTGTCACTGTGGTGTGCTGTACACACTTAAAGCTGTAGCAGAATTTTGTTTAGTTCACTGGACTACTGGCCTGTTTAGAAGGTTGCACCCAAATAGGGACAGGATGTATCCTGTAGTCAGAATAGCTCTGATGTCTCACAAGACAGGATGTATCTTGTAGTCAGAATAGTTATGATGTCTCACAAAATGGGTTCGAGAGAATTCCCTGGTAAATGCGGATGTGTGTTGTAAACTAAACTATCTCCATGTGGTGCCTGGTGACATCATAGACAGTGCTGACCTCCCAATATGATTTGGACTATACAAAATGAGATTACATTTTAAGTAAATATGTTGATTTAACTCTGTAGTAGTGCACCTTAAAAGATACATCAAAATATGCCAGGCTGTAAACTGTGTAATGTATGTGTGTGTGTTTTTAAAAAAAAAAACTTACAACATTAATATTTCCTTTGACTGTGTCTTCCCTTAACTGGAAATAGTTTTCTGAACTTAAACAAATTTAATGCACACAATCAACTTTGTTTGTGTCTACTTATTGTTTACAAGAAGTCTGTTAAATGTACATATACCAATGATCAACAATTAATCAGAAAACACATACTTCTGTATAAAAACAGTGTGCTATCTGTACTGTACCCACTGTCCCAATGCTGTTGGATAAGGTTTAAAAACAAAATGTTTCACAAACTTACAACATAAATATATCCTCTAACGGAACTCACTCATTTTCTTGATAATATGGACAGGTTTTTAAAACAAACAACTCATAATGCTAGATGCCATTTGGATTGCTATTTTAGAATGAATCCAAAACTCCCAGAACATGTTAGAATGATAGACAATGTCATGTGACTGATAATTGTAACTGTGGTCTTTTCAACAGTGTCTCAGCTGAATCTCACGTGTTGGGCTTAAGATGGCTTAGAAGTATGGTGCAAGCAAACACCTTTTAAGCCTAAACTCTGCTGAGGAGAATATTTTTTCAGAAATCTGATACTATACAATCAATGATCTCTGAATAACGGGTTTACTGATTAATATTAATGTGCAAGGATGAAATACACAACATCCTACACTGTGAAAAAGAATCATTACGTGGTTGTAAATAGTAAACAACAGGCCATTAGACAACTACCTTGGCAGTATTTAAAAAAAAAAAATTCTGTAACAACAGGATTTCTGGAAAGTGCTGTTCATTTAGAAGAGATTCTTGTCTCATGATCTGAAGGAGAAAATAAAGCAGTATAAGAAAATCTTACAATGTGAGGAAGGTGGTCCTTAAATATAATTGATAACTTATCTAATGGGTACACTCATATTCAATTAAAAGTATATTAGATCTTTTGTAATCATTGGCAAAAGACCAATAAACCTATTGCTTGTCTACATTAACTCGATCAAAACCAGTGAGCTCACAACTTGCTCTTTGGTTACTATTTATTTATCTCTATCTGTCCCATTATACTAATTCATTCTATCTCAATTATTACTACAACTACTTTTCTCCCAAGGCTGCATCTTCCAGTTACTGAGACCAACAATTTTAAAATGCTGCCGTGGGACAGAAAAAAATTATTGTTCTTAAAATTCAATTTCTACAACCAAAAAAGTTGTTTTATAAACCGCTCTCACGGCTTTAGGACAGTAGTAATAGAGTTGCACCGGGAAAGAGATGAGGGTCCCAGCATGCAACATTTCCATAGACAACAACAGTGGGTACACTATAACCAGCCTTCACTGTGGAGATGAAACACAGGGTTTACTCTAAGGACCCCCCCCCCCCCCCCCAAAAAAATGGTACTTTAAGTACACTAAAAATAGGTGTCATTTTACTGAGAATTCAAGCCTGGGTCTTCCGTATGAGAATCCAACATTCTAACCATGGACCAGCTGCTCCTCTAAAGTTCATAAACTTGAGGACAGATTAGTTGAAGTAACAACAACCTGGGACCTAAGGAATTAACTCCTCATTAACATTCATTGTCAAATCATGGCTCCCCTGTGTGGGTTCCGGGGCCCTATTGTGGGGAAAACAAGAATAGACCCACTGCCTCCCCAAAAGCATGTCATAAGAGTCGACTAACTGGGGAGCTTCCTTTGAAGTCGGAGTGCATCTGCCTGAGAGGCAAGGAACCAGCAGTCTGCATTCAAGAGAATCAGATCTGTAAAACTGATGCACATGCAACACTCAGGTTCTGGAACAGGACTGCAGTCCAGAAGTGGACGAACAACCAGAACTTTACTCCAGAATGTACAGCTGGTGAACGCAAAGAAAGGAGAAGAAGAAATCATGGCTAACTGAGGCACACACCAAAGTTATTGAAAAAATTCAGTTGCCAGATTTCGACACCACATGCTTAAAATACATTCTTAACAGATTCCTTAAAATTGCTTTAAAACAGTTTTAACAAACACATCCTAATAAAAGTGTCATCAAAAGTCACTTTATATATTATTAATACATGTGGAGAATCAGAACAAAAATATCATACAGGTCTGTCTACACATGAACATATTTCTCATTCTTGATTTCCCAAAAACAAAATATAAACTGTCTTTGAATGTTTTACTGTTGAGGCTGCTATGGATTGTGAAAACCTAACCTTCTAGTTTGTTCAGTTCGAGTTTCTCAGTCTGAATATTTCACATTAGATTATTAAGGCTTTTGAACAAAACAAAAATAAAATAAATATAAACAACTTATGGGTGCATAACTTTCACAAGAACAAAATGTTCACCAGAAGGGCAAGGGTTTTCAGCATGTGAACAAAACAGTCAGAGAACTCATTATGCCAAAGATGAGATTTATAAAGAGATGGTGAGAAGAGGTCATCAGATGTCACAAGTTGTTTGGGACACCCACAGTCCAGGTCTAATTATTGATACCACAGAATACCTAAAACTGACCTAATCTCTCCGTGTATCAATATACTGGGCTCTTGCCAAGCAAAGCTGTGTTTTTTTCTCATCTCTTTGTACAATTTGTTAAATTAAGCCATTTTTCTCCAAGTCCCTGTGCCTAATCAGCTCTGTCAAATGAATTAGATTTTCTCATGTCCCTGCTTCCATTTATTCTGTCAAATGAATTAGATTTTCTCGTGTCCCTGCTCCCATATATTCTGTCAAATGAATTAGATTTTCTCATGTCCCTGCTTCCATATATTCTGTCAAATGAATTAGATTTTCTCGTGTCCCTGCTTCCATATATTCTGTCAAATGAATTAGATTTTCTCATGTCCCTGCTTCCATATTCTGTCAAATGAATTAGATTTTCTCATGTCCCTGCTTCCATATATTCTGTCAAATGAATTAGATTTTCTCGTGTCCCTGCTTCCATATATTCTGTCAAATGAATTAGATTTTCTCATGTCCCTGCTTCCATTTATTCTGTCAAATGAATTAGATTTTCTCATGTCCCTGCTTCCATATATTCAGTCAAATGAACTGGTTTGTCTCATGTCCCTGTTTCTATATATTCTGTCAAACTTTGTTGTTTTCTCCCCCAACCTCCCCTTATAGGTATGTTTCTATATACTTTCTCTGCCGGCGTGATGCTGACCACATCACCCACCAAGTGCCAACTGGCCTGATCAATGAAGGTCTAGCCCTATATACCCAATATGCTGTAAGGTATGGATGGAAAAGAGTTATTTACTTGTTACTTACTTTATATACAATTTCTACTCATCTGTATTTGTTCTAATGACTGTTTTCACACCAGTCTCAAGGAATTCCAGTGAAATTTGACTAAAAAGCTTAACCAAATGGGGAAGCAGAAAAATATGCACAAAACAACACAAATAACGTTTCAGCAGCCTTGGTCAAACATTTAGTTCACTTTATGTTTAACAAAGGTTGCCCGTCCAAAATGTTCTATTATTTATGTTGTTTTGTGCACGTTTTTCTGCTTCCTCGTTTGGTTAAGCTTTTTAGTCAAATTTCACTGGATTTCCTTGTATTAGCTTGACTGCAGTCACCCCCATATTTTCAGCAGTCTCAAACATGTCTGATAGACAATAAACCTTGCCATCTGCTTCAAGCAAATTATTTGCTAAATACAAAAGTCATCAAAAATAAATCACAGAAAACACGAATTAACACAAACACTGTGGCACAATTTGCATGGCCTACCAACTTTATTACATAAATAAAATTGTCTTAACATTATTGGAAGCATAACAATTATGTATATGAACATGGAAAACAGTTCTATCAGATGAAATTCTAATGATGAAGGACATTCTGACAAGAGATACAAATTAGTGTCTTAACTTCAACTCAGGCACAAGGGAACATGAACAATCTCAGATCCCTGTGTACAAGTGCACAGTTATTATGCTCTCAACTTCAAGCAACTCCCTGACTGGTCACTACACGATTTTTAAGGTAATTAACCATTGGCACATTCATATATTAGGTTAT
Organism: Candidula unifasciata; assembly: GCA_905116865.2. NCBI lineage: Eukaryota > Metazoa > Mollusca > Gastropoda > Stylommatophora > Geomitridae > Candidula > Candidula unifasciata. Next base: position 163,403 of record CAJHNH020005290.1, read on the forward strand.
TTATTTGTTTTAAGTTTATAGCTGAAATATTTCATATTCTGAAACTTTTTATTTTAATAGTGTACACATTTATCGCAAACCTCAAAGTCAGTATAAAAAAAAAAAAAAGAGTCGATAAAAGAATAATCATAGATTTGTTCACTTAAAGTGTGAGATTTTAAAATCCCCCCCCCCCCCCCCACCTTAAAAAAATTCACACAGGTAGATATTTTAAGTCCTAGCGTGAAAGAATCATACAAACAGATACTTGAACTTTTAGTGTGAACAAATATATATATATTTTTACCTGTTTGTATAAAGGAAAGAATTCAACAGGAAGGATACTTTTAATTTTGAGTGTTAAAGAATAATACAGAGCACAAATTTTAACTTTTAGCTGAAAGAATTGTACAGAAGGATAATTTTACTTTTAGCTGAATGAATTATATAGATGCATTTTTAATGTCAATGAATTAGAAGGATGGACACTAAATTTTTTAGCATTCAGTTCCTAATTTCACATTTAAAAAAAAAAAAGAAAGAAAACCTGAATAATGCAGAAGAGGAACTAAACAATACTAAATATACACGATTGTCATGTTACAATCCACTAATGTCTGATAGCCTTTGTGCTGCTCTTATCTGTCAACATTATAACGCCCAAGTAACACGTCATTTCAGATTGACAAAAGTGACTGAGGACACTACAATTTATGACATGCATTACACATACTAGACACTCACATACAAGGTGTAACAAGCACAATCACACACACATTTATATACATATGTAAACACAATCATGTGTGTACACACAGCCATCTATCTTGGAATCAAGAGCTGCAGCACTGAGTTGCCCTCAATTTTTCATGTGAAAAGGATGAAGAGAAAAGGCAAGGGGTAGCAGACAGAGAGACAAACTAAATAAAGACAGTGAGAGCAGCAAAACCTCATACTTCATAATTTGAAGAAGACAAAAATGTGACCAATACTCTCACACTCTGAGTGATTCAAACATTGAACTTGTGTTATTTCATCAACAGAAACTGCAGTGCACTAGATCTTCTTACAGAATATTGAGAATTAGTGATAGGTGCAAACAACCAGAGACCCTATTTTTTAAAATGTATCAATTATGATTACAAAAGAACATAAATTATAAGTGACAGCACACATGCAATGAATTCAATCAACCGAAAAGACATCTTATAAGAATGCAACATCGTACTTCTTTAAACATGTTTGTAAGTAGACCCATTAAAAAAAAATCCATTCAGTGTTAGTTCTTCTGTATAATATACACAGCTCTTGGAAAAGTAATCAGCTACAAAAAAATAATTCCATGTCTGAGACTGGCCTGATCTAATCTTTCTGTTTTCACTAAGCATAGTTTTCTAAATACTCATTCAAATCTTAAAGAACTGTGGAGCGCCTGGAGCTGACGGTACCATCTCTGCCTTTACTGCGGATTGTTCCGGAAAGTATACTGTGTAGAGGAGGCAGCCCACCTTCAGATGTGACATCAGCATAGAAGGTTTGCTGTTCTTCCAATTCCTGCTGGAACTGGTCTTCTAAAGCCTGCAGGAAAATACGGGAAGGAAAGGTTCATTAAAACAGATGAAAGCAGTCCATCAGTGTGTTAGCTATTGTGTTTTTTAATAAACGATCAGCTGCAGACCGACTCCTTTGGAGGTAGACTTTAAAAGACAGACTGTCATGGTTTGAAAGAAGCCAAACACAGCGAGCTACAGAAAGGAGACGTCTGAAAGAAAACCTGCCTTAGAATGATAGAGTATCAAAGTGTCTATGCCTGCCACGGGCAGACACTCCCAACCTCATACTGGACTTTATGATCACAGCTGATATACTCTTTCGAAAACCAGTGGCACAATAAATGGTCCCCAGTTGCCTACTAGACATCTATGATCTTGAATAAACAGACAGTTATTGTATTTTATCTCAGACTAGCAAGTGTTACATTATAATTCTAAGGCTTGTCAGACTAAAGATTCTGAGTCTGAATCTGCACTGAGGCAGATTTTCGAACCACTGACTTAGGTTCTGGGGTAGAACGAATCTAAAATGGGCACAAGGAAATGCCCAGGGAAACAAAAACAGGCTAACCCGCATAATGTTGACCATGCTGCTTATAAAGTGTTGGCTGATGGATAAAATAAAAAAAACATAACATGCCTGATGTGCCAACTGTCTAACTCTCTGACGATAATATCATCTAGTCCTTTTTTAACTTTTTTAATATTGCTTTTTTTTTGGTCAAATTTTTCTCTTTAGGACTTCATTCCTGATTTTCTTCTGGTCACTTCTGCAGCCCTTTTCAGACATCTCATTCTATTTAGTTACAGATGTTCTTTTCTGGTTTATTCTGACTGACCATGGCTGGTGCTGATAGCAAAGGGTGAAAATAAATATGCTCTGTATGAAATGTTTCTTTGTGCTTCAGACATCCATGGTGCAAATACAGATAGGTCTTTCAATCCCAAATAATCTATGATGAATGACTGGCTCTTGGACTGAAAAATCCCAAACATCTTAAATGACCTAATTTACAAAGCATACAAAATCAATATCGCTTCTACGGTTGCCTATTTTATACACGCAAGCACTTGCAAATTTTAATCAGTTAACATCTTGCTCTGTGTATTAGAAGCAAAAAACCTCTAGGACTGAACAGGTCAAATTTCTGTTAACCTATTTTGTAAAGGTGTTACTTTTTTTAAAATAAAACCGCTATGATTTCATAATTTAAAAATGTACCCACAAGAGTCTCAACAACAAATTTAGTCCTAAGATGTCTTGAAAGAAAATAAACTGAGAAGAGAACCGACTACTTACATCAGAGGAGTACAAAACTAAAATCACTTGACACAGTGGGAGAAAAGGGAACACTGGAGCACATCGTGATAATGGAAAAGCTGGAGACGAAGAGAGATGAAGGCCAGAGATAAAATCCCGGACAGCATGACATGGAGGATCATTTGTATGAGAAATGACTGAAGTACATGAGGTAAAAGCCTGTGGTCAGTTATGATTACCAAGGTCAAACAGCATGGGTCATAAGAAGAAGAGAAACAAAACAGATCAGTATTATTTACAAACTGACAGGTGAAAAACATTGGCACGTAACACAAGAAACACAATACCTGTTTGCGGGGTATTGGCACGTAACATAAGAAACACAATACCTATTTGCAGGGTATTGGCACATAACACAAGAAACAATACCTATTTGTGGGGTATTGGCACGTAACACAAGAAACACAATACCTATTTGCAGGGTATTGGCACGTAACACAAGAAACACAATACCTATTTGCGGGGTATTGGCACATAACACAAGAAACACAATACCTATTTGTGGGGTATTGGCACGTAACACAAGAAACACAATACCTATTTGCAGGGTATTGGCACGTAACACAAGAAACAATACCTGTTTGCAGGGTATTGGCACGTAACACAAGAAACACAATACCTGTTTGCGGGGTATCAGCATGGCCTTCCACTTGTTCATTTCACTAGTAAACTGATCATCCACTTCCTTAATTTTCAGTGTCTCCTGCTCCATCAGCATCTTACGCTTCTCAGCCTGAAAAATTACAGGATAATTTCACGAGAAGCTTTTTTTTTTTTTGTACACATTATACAATTCAAATCCATTATCAACCTTGATCTCTCGCTCGCGTGCTCTCTCTCTCTCTTTCTCTCTCTTTTTTTTTTTTTTTTGCTTTCTCTGGGCTGGGGTGATTTAGATGCTGTTTAATAATCAGAAGAGATTTTGCTCTTCATCTTTTGACAAGACAGGATTACTGACTCTAATCCCTTGGGATTATACTATTTCTAGCATAATGGACAGCTAAAAAGCATAATGAAGAGCTCATGAAAGAAATTAACTCATAAAGAGACCATATTACTTGTAGCAGAAAAAGAAAATAAATCTACATTCTTTCAGTATACTGTAAAAATGGGGGTGGGGGGATGAAAGGGAAAAGAGAGGCAGAAGGAGATTATGGGGTGAGAGGTTTGTCTGTCATCATGGCCAGAAGGAGCATTTTATCAGAAGTAATTGACAGTGCTCGAGATAAAGGTTATAGGCAGGCATAATTACTATATAGAATGGAATATAAGAAGAAGCTTTCTCAAGTTTTTGTTTCTCAATGAGCATATATCCAGTAAAAACTCCTTATCCTTAAAACTTTTTTTTAGTCCTTAACAACACATGATGTGACAATCACCCTATCTGCTGAATCCTCTCCTTAGCTTAATATGCTCTTTTACTTTTGTAAATGGTCATAACACAGTGAAGATATCTGGCTTGTCAAATGGTCAAAAGTATTGTCATATTACTACTATTTCTTCTGCTTCTTCACATTCACCGGTTGTAAACTCTGGCAGAAAGTTCTGGCTGTTCATCCACCTCTAAACTTTAGATTTGTTCCAGAACCTGAGTGTTGCGTGCACATCTGTTTTACAGATCTGACTTATTTATATAAAGGCTGTTGGTTACTTGCCTCTCAGGCATATGTTCTCCAACTTCGAAGGAAACCCCCAATTAGTCGACTCTTACGACAAGCTTGTTGGGGAGGCAGTTTACTCCACAATGGGACCTGAAACCCACACGGGGATACTCTAAAAGTAATGAATTTTAATCAGATATATCTTTAGTGACATCCTCTATGAAAACAGAAGAAAGTTGTTGGACAGTCTAGCATCATGGCATGGAAGAACATCAGTATCAGAAAGAATGGTCACTACCCAAAAAACAGTCAGAGAGACACAAAAACAAACCAAGAGAGAAAAAAAGCATACCTGCAGCTGCTCCAACTCTTTCACAGTTGCCTCATTCTTGTCTGTCAGAGCTTTCAGTTGCCTTTTGTGTTTCTCCTCTTGCCTAAGCTGTTCTGCCTTCATGCGCTTCTTCTCACTCTCTTCAAACTAGCAAACATAAAATTGCCCACATTACTAATGTCCAACATTAGCTATAACCTCTTATTTAGACTATGGAGTGTGTGCGAGCGTGTGTGCTGTTGCTGTTGTTTGTGTGTTGATGACTGTGCGTTTGAGACAAGATTTATAAGTGACATCCCTGTGTTGTATGTTGAATTACGAATTGACATCTCAGCATTCACCTAGGGAAAATATCAAAAGGATGCTAACTACCCAGGACCTTTAAAGTGATGCTTGCCACTCTGCTCAGAGCACCTCCACCTTTGTCAACATGCTCTGTGAGTCAGTTACAATTGCGACGTGTGTACCGCTGATTCTCAAGGCAGCAATGACTGCATCCATCTCCATTGTCAAACTAGACGTTGTGATATCATATGCCAGGTTTTGCTGCACTAAGTGACCTCCATTTGCTTTTGCTATGAACCCCATGCACGTCGCCTGCCTCTCAACACAGAGCCATCTGTACAGAAAATCACATCATCAGGGTGGGAATTGTCATGAAACATTTGTTGAACTCCTTTGACAGTGGTTTTTAACCTTCCTAATGCGCAGACCGTTTAATAGTTTCTCATGTTGAGGTGACCCCCAGCCATACAATTTTCCTCCTTGCTAGTTCATAAATTCAGTGAATTTGTGTTTTCTGATGGTCTTTGGCGACCCTTGTGAAAGGGTCGCGACCCACATGTTGAGAACCGCTGTTCAATGATGTGTAGAAATCCTGTGTGATATGAAAATATGCAAGTCTTATACAGGCTGTTGGCACTTTTCCATCTTTCCAGGCAGCAGTGTTAAACTGTGCTATAGGAAGGCATGGGACTCACAGCCCATGGCAATGGTAAGTGTGACCTGCTCAGGTTAAGAAAAGACTTCTAAAAATATAGCCTGGGATTTCAGGCCAAATGTATGTATTTAACATGTTTCTTCTCAGACGCTCAGCTCTGAACCTGTCTGCAAATAATTGTCTCCTTTATCCCTAATCCCTTTCTGATTTCCCCCTCCATGCAGTAGGGTCTATGGCATCCTGTTGCCATGAATCCAAAACTAATACCTGTATCATTTGTGTCCCGCTTGCACATGTTTATATCTTAGCAGAGGCTGACCTCCACATTTTCTAACCATCTGTAATTCACTGCAGAGGATGTCTTTAAAGATTCTACCATTCCCTATCTTTTGAGTGGGTCCTGGTTATCTGAACCTTCAAAGACTGAGCACTGAGAAAAATGCTGCCATACATGCTCTTTCCAACATCCCATGTTTGTGGTCTTGTCTTGTCACTAGTATTTTTCATAAGCATTGCATGTGAAAGCTGTTTCTCCTGATAAAAATGAATAAGTCGATCAATAAAGATTTATACTGTATACACATATGCACACATATAAATATATACATCTTAACATAAATACTTTACAACTTTTTTTTATCATTATTTAAATCCATTTATCAAAAGAGCAAACAAATCTTTGCTGGCTGATGAATAAATTATATAATATGCAAATAAGTAATGTCCTTTCATAATAACTCACTGGTTCAATTATATTCACGATCTTTCACTGAGTGGAACATATTTACAATTATTCAATGACTGGAATATATTCATAATTATGAACAGACAGGACTATATAATCATTCACTGACTATTTATATTCAGATTTAGGTTTAAACAATGGATCACCATCATAGCACAACGGTAGTAACCCATAAGTGTTCCGTTCTACTTCTAACTCAAGCTGCCCAAAGAATCTAAACACAGTGCACGAACTCTGCAGCACCGACGAGGATCCCAAAATACTTCTGGGTAGATTTTCAACTCCAAATTTTGCCCAGGCAGCCTAATTAGCCTACTCTTTTTGATTTCCAACTGCCAAGTGAATTTTTTTTACGTGCGCAACAACACATAAGGGCGTCCGAATTACACAGTGACCAGGGGAAATTACTAGAAGTCCACATGAAAATCCAGCCTTCCCCGGGGCCTTAACCCGGGACCTCCAGCACTTGAAGCGGATGCCATGCCTCGAGACCACTCAGTTCCCCCAGTGGCAGATTTATATTATAGCATAGTAAATAAGTTTTTCAACAACAACAAAACAGAATTACCTGTTTTATTTTAGTTTTGTCATCCTCCGGAGTTCCAATGTGACTGAGTCTCAAGCTCTGTTTGAACATCAGTGCCCTGGTCTTCATTTCACTCTTGAGAATCTTTGGCAGACGCCGTCTTTCCATGGCATGCCGGGTGAGCATCTCATCCTCTTTAGTTTGGTTGTACCGCTTCAAATTTTCCATTTCCTGCAAGCACAAATACACCAATTACATACACTTATGAACCTAAATACAAATGATGAATAAAGCCTGTTTTTTTTTAATATCTGCATTTTGAGTCTAAATGTTTTTCAATCGAGTCATATCCTCTTAGTCTTTTTTTTTTTTAAATGTAAAAAGGCTTTATTGCCTGCATGTAGAACAGTTAAAAAGCCTTCAAAGTCTATGGTTAAGCACCAGCAAGGAGATCAAAATTAGAATTGAGCATACATCTTTCCTGTAGCAACATACGGATGCGAGTTTTGGACTATCTCCCAGTCCTTAGGAAAGAGAATAGGGGCTTTTGAGCTGAAATACTATCGAAAGATTCTCAGAATATCTTGGTCAAAGAAGAGGAGAAATACTGACATCTTGAAAGATCTGAACATCAAGGAAGACCGCCGAATAAACAGCATCCTGTCTCAGAAGCTGAAATATTTTGGTCATATCAAGCGCCAGGACGAATTGTAAAAATTCTAGCAGAAGGCATGGTACCAGGAAGGAGGGGCAGAGGCCGACCGACAAGAAGATGGACAAAGGATATAAGTGACTCCTTGAGTATCAAAGTACATAAGGCGAAAGAGCTGGTGAGAGACCGAGTTTCTTTCAGGCAGACCGTGATGAGAGCGACATTCTGCAAAGGACCTGCTACATGATTATGATGATGATGATGATGTACCACTGTTTTAGGGTGATCTAGGACAAGGGTATCGTAAGCATAATGATTTTTCAGGCCGCGTAGTCAGTGCTCTTCCCATGAACTGTGCAGGTCAAGATTTTTTATTTTTTGCCGCCAACAGTTAAAAAAAAAACATTTTACTGAGAATTTGAACTTGGTCTGCCTTAAACAGCTCATCCGGTTTTTGTTTTCTCTTTCGCTAATGGATATTTATGTTTGCCCCTACCTACTGGTCATTTAATGGTACATAAATTAAGTATTGATTGTAACAAACTGCAGGAGCAACAGACTTTTAGCAGACTGTTAGGTTTAGTATGTTTTAAGCATGACATATTTATAGGCACCATATGTATGTGTATGTATGTATGTATGTATGTATCTATCTCTGTCTGTCTGTGTGTCTATTTATGTGTCTGTCTGTCTGTGTGTCTATTTATTTGTCTGTCTGTGTGTCTATTTATGTGTCTGTCTGTGTCTATTTATGTGTCTTTCTGTGTGTCTGTCTGTGTGTCTATTTATGTGTGTGTCTATTTATGTGTGTGTCTATTTATGTGTGTGTCTGTTTGTCTGTGTGTCTGTCTGTCCGTCGGTCCGTTCGTGTGTGTGTGTGTGTATGTGTGGAAGAGGTAGAAGAAAGAGAACAAGGAAGAGAGGGTGGATGGTGAGGTTGGAGAAAGAGGAGGACGCACAATATCCATATTTGTTTACCTTCTGGTGCCTTGTCAGCATCTGATGACGCTTCACAAAGAACATATCTTTCAGCTGGGTCTTCAGCAATTGGTGCCGCTCGTGTAACTGGTTCTTTTCCATTTCCCACACACTAGCTTCATGGGCTGCAGAATGTCAGAAATATAAACACAGTGCCACAGAAGATGATTGGTAGCTGAAGTTATCAAGAACCCAGAAAGATGTTTGTGAAGAATCATCGTCCCCAGGACCATTCAGCATAGTACAACATGATGATAATGATATGCTTACTCTCTAACCAACAGTATCCCACCTCTGCAGCTGAATGTATGTTGTCATGGCACCACACATTACCTGATTCTGGTCTATGAAGGCATTGTTCAGGCACTGCACTACCATAAACACAGGTAACTGTTTGTTCCATGAAGATATGAAGCTGTATGATAGCTAATTCATCACTTTGATCACAGACATGTGTAGCTGAAAGGTCAGTTGTTTAAAAGTTTGTTTGCTAAAACTGTAATTTATCAAAATAATATAAAAGTATCTGGTCAAAATATTGGCAATATGTCACATGGTTAGGGATTTCTGTGGTAAGTTAAGGCACTCTGAAGCTGTGTGTTTGGTTTCAGACTGCATCACCTGGTTCACACAAGTGTTTCATAGATCACTGAATATCATTGCTAAAGATTATGTGCTTTGTGCTGTGGCCTCAGTATGTGACCAGCCATTCTGTAAGGGATAAAACCCAGTGAAATGAAATCAATCCACTCACTCTAAAATCTTCATGTCATAATATAGGAAATGCTGGTATCATGTCACAAACACTAAAACTGGTCACACAAACAATGGTTTCTGTTGTTATTAAGGATTAAAAGACAAAGCAACAACTGTTTTTATTAATATGAAGAAATCTGAAATGCACAGTATTAATGTAAAAGCCTAATGGATTGTTGACAGCCTAAATCATGGCATGGAAAGGTATCAGCTCACAAAAAAGAAACATTCTGCTAGACAAGAGAGTATGTAGATAGATGACTGCCACGTCTATTAGCAAGGAAGATGATGCTGATGAATCTAATCAGGAGATGATCTTTACCTCGGTACAGCTGTTGTTTCTGTTGCAGACATTGACTTTCCAAGAGAGCAATCTTCTGCCTGTGCTGGTCAGCCAGTTGCTTCAAATGTTTCTCCATTCTGTCAGCTTGGCTTTCGAGGAACAGCCGATCCTGCAAGAAACAGATGGTAAGTATAAATGATTAGCAATGTGGACATATCTGCAGCAAAATGGCTTAGCCATTTGCCTGGAGCTCTTAATCTGGGTGTTCTTTCTGTACCTATGTTGGTTAGGTGGTGTAGGTGTTTCAGATATTTCTGAGGATTGTAGCTAGAGCTGTGGAGTTCATGTTTTGTGAGTTCATGTTTTGTGTGATGCTCTTGGCAGGCAAGCAGTTGCTCTGCACAGAGAGACCAAGCCATAGTGGAAAAACCTGGTGCAATGAAGTCAATTCTCTTGCCTCGAAACTACTTTTTTAAGCTAATCTAGTCACTTTTTTTTTTAGATACAAGACGATGTCTCTGACTATAACAAGTCAGTGTGAATTACTCTTTCTCAGGTTTTTCTAAGATATGACTGAGCTATCGTATAACAGTAGCTGACATCAACAGTTATCTGTTAACAATGGATGTTGAAGGACGCATACCAAACCTGACATTCCACATTGTGCTAATGGCTTCAGCATGGAGGGGGGCACTGAAGAGCCTTATTCAAGGAGGAAGAAATGCAACATGGAAACTTACAGTTATGGCAGGAACCTTGCATGCCAGCTGGTCAATGAGGGAAACTAAATAGGCGGCTAAACACAGCATGCTCTTCTGCAGCCTGTTTTGTTCCAAATATACTGAAGCTACCTTTCCTTTGGAGTAAACAGTGCAGAACCCAGCAAGGAATCATCTGCATGGACAACATGGTCTACACAATACCGGCTTTCTGATATGGAGAGGAGTTACTTCATTCTCAAACCTCCCTATAGCACAGGAGAAAACTTATCATCAGAAAAGATGAAAGTTGATAACAATGACTCTACTGCATCTTCTCAGATGATCATAAGTAAAGCTGAGAGAGAGAGAGAGAGAGAGAGAGAGAGAGAGAGAGAGAGAGAGAGAGAGAGAGAGAGAGAGAGAGAGAGAGAGAGAGAGAGAGAGAGAGAGAGAGAGAGAGAGAGAGAGAGAGAGAGAGGGGGGGGGAGAGAGAGAGATTTTTTTATTAAAGTATAATCAACCAACTTGTGCACTCTGCTTGACAGTCCAGGTTATAAATGTGTAACCACCTACACATACAGAGGAATTAGCATTCAATGTCTTTGACATCCAACTCTAAAAGAATTTGTGAACTGCACTGCTTTAAGAACCTTAAAAAAAAACAAGCAGAGAATACTGCCACCATCAACATTATCATCATATTTCATGCAGTAAGTGTGGCTGGTCATGGCTTGCCATCTCATATGATGACCATCGGATCAGCAGGTCTGTGTGCTTGTTTTAATTGTGCCTTGAGGCCAAGCCATCCAAATATCTTTGTATCTCCTTGCTGTTTTCTCATCATATTTGCCAGGATTTACTGCAACCTGGCACCCAAAATGTTGAGCATATATGCCAAAACTGTAAATTGTATGGTGCTAACAGAGAATCAATTCGACCTTTGCACTGTTGGGCACACATGAGATTTGGATTGCAGATAGCTTTATAGCTTTCCCCAAAGCTACAGGCCTCCTGATATATCAGTCAGAATGAAGAAGATGAAAAAGAGGACATTTTTATGCATATTACTCCTTATCAACACCTGAACATTGGTGATTTGTGTTAAATGCTGAACTAAGACTGTGGCGCGGTGATTTCGGTCACAGGCATGAGGCAGAGTTAAGTCTGATGTGAGGTGTATAAGGAGATACTCCGTACCCCACTCGGGCGCCAGTCCTTCACTGTTCTGATTTTACGGAACCTCATGCAAGACTCCTGCAGCACGTCCCCGTCGTGCGCCACCGATAATGTCTCAAATGAGCATTAACAGAGTTGGCAGGGGATCTCGGAGCTGGCGGCCCCTAGAAGTGTAGTGTCCTTTCTGGCTCTCACCAGCCCGCCCCCAAACGCATGGGTGAAAAGTAACAAAACTCAAGGATTGCTTGCTAAATGTACCATCAAATGACAACTCTTGGTTAAAATTCGGGAGCGAATGGAAAACTGTGCTGCTGAGACTCAACCCTGACCGAGAGATTTACCCGCAGCCAAGACGAGTAACATCTCTTGTGGGCGACTTCTCGCAGCAAGATCCTACCCACGTACATCCTCTGTCAATCCTCAGTGTCGTCGTCACCGCGCTGAGGTACACCACGGCAGCAACTATTCATATGCTGGCTTGAAAACAATGTCTGACAAAGTTACACCCCACGGCACACATTCAAGCTCAAAGTCCGACGATCATAATTCGTACCGATTAGGAAAAGTCTGAATGTCCGTATCCACTGGTCCAACTTGCCCGAGTGTTGGGACCAAACAGGTGAAGCCACGCCTGACGCATTTTGCTTCCCCATTCTGTCGTGCTAAGGGCACAGCTAAAACAACGTTAAAGGTGTCTAACGTAAGATGAAAAAGAATGTACCTATTTGTGTGGCCACAAACGTCCTGGACCTGCGGGCTGCTCCCCGCTGATCTCCGGAGAGCGCAGCCTTGTAGCGCGGGAAGCTCAATACACGGTTGTGAGGTTAAGCAGTCATGGGCAGGACGTGACGATTCCTTGGGCGAGCCCAGAACCAGAGCATCATGTGTCAGCTCTGCATTTATGGAAGCCTCCTTGGATGGCGGGGAATGCCCATGATCTGCCCCTGCCTTCCCCTGAGGGCTGAAAATTCTACCTAGGGCTGCCTTAAGGACGACATTTCGGGGGCCAAACCTGTTAAGGTCAAAGAGGACACCACACAAATGAGGCAACATCTCGACCCACACAAAACAATGGCCACAGTCAACCTAGAAATAGGCTTGAGGTATTCCTCCGAAGTCGGAGTACATCTGCCGGAGAGGCGGGGAACGAGAACTGCGAACAAATAAGCCAGTAAAACGGATGTACACGCAAAACTCAGGTCAAGGTAAAAGCCAGAAGTCCATTTTGGACGAACAACTGCGACTTACCGCCGGAATTCACAGCCGGTGAACAAGAAGAAGAAGAAGAAGAACTAAGACTTACCATGATTTTTGGGCATGGCACATGATGATGAGCATGGGAAAGTAAACAAAAGCATGCTAATAACTTGAAAAATGTAAACCACTCTAAAACACCATGAATTATTATCAAAGAAATGAAAGCTAATAATATTACACTCAAGGAGTGGCTGGCAGAGTAGTTCAGAACACTAAGCTCTTACTTGGGAGACCCAGGTTCACATTCTCAGTAAGATGACAGATTCTTCTGTTCTGTAAAAATTACAGTATGTACTGCACAGTCCGTGACAACTGCACTAGCCATGCAGCTCCTACTTTTTAGGCTCGAGGCTCCCTTGACCTGTCAGCCCTAGAAAATGGTAATTACAGACAGTAAGAACCGGTTACACCCTCACCTTCTCTTCCATTTCAATCTGCTTGCTCTCTCGCATTTTCTGCGCTGTCTCTTTCTTGCCGTCACGAGGCAACATGTCCAGTTCTTGCTTCAAAAGCTTCATTTCTTGTTTTTGCTTCTCTCTGAACTGTTTCAGCTCCTTGTCCTACAGAAAGAAAGTAACCCTTCTAATTTGATTTTTAGCACCCAAGCAATAGCTGAATTTTACAATGTACACAATATTCTATGCAATACACTGCTGCCAACTGAGTTAGACAGAAAGAGAGTTTTTAACTCTTTTGCAACTAAGCATATCCCCCCCCCCCCCCCCCCCCCTTTTTCCCAAAAAGAAATTGGTCATGAACCTGTCAGAATTCCAGAAAAATAATCCGTAAAAATCAAAACAACACTTTTACACAACCACTAATAGATTTCTTCAAAATGTCTTTACATTCTAAAATATTTTCACAGATATATATAGATATATGAGAGGAGTAATCAATAAACATGAATATAACGAAGCAATAAATGGAATATATGAATAAGGTGACCCATGATGTGATCCCATGACCCCTATAACTGAGGCTTACGAGATTCTCTGACATCAGCTTGGCTTTTTTAAAAGTCATTTAGTTCAAAAGACCTCTGGCCTCCTAAATGCTATTGTTAGTTTACCTATCTATCAGTGTATAACACAAACTTGTTCCCCCCCCCCCCTCAAAATAGGCCTTAAAATTATGCCATTTACTATGTGAACACACAATAGTTCACACCCCAAAATGCAGTAACTGTCATGGGACTGCCTTTGTTTTAATATATCGTTATATTATTTCTTTTAAAACCAGGGTAGGCCTAAATATACCATTATTATTCATTATTGTCTGTGATATGGAAAAAGAATGTAAGCAGTGTTACCAAACCATGAATTTTAAACTCAAGGTGATAAAATGTGCTCAAGAACATCATTTTGGACCTCTACCGACAGGGGGAAGGGGGTGGGCATAAGACTTAAGTGGTCTACCAGGATGATTTGTGCAAAATGAACAAAGGAAAGCATGCACAACATGGCCAAAATTAGTGTAGTGTGTACTGAAATGGGGGGGGGGGGGGGGGGGGGGGGGGGGGGGGGTCTACAGAAGAAAGTGTCTTATACACCAATAGATATGTAATGTTTTTCATGTCTGCTCCCTAAACATCTGCACAAGCATGAAAACAGCTCACACAATTAACCATTGCATCTCGTAAACATGTCACTACAGATAAGTTGGAAAAGTGACATTTACAGGTAGCTGGACTCAATTATATAGACACTAACCCCAGAACCATATGATGCCAGCCAATCCCATTACCATATATAGATGGCTGACCCAAGAATTGTATATAGGTGGTTGACCCTAGAACAACAAGATACTAGCTGACCCCAGCACCACACAACCTGTCCTGACCACTGCACCAATAAGCCACTCTACCCACATCTTGAAGAGATTCATCTACTGGAGTCTATACTTTTCTGTTACCTGCTCTGTTTTCAGCTTCTTGGCAGCATTTCTCATGTCAGTCTGCTGGGCTTGCTCTGCTTTCTCTATAATCTGTTTCTGTTGCTTGTACAGACTGTCCAGGTCTTGTTCAAATGTCTTTCTCAACGCCTAGTATTCACAAAAAGCGAAATATATAATGTATACGTCTATATCTCCCTATACATGCATAAACGTATACATCTCAGGCTAGGATTAACTTCTTATCACATGATCACTATTATTGCTGGGGACAGAATAAAGGAATGGTGGAAGAATAACACACACACAAGACAACAATCTTTTTCTTATCATGTTCACCGGCTGTAAACTCTGCAGAAAGTTCTGTCTCTTCATCTACTTCTAGACTAGTCTTGTTCCAGAACCTATGTTTTGTAAGCACATCCATTTTACAAATCTGGCCTGTCTGTATACAGACTGCTGGTTTCTCTCATCTCAGGCTGGCGGACTCTGACTTCAACATCTCTAATCAGTGTAATATTAAGACATGCTTGTTAGGAGGCAGTGGGTCTATTCTGTGTCCCCCCCCCCCCCCCCCCCGCGCACTATGGGTCAGTGGATCTATTCTTCCCCTCCCCCATTATGTGACACTGGGTCTATTCTCTCTGCCCCCTCTCCCCATTATAGGGGTCCTTGAACAGACATAGGAATACAACAACAATGAGGTAGTGGTATATATAAGCATAACTCCCTCTGCTGTTACATTCATCAACTAGTATTACCAAGAAGGAAAGCAATGGCAAACAACCTTCTTCAAATATGTCAAGAAAAGTCATGATTTAACAGTCAGTAGAAATAACAGGTGTGACAAAAGGCATCCCTCTCGCGCATGTGTACTTATTTCATAAGTGTCTGTTACCCCATGAAGAACTTGGCATTTATATGATGCCTTTGTTTGGGTCAACATTTTCTGTGGGATCCCATAGTGCCTCATCAAACATATTTTCATAGCCCACAAATTCAAACTAAAGCAGTGAGTTCCATTCAATGCTTTTAATACAATATGATTAGATACGATTTTAAAATAGTGTGGAGCTTGTAGTTAGTGTGTAGGGTGGGTGGGTGGGTGGGGGAGTAAACTATTCAATTCTCATATTTCAAAATGCAACAATATGACAAAATTCACTTATAAACTGCTGATGAAGGTAATTTCTAGCCCCAACTTGACGAGTGATCTGCTCAACACTCAGATTTAATGACAATTTATTAAACACACTATAATTTAACAAATGCAAAAAATTATTGTTTTATGACTCTCATAAGCAAAACACACCCAAAAAAAAACACAACTATTTTACCTTGATGGAAACACTTAAAACCTCTTATATACAAAATATATCACAGAAATGTATTATCAGATGGGGTTATTATAGTAGCACCTAAACTTGACTAGACTATTACTGCTTTGAATAGACTAGACATTCCACAAATTAGACTAGACCTTATTGCAGCACTGAGTATTACTGCACTATTTAGGCTAGACTATTACTGCAGCATTTAGAGTAGACACTACTGTATCACCTAGATTAGACAATACTGCTGCACTTAAGAGCAGATTGTTATCACAGTACTTAAACCAGATTATTATTGCAGCAGTTAGACTGGACACTATAACTACACATAGACACTATTGCAGCATTTAGACTATCATCTGTGGCTAAGTTTGTTACCTGCTATCAGTCACATACTGGTCCGACCCATTCGTGCTATGTCCTCAGATGCAGCAGCCATTTCTGTGTTTCCATGCTCAATGTACCAACAGGAACTGGCAAATTTTCTTTCTCTGCCTCAAGTGTTTCGTGTGGCAAAGTGATCAAGCCATTTGCCTTACGCTCTAATGGTCTTAGGTTTGTTTTACAGAAAGTGTCATTTGGTTCATTAGTGCCAGAGCTATGGAGCTCGTGCTCGGTGCAAAGTCATATGGGACAAAAACTCAATGCAATAAAGCTGATTCTCTTGACAATGACCTTTATGTTTCTGTAACAATAAGAATCATGAAAACTCAGCACATATCTATGTTGTTCAAAGCAATCAACTTACCGCACTATCTGTTTCAAACTTTCTCTCTTTGGCTTCCAGTGCAACATGATTCTTGTACTGCAAGTCTGTAATCTGTTTATTCTCTTGTTTCTGTAACAGTTTCAGTTCACGAAGATCCTGTTTCCTGAAACACACAAGTTCAAATAAGAGTTACAAGTGTCAACATTAACATTGTTTTTTTTTATGTGGATGCAACTTCAAACTACCACTAGTCATCTAGATGTATTCACTTTCAAAAAGCAATATTGGATGCACTAAGAAACAAACATGTCTCAGTTGAAGCCAAAAGAGCAACACAATCTTCTTGCCGACTCTGCGCTACTAATGCCAGATCTGGACTATGACAGAAAAAGAGCAAAGAAAAATTCCTATACAGGGCTCTCAATATAACAATAAGAGACAAGATTAGGAATTACGAAATCTGAAGAAGAATTAGAGTAGCTGCAGCTCTGGTTTTCATTAAAAGACAAAATGTGAAATGGTTCGTCCATATAACATGGACGTCAGCAAACAATATACCACAGCAAGCAATGATGAACAGACCAGACAGAAAGCTAAGAAGAGGCCAACCACGCAAACAATGGACAAGGGAATAACAAAGTCCCTGGGAATCCCCAATTACACAGCATACAAACAGGCACTTTACCTTAAACTATCCTTTACCTCTACACCACAAAGTAACACAGGGTCAAGATGAGATGAATACTGAATGCCCAGTCCACCAAGATTATGTTAAAAAGTCTATATGAAATTAATGTATAAACATGTTCACTGAAATATAAAATAACAACAGGAGCCTTCACATTATTCTTTCCGGTGTGGGTTCTGGGGACCCACTTTAGGTGAAAACAGAATCAAACTCACTGCTTACTTGCAAGTTTGCCATAAAAGATTATTAATTAGAGAACCGATGAAACTGAATGTGTTGGAATGAAAAAACACATATTAAAGCCTAGCTGTAAACCTCAATACAACATGCCAAATGCCTATTTACGGATAAACACAGAAGTAGAAATCATTCTGTCTCCTCTCTCTATTATTTTTCTCTCTCTCTCTCTCTCCCTCATAGTTTCTCACCCCGTACATTTATGGTTTTCACCTTCTCTTTCAGTTTCCTTCTCCTCTTACTCTCACATATACATTCACACATCTTTTTATCCCATGCCCTTTATCAGTCTGTTACTTATCTCCTGTCTCTCATTTACTGTGTCTTTCTATCTCTTGTTCTTTATATGTCTATGACTCCTCTCCTTCTGTCTCTCATTCACGGTAAGATTTAATCAAAATAGTTCTTGTGAGATTTGTTTTGAGGACATAGGTATTTTTCTTTGTGTCACAAGCGGCTTTAGTTGTTCCAGTACCAGCTTGGTACCGCCCCCCCCCCCTTTTTTTAATGAGCGAAGTCCATAAGTTAAGTCACAAATTGTTATAGGTTGGCAGGAAAAAGTAGCTGGTGGTTTCTAAAGGTGTCATTAGGTGACAGCAACATCAAACTTTATATCTGCGTCTGTTATGTGGCGTTAGGTGTCGCATGTGCATTCGCAACACAGAAAACACAAGCGGCTTTAGTTATTCCAGTACCAGTTTGATACCCCCTCTTTTTTTATGAAGGAAGTCCATAAGTAAGTCACAAATTGTTATAGGTTGGCAGGAAAAAGTAGCTGGTGGTTTCTAAAGGTGTCATTAGGTGACAGCAACATCAAACTTTATATCTCTGTCTGTTAGGTGGCGTTAGGTGTCGCATGTGCATTCGCAAAACAGAAAACAAAATGCTGACAATACTTATGGAGTGTAACCACTAAAAGAAACTTGCTTTTGTGCTTTCTTGGGGGGGGGGATGGCTGCCTGCAAAAACATTCACAAGGAAACACTTGCCGTTTATGCTGACAAATATTTATTCGGCAAAGTGGTGCATGGCAGGGCAAACAAATTTTCTGAAACTGATGAAGTCTGATCTGGTCATCCTGCTGAGACTGGAAGAGATATATTCATGCAGCGGGTGGACATGATTAGAGGTGACAAGTGAGTAACAGTAGACTATGTAGCAGCTGTAATAGGGTGCTCACATGGTTCAGCATAATCAATTGAAATTTAAGAAAGTGTGCTCAAGACAACTGACTGACGAAAATAAAATAATCTGAATAGGCCCGCCTTGCAGCATCTCAATTGATACACAGATGAAGGAGAGGATATGTTGAACAGGATTATTACAAGGGACAAAGTGCAATGGAAATATCCTTCTTTGCCTTGCATTAAAAAATTCAAGGTTACACCATCAGCAGAGATGGTCAAGAGTGCTTTTAACCAATTGCAAAAAAAGAGGAGACAATGTGAATGTTGATTCATACTGTGTTGTTCTATCGATGCTTCATGATGCAATTCAAAGGACACAACCGGACTTGCTGACTAGAGGAGTACTGCTCCTTCATGACAATGCCAGACTACGTACAGCTCGGTTAACTTAGCAGAAAATTACCCGTTTATGGTGGGAGCTTCTGGAACATCCACCTTACAGCCCCGACTTAGCCACTAGCGATTTCCACCTCTTTGGTCCACTGAAAACCCACGAATGACGCAGAAGTTTAATGTGAACTGAAAATGTGGTTTATAAAATAGAGCACACAGTTCTATGCAGCAGGTTTGGGAGGACTGATAAAATGATGGGACAAGTGCGACAATCTTAGTGGAAATTATGTTGAAACAAAAAGGGATAGAGTATGTAATAAAAAAAATTAAAAAAAAAAGTTTTCACATTATCATTTTAATTTATTTTTTATTTTTATTTTGTAACAAACATTTGTGACTTATTTACTGATTTGTCCACCTTAAATTAGTTCAAACTGAAGCATTCAAAACTGCAGGCCAACGTGCAAACAACTACATTCTGCCGTCATATGTTAAAATTAACTGCATATCCTTTTCAGGATTTCACAAACCAACCATGTATTTATTGTCTGTTTATAGTTTTAGTAGACTTCCTTTCTTCTTCTTTTGGTTCACCAGCTATGAATTCAGACAGGATATCCTGGTTGTTCCTCCATTTGGACTCTGGCTTTGTACCAGGACTTGAGTTTTGTGTGTACATCTGTTTTACTGGCTTATTTGTGAGCAGTTCTTCTTGCCTTCCTCTTTAGCAGATGTACTCTGACTTCGAAGGAAGATGTTGATCCTACCTCTAGGATGACTGGCCCACTGCTTCGTGGGGCTTGATTTTGCCTCATTTGTGTGGTGTCCTATTTGTCCCTTTACCTACATATGCTGCCTCCAGGGAACCCCTTTAGGGCAACCGTGTGTATACGGGTCACCCCTCAAGGGAAGGCAGGGGGATAGGCATTGCTCGACATACAAGAAGGCTTCCATAATTGCAGAGCCGACACATGATGCTCTGGCCCTGGGCTTACCCAAAGAATCGTCATGTCCTGCACATGACTGCTGAACCTTGCAACCTTATGTTGAGCTTTTCATTCGTAATGTGCTGCACATTCTGGAGATTAGCAGGGAGCTGCCCACAGGTCGAGGACTGTGATGACCATGCACATAAGTAAATTCTTCTTCATCTTGCTAGACATCTTTAACGCTGTTTCAATTTTGCACTTAGCATGACATTATGAGAGGCATGCATCAGGCCTGGCTTCACCTGCTTGGTCCCAACATTCAGGCAAGTGGGGCTAATGGATTAGGACATTTGAACCTTTCTGTCAATCAGTAGGATTTATGACAGTCTGACACTGAGACCGTTGCTGGTGTACCACAGGAAATGTATTTGTTGGACATTTGAGCCTAACAAGCAGACTGACAATGGCTGCCCTGGTGTAACTCAAAGCGGTGATGATGACACTGAGGGTTAACAGAGGATGTAGAGATAGAATTTTACCACAAGAAACGGCCCACAAGAAATGATGCTCATCTAAGCTGCAGGCAAATCTCTTGGTCCAGGGCTGAGTCTCAGAAGTTCCTTTTTCTTTCACTCGACAGATTTTAAACTGAGATTTGTCATTTAGTGGTACATTCAGTAAAAGGACATAATACTTATGTTCCAACTGAGTTTTGATAGATGTTTCCACCCATGCATTGAGTATGGGCTGATGACAGCCAACTGGACTTTTTGTGTGTGGGCTTTTTGTGGGCCACCAGCTTCAATATTCCCTGCCAACTCTGTTAATGGTCATCTGAGCCATTATCCATGGCACAAGACGGGGACATACAGCAGAAATCTTGCATGGGGTTCCATAAAACCAACACAGAGAAGGCTGATGACTGAGGCGAGGTACCAAGTATCTCCTTGTGACTGAACTTCCCCTCAAGCCTGTTAACATAATCACTTTGCTAATTTTAGTAGAAAATGTCACATTTAGGAATTGGTAACTGTGTTCTAGATGGCACTGTTAAAATCAAATTACAGTCGCCTGAGACCAGACTGCCTACAGCTTATTTCACTTTGGTATGTCGGAACTATGAAACTAATTTCACAACCCTTACGCAAGAGAAGCTCATTATGGGTATCATCCTACAAATACTCATTCACTGCTTAAAATTATGTTCTGGTGGAATGTGGCTTTGTGCCAGGGCCTGAGTTTTGTGTGTACATCCATTTAAATGGTTTATTTGTGTGCAGTTAGTTGTTCTTTAACTCTTGGGTAGATGCACTTTGACCTCAAAGGAAGCCCCTCCAGACACATCCATAGATGCTCAGATTCCTGATGCAACATACACATGAGCGTCCCAGGGTCTATGCTGGTTGACAAGACTACACCCGACAGGATGCCTGGCTGTGCAGATCTTTACTCTTAGCACCATGTGGACACAATGCTTCCAAAATCCTCTGATAAGCCTATGTAAGAGCATTCACAATGTTGGTGCTATCCAACAGTGCTCTGCAAACAAAGCAGGACCGGTCAATATATCAATATCAGCTCATTCACTGCCAACATCACATGCATACCCTCGAACAAAGATGAAGCTAACTCCAGGCATGGTGAAGTTTAATAATGTCTCAATAACTGTCTGCATAGAGAGCCTTCTTCAACCCTTTAATCATGCTCATAGAATTCCCCCCCCCCCCCCCCCCCCCCCCCCCCCCCCCCCCCCCCCACCCCCCCCCCCCCCCGGTAGACCCTAGAACCCACATTTAGGACGCTGATCTAATATGCCAATGAAATAAAATAATTAAACACAAGCACATAATTTTATCAATTAACTATATACAAGCTAAGCTAACTGAGAACAACTACTAAAACCACATACATAGTCATCCTTTTCCATTCCTGCTGTTGGTAGCAAACAATAAACTCCTTTACAAGTTAAACACTACATGCTTGAGGAAATTGAAATCTGACACACATCCTGTGCTGATCTCGTGCTGAAGCCATATATTTTCCTGTCCCCGTGTCCAACTGCTATATACAGACCAGACGAATACAAACTGATGTAGCCGGTTGGTGACATGCATATCTATCTTCGTTAATGTATGGATCCTTTCCTGAACACCTCATGTCTTTGTCATCGTGATAAATGAAGCATGTCTTTACACATATGCAACTACTGTTGTTCTAGTTTTCTACAAAACAATAATGGGTTACAGGTAAAAGAGAATTAGGATGAGGTTAAAGTTGAAAGCAAACCAAAGATATAAAGTAATAAACAACATATGCTGAATATGCTAAATGAAACATCAGTTGCTCTATACCTGTCTATGCATGTCTGCCACTCCTCTCTCTCTCACCTTCTCTAGTAGTTATATTTCTCTCAGCCAAACTCTGTTCTTCATTCTCTAACAGTCGCTCTCTTTTGTTCTTTCTCTCACAGGGACTCTCTTGTTCGTTCTCTTGCAGCCACTTTTTTGTTCTCACTCTCTCAGCCGTTCAACCCCCCCCCCCTCCTTTTTTTCCCTTTCTCTCTCTCTCTCTCTCTCTCTCTCTCTCTCTCTCTCTCTCTCTCTCTCTCTCTCTCTCTCTCTCTCTCTCATTCACAGGCATATGTTATGTGTTCAAATCCCACATCAGGATGAGTTTTTAAAAGAAATATTATTTTTAACCTGCTCCAGCTCTAGCAACGACCCCAAGGATCTCAGGAACACCAGCACTCGCGAAATGAAGAATGGGAGTTGGAAATCGAGCCGCGCCCCTTTACATTCGAGGCAAACGTGTTAACCACTTCGCCACGGAAACCCCGCAGAGGGTACGGAATAGGCACCAAACATCCCGCCTTGCTTTTTTCACTTACTCGAAAATCGGCAGAAATAGTGGTTGTTTTACATTTACCCCTAAATGGGCGGTTGGTATTAGGGTTATCAGCTAAGCTGTGATAACGCCTCCTTTCGGCCTAAAACATTCGATATAAACAAACTACTTATCTGCCACCGTTTACGACATAATTATTACGGACTTGTGGGTCTCTCTGCGAGGCGCCGGAACCAACACGGGGAGGTCATTTTACCGAGATAATTATTCTGACCAAAACGTTATATGATAATGGCAACACACGGCCAGCAGCTTCTGGCATGTCCCGTGTGTTGTGTTGGACGGTCGCAGGCGAAGTATGTATGAGTCATGTCAACTATCCCTCCGCGCCGATTCACCCCCTTTTTGTGTCCCACTTTCATGTGCTGATCGCAAACTGCTGGGAAGTAATCACCGCTCACCTGGTTCCAGCCCAGCGTTCCAATCCAACCCACCATGTATAGAACATTCATCAAGCACTTCCGACAACCGAGTCTTCGATCGGCAAGATTGTGTACAACTCCGTACAATAATCCATCCGCTATTTCAATCCGCACAGGACGGCAGCGATGAAAAATTGATAAAGGAATGCAGACAGAAAGGGTACATAAATAGAAAATAACAGAATAAATTGATACCAATACATTGAATAGCATTAGAGCCGACGACTGTGTACTTTGCATGCACATGATCGCAAACGACAGCTGATAATGATTAACACTAAAGTCTGTGGTTTAAGCTTCGCGAATATGCTCCGTAATTCGGAAATACTTGGTTCGGTTCCTTCTGGGGGCGATCTGGCAGCAGACTGATTTGATTTCGACAGTGGTATAAAAAGCCGACCGACACAAGTCGCAAATACCGTCACATTAAAAATTAACGAAGGTATGCGAGACGCCATGTTTATGGGGAAGATTTCATCAAAGTATCTGTTTCTTTCGTCCTAGGGACTAGGTCATGGTGTGCTTCCTTAGCCCGTGACCAACCAAGGGCTGACGGAAATTAGTCCCTGCAACTTGGCACCTGAAAATGCTGAGCATGTACTTGAACACTGTAGACTGTGTGCTGAAAACAAGAGGTCGTCTGGCTTGTCCCAACCTCAATGACAACAACGTTGTATGGCACACAGGGAAATTTGGACTTCATGGTAGCTTTCATCAAACTACTGGTCTCCAGATAAACGGTTTTTTGACAAAATGATCAAAGAAGAAGAAGAAGAAGAACAAGAACAAGACAAGAAGAAAACACCGTGGAACATAAGGACAATGTTCTACTTTCAGAGGCAGTTTCACAGTCGTTGGGGTAAACAGTGTTAAATATTACTCGAACACTATGGTTCGATTTCCGGAGCCGCTGGTTTACATAAAAGGTACAGATCATACTGCTTCACTAGGCGACCCTACGACAGCCACACTTTGAAGACATGCCTCTCCACATAAACATTCTCAAAGCCAACTTTCACTGTGGTGAAGCGGCATACATTAGGCCACGACATTCAAGCCCGGCGTGATTTCCCGATGATCTGAAGCTCTTGAGTTTGAATCTGCATCACCTCAAATGTTAATGTGTTTTTTTTTTAAGATTCCGCGTACATCCAGTCTATTAAGAGTACAAGGAAGTTACTTGGAAAGCAAAGGCGACCAGCATGATGTTGTCCACATCATCCATTGAGTGCTTATTAGTAGAAATATACAAATATGGATCTAGTATTATACGCAGAGGCGCCAAAAGCATGACAACTGTCCTTGATTTAACGGCCAGATGAAAAGAAGATATTGCTAAAGGATACGAGATGCACTTTACACATAAAAGAGGCACTATACACAGTGATGTATGGACATCCACAATATGAGTGAAAAGAACTGCTGGATTAAAAAAAGTTTTTATAGTGGGATTAAACTTCGACCAGTCTCAGCAGGCAGTCGAATTAACCAATACGCCACCAGGCTCGTCTTTCTGACATACATTGCAAAATAACCCCCCCCCCCCCCTTTCCCCCTTTTTTTTTCTCGTTTTTCCTCTCTCTGAACATACACACGTTTTCAGCGGTAAAATAATCAGGATAGGATGTCTGTGAGAGAGAAGAAAGCTCGTTAACTTACCTCGTCATGTAAATACTGCAGTAGCTTTCCATAATAAACTGAACTCTAAATGGTAAATTCGTGGAATGTTCACCAGTTCCATCCATACACATAGCAGCGTCTGCCGCCGAGGAGCATGGGTCAGGACGCAGTTTTTCTGCAGGTACTGATGGAGCCAGTGCCGAGCCTAACTGCACAAAATTCGACAAGAATCGGCCGGCGTCATCAGCCTTGCTAGAACCACTGAGCTGCTGCTCCAGATGGGCAATGGCAGCGGTCAGATCGTTCTCTGACACGGAGAAAGTGTTAAAGGGATCACGGTCGTGGTTGTCGCACCATAAGTATGAGAACGTGTCCTGCAACAGGTTGGGGTGCAAGGATGTGGGGGACTTTGTCAGGTGAGACGTCAAGCGAGTGTTTTTGTTGGTGATGGCTGACCAAGAGGAGTTTCCGGAGCTGGATGACGAGAGCTTGCGGAGTTTGGCAGGAATGCGATACAGGCTGTTACAGCTGCCAGTGGTAGACAGTGTCGTGGCTGTGCCCATGGAGATCACAGACTCTCTGTCGGTCTCCACGTCGGTTCTCGCTGAAAGCGGACCAGTCGATGTTGGCGAAGCAAAACGAGGCATCGGATGCAAAAATGGCGAGGATATCACGGAGCTCTTCAACGACGTTTCAAGGTAATGGGGCTGGAAAGGGAATGCTTTTTCTCGTCGAATAATCTGAGGAAAGTGAACTGTTTCTGACTGTTTTATTAACTTGTATTGATTCCTTTGAATAGGGTAACTGTCCAAAGAGATAGAACGTTGAGCCGAGGCTGTTTTGTACCCATATGGGTTTTGCTTGGGTTGACGGTTCTCAGTAAATAGGTTGATAACGCTCGAATCATTCTTCAAAATCAGGTTACTGCTCAATATTGCATCGCTGGTAGCACAAGGTTGGTTGTATTCAGTCTTGTCTTCGTTAATGACATCACACACCGTCTCGCTCGCAAATGCGAAGTCCTGGGCAAGTTCAAGCACAGTGTCTGTAGCTGATTTCGCATCTGACAATTCCCAAGGTGCCCCAACATCCGACTCTCTACCGGAGTCAGCAGAAATATTCGCACTATAGACAGATGATTGCGGTACAGCAGAAAAACTGCTGTCCAACCAACACTCTCGTTGCCTGGGTTCCATTTCCATATAAATCCAACTAGAGCGTGCACTCTCCCAGCATGTCCCATCAAAACAGTTCTCGACTGCATCATTTTTCTCAATTTTAGGAGACATACTTTCGGGCTTTGGCATTGCCCGCTAAAAAACGCAGGCTGGCTTTAGCTAATGTACAAGAGCAGACGAATACGTTACACAATTCAATATGCTAATGAGGAAATCCTGAAATGTTACATTCTATGTCTCGAAAATAATCGATCGACACAGACAATGTAGCCGGTTTAGTCAGAGAAATGTTCCACAATATAACAACTGGAACCGTTCAATGCTAGGATAAGAAAAAGAAAAAAAAAGAAAAAAAACGCAGTATCAAGCATTGCATCCGGCAGCACGGAACAGCCAACATGTTTAGTTTACCCAACAATGGATCAAACACCAACAGGCGCATAAAACAAGAACTATACTGTGAACTACTTTGGAAGCTGTGATAAATTAGTGGCTAGACGAAGGTATTGGGTTCCAATCTGCATCGAGGCGGAATGTTGTCTTCAAAGCTGACCTTGACCCCAGGTCGATCCAGCCTAAAATGGGTACCAGGAATAGCCATGAAAAATAAATGCGGCCCCATCACCCATAGAGTGCTAATTGGTATATAAATATATAATAGCATCTCACGTGCCCGATGCGCCAACGACGTAAAGAGTATCTTTTACTTTACTGTATTTATATTGTTTCGCTGGCGTCGACTAAGAACAGCAATAACACACACATCTACATTATGTGCCATGCTCACTGGCGAAAGCGGTCATCATTTGGCATCTTAAACTATCCCAGAATTATGGATTAGTTCTGCGTCCTTACTACTCCCAAGCCATGGGGACAAGCCTTCCGGGTATTTATCTCTGTCTTTCCTAGTTAATATCCACCCCTCCCCCCCCCCCCCATAACATGCCCGCTGTTCCACTGGCGACGTGAAAGGGGACCTTTACTTACTGACCTAACACGCCCAGCGAATCTTGACTGTCAACGTCTCATTTTTCAAATACACTGACGCTGTACATCTATCTGGTCATTGTAGGATAACCTCGTTTATTATTCCGTCCGTTCATGATCTCCACATTTCCACAAAACCAGCCTTTGTTTATATGTTTTGAACTTTCTTTATTGCCCTTTTGTGATGAACCTCGTCATCGTAATTATCATCATATACATTAGGACGTAGGCATTCAGGTCTCTCGGCAGATCTCGGTCTGTAATACCCCAGTGGAGTAAATCTGGCACACAGGGTTTGACTTATCAATTATAAGCATATCGAAAGTCGGTGGGTAATGTCGTGAACATTATGCCGACCGCTATTAACTCTCACGACATTGTGTGGTATCAATTTTAGACCGGGACAACCAAGGAGTCCTCTTTCTATTTTGAAAACAAGCCAACTTAATGCGGATTCGAACCCAAGATTTTCTGACTGGCAGGCTACTACGCTACCGCGGCTTAGGTTTTCTGGATCAGTTTTGCTGACGGTATTTCCTGAAGCCGTCGCCTCAGATAGACTAGCATATACCGCCTCGGTATGTGGCTGTCCGAACTGTCCAGTCGTCACGTCTTCCAACCCCTCCCTTCTCAGCACCCGCACAAAGCAAACTGGGACTTTTATTTAATTATAAATCTATGATATCATTAACATTGAGACTGTCCGAGGTCTGGTTAGTTGCGTATCCTTTACAGGACGTTGTAGGACAAAACCCCAAGAGCCCCTGGCTGATGTATGGTTTTTCTAGGCAAATTTACATCCAGTAATTTTCCATTGCTTACTGGACGATCGGCTTTCTTGATACCACTGTCGAAACCAACGCAAGGCGCATGGCCCGCAGATGGGATCGAACCCGGCATCCCGGCATTACGAAGCGTTCGCATCGACTTAGCCACATAGCCGACAACTGTCCGAGGTACTTGTAACTTTATTGTCAGAAATCCTATCCCCGCTGTATGGTACGACATACCAAACCCAACATGTCTGTGTGTGCGCGTGCGCATCTGTGTGTGTGAGTGTGTGTGTGAGAGAGAGGAAGAGAGAGAGAGAGAGAGAAGGATTCCTTTTTTCTGCTTTTTACCCACATCAACCTGTTAGTTTTCCTGCATTACTGCTGAAATATGCTAATGTGGCTTCTGTAAAGCGTATAAAATATGTGGTCTCTGTTCATTACTTCAGTGCAGAATGCCACCCGTTTCAGTTCTTATATGAAAGAAATATCCAAAGATAAGTCATTTGCCTTACGAAACGTCCCTGCTGGCCGAACAAGCCTAGAGCCGCTGAGGCGCGGACACAGCGAAGAGCTGCACGTAGAAAACAGATATTGATTAACGATATGAAGACACGGGATTTACTTGTCGTCTGGAAGTCATAAGTCGATGCAGCCTTACATCTGGTTATTCTCACTTAACTAGCAGCAGGCTTCATGGATACAGTTCGTGGCTTCATTTTCAGCACGACTTTTTCCGTTCCGGGAATATAATAAATGTCGCCCAACAAAGTTGACTGCTTACCTCCGGCTGAAAGCAGAGCCTGTATGTATGTATGTATATATATATATCTAGATTTTTTTTTTTTTTTTTGCAGGTTGGTGTTCATGAACATAAAATAGCCACGTTTGGAAGCATTCAGAATGTCATCTCGTCTTACTGGACAATGCCTGTAAGTAAGCCTATATCAGTATGCCATTTTAGGCGTTCGGACAGCAGCTTCAACTAATGACAGCAAAATCATAAAGGAGATAAAATGTCTTAGAAGAGCTGCCGGGATTAAAAGAGGATCAAATTAAAAATGAAGACATTAAACGAAGACTAGCACTGAAACCAATCATAAGTTCATTAAAGAGCAGCAATAGATGAGAATGCCCTGGTACCAACGACCAGCTGACAAGAATGCCCTGGTACCAACGACCAGCTGACAAGAATGCCCTGGTACCAACTGACATAGATAGCCACACTGAACACAAATATATACAATAAATACAGAGCCAGAAGAAAATCAAACAAAAACTGAAGGACAGCATGAAAAATAACCCTAGAGAAATAAAGATAGTCTTTTACGACGCATAATACAGATCATAAAGGAGATTCTTACACCTATACCCCCCCCCCCCCCCCCCCAATCAATAAATGTAGCTGGAGGAGCAGAAAGAATAAGAAGAGAAGGAGAAAGAATAAGAAGAGAAGGAGAAAGAATAAGAAGAGGAGGAGAAAGCATGAGAAGAGGAATAAAAACGTAATAAGAAATGTTTTTACTCAATACATCAAAATTAATTGCTAATTTTAGGCTGCAGATAGTTTTTTGTTTTTGTTTCCAGAAGGACGCTTAAACAAAAATAATATAGTCATGATTAGATGAATAAAGATAGCAGCGTTTGCTTATTCCTACCAGACCCCGTACATCTAAAGAACACCCATAAATAAGACCGCCTGACCACCCATCCATGCCCTTTGTTGACATACTGGAGAAATAGTGTCACCTACATATGTTTTCCGGCGACAAAATGCGCAAATAGTAAGTTTAACGACGATCGTCTGTACTGTGTGTCCCACGGGCATGAACTGTCACCTTCTGTGACAATGAAATTCTGCGACATGAGGATTGACTGTTCAGCCGTCACAAGACAGGTGTGCTAAATACTTTATCTCTCCAGTATGTCGACTATCATAATATGCCTTAATGGAAACAGATATGTTTGCGTTTATATGCGTTTGTATTTATTAAAGTCGGCGTCTGTTGCTTAGGATTTGCGAACGCGCTTGGTTATGGCGGATTGCCGGGTTCGATCCCAGCTGCGGACGATTTGTTTTGCGTTGGTTTCGACAGTGGTACCGAGCGCTGACCGTTCAGAAAGCAATGGCAAACCACTGAACGTAAAATGTGCCTAGAAAAACCACAACAGACAAAAAATGCTGGGGTTGGTTCTGCAACGTCCAGTAAAGGATACGCAACTAACTATATATTGAACGAATAAGTTATTTCTGTGCGCGAGCATGTCTCTCTACAACTCTCACCCTCTAAAACTCACACCAACCACTCATGGCATCCTCCATTACCTATATACAGGACTGTCCAGTGCTCAATTTCCCTTTTATCTGATTAACTATCAGTGTTTATATTCTGGTTATGCTTGTCTCATGATCTGGTAAAACAATACTGACTGCTTCGTCCTGTGTCCACGAGAAGTCACTGTCATCTCCTTACTTGTCTCAAAACACAAACAAAAAATGATGATGATGATGTCGACCACAGCAGACCAACTATACTAATAGGGCCATAAAGATATAAAAGGCTATACACGAATGCTTATTGAATCATTCATATTATTTGGTCAAAAGAAGTGTTGATACATTAATTTGCTGTTGCTTTTAACCACGTAAATTGTTTTTATTGTACAAGCATAAAACAGCACTCAAATAAATCACGCATGTGCCGTGTACAACCAACAAAAATAATATAACAATTAATAATCCGTACATGTACCCAAGATAACGAAATCGTGTATGAGTATTTATAGATATTGATTTACGACTGCAAGAAACACTGCTGCAGACTAAACGTCTTGTCAGGAAACATCAATCGACGTCTTATCATCGCCAGTCTAAGACACCCATTAAATACTCTAGCATTACCCACATCATTTACATCTCTCGACTCTACTTCCAAAAAATGATATTATTAATCTACTAAAATATAACAGCGAGAAAAGTAAACGCGTCCAGATGAAAAATCGGATATGCACGACACACCTGTATAAAATCAAAGCACAATCCCGACTGTATACGTCAACCAACAATTAAAAAAATAGTTGTCTTTAACTAAACTGCTTTCACTAATTACGAATGTGTTAATACATTAAGCTCCAATGCTCGAAATTCCAACAGCGTTAAGACAGCATGCAGAACGTCCATGCATGAAACGGGTACGCTCCAAATCCAGCTTCAAAAGAAACTTCAGCTGACTGCAGGCAGGACACATCCAGCAATGAAAGCCGACGCGCCCGTCTCTCGGTGCTGATTCCAGCCCTTGCTGCTTCATACCACCACATTCAACTGTTGGCTCCCATCCTCATCAACACTCGCCGCAAGCATTCACTTCGTCATCTCATCGATTTATTTCCCGGGCTTTCCCTCCATTCCTCCTTCCGTTTTTGCTGCAATTTTACTCATTTTACCTCCCTTCCTCTTTCTTATTTTGTGTTAGTTTCAGACCTGGCAGCTCAAGCATCGGCCAAAATCCCAATAGACAACAAACCATTTAGTTTCTGACTGCTCTCTCCGTTAAACGCTGGACATCAGGAACCAGCCCCACGCCTAAGAACATGTACATGCTTCTCCGAGCTTTCATTCTTAAAATGGATGGGTTCAACACTGACAATTGCGACGTCAGTATAAATTTACATTTTTGTTTCATGTTACGATTTCACGCACCGATGGTAAACATTCATTCGTTTGAAGAAATAAAATCCCTGAAATAGGTGGGAGAAACCACCAGAAGCGAACGAGCAGCTTTCCCGTTAGGGAATTTAACGTGCAGCCATAATCCTTTTATTTATACTTTCCAGCCCGGCTCTCTAGCGTAGTTGGCTAAACTGGACTGCGCGGTGACCGGGTGACGAACTCCTTGTGGTCCGGGTTTACTCTCGGATGTAGGCAGAAAAGCCACATTTCTCCCAGATTTACGGTATTTATCATGGAATCAAGGCCGAAAGGTTGCGATATCCATAATACCAAGCCTAATGGTTAACAACTCATGGCTTCTGGATACTAAAAAAAAAAATTATACTTTCTCATAAGGGAAACTGTAGAGTTATTGAATTATGAATACAAAAGTCAAGATAAGCATTCACAACATCGGGAAATTTTTTAAGGTCAACAGAAATAAAACCAATACAAAACATAACATTTATAATTCTAATGTCAAATCAGTACTGTTGAATGAAGCGGAAACACGGAGAACAATTGAGGCAATTAATTAAAATAATTACTAACATTCAATGTCGGCTCTGTGGCTAAGTCGATGCGAACGCTTCGTAATGCCGGGATGCCGAGTTCAATCCCAGCTGCGAGCCATGCGCCTTGCGTTGGTTTTTACAGTGGTATCAAGAAAGCCGACCGTCCAGAGGCAGTGGCAAACTAGTGGACGTAAATTTGCCTAGAAAAACCACACAACAGCCAGAGGCTGTTCGGGTGGGTTCTGCAACGTCCTGTAAAGGATACGCAACTAACCCTAAAACATTCATTAATTGGCGCCTGGGCAGAATAGAGGGAATTAAATAGTATGATAGAATCACTAATGCTGAGCTTTGGGAGAGAACAAAACAGGCCCCAGTGGACCAGTGAGTGAAGAAAGGGCGTTGGCGTTGGATAGGACACACGTTGAGAAAAATCTGAAAATATAGCTGGGGCAGAGAAAAAAAGGGGAAAAAAACGCAGGTGCGCGCGCACGCACGCACACATAAATATATATGTATATGGGAGCTAGAGAGTGCAGCTAAAAAAAACGGGGACGACACGAGGAGAGCTGCAGGCAACAGCGAAGGATAGAACGACTTGGCGTGAGGTGGCTAAAGGCCAATTTTCTATTGGGGGATAGAAAGCAGAAGAAGAAGAGTGTATTGACTTGATCTTTTTCTGCGACCCTTAATTCTATTTAATTTTTTCGGAGACGCGCGCGCGCGTGTGTGTGTGCTTGCGCGCCTGTGTGTGCGTGCGTGTGTGTGTGTGATATGTCGAGTACTTCACAAAATATGAAAAGTGCAGCAGTCTAAATTCACACACAGAGGCGGAGGAGATGTCAGACGTGACAGAGGTACCTAGCTCTGAAATAAATAAAACCGCTGAGAGCATTATAATTCACAATTTTCTGGGACCATATGGTCAACAGTTCTTAGAGCCAAGTAAACTTCGATTAATAGTCACTCGTTTAACCGTCAATTTCTATGATCTGTCATCGTCTTTAAATTCAAGAGCATCAACAAACAAACATCTTTAAAACTGTCCCGGGGTTACTAGTACACGCTACTGTATTCAGCTGGAAGTGATGGTACTGCAAGATGGAAGAAATAACTGTCGGCGGCGGAGGAGATGAGCTTGATTTGGCAAATCCATCAGTAACGCATATGATACCTCAACATCCAGCTTAAGAATGGAGGTGGAGGCGGTCACTGCAGCCTTCCGCTGGCTAGAGAACACGACAAACACACACATCGTGATTGTAACTGATTCAGAAAGCATGCTGAGGAAGAACAGAACAGGTATGCTTCGTGCAGAGTGGCATGCTTCGCTGCGGAGGACACGAGTGAGGAGTATTGTCTGGATTTTTTCACCGGGTCACGCCGGTGTGTGATGGGAAATGAACAGGTGGACAGACTGGCTGGCTCTGCACAACTTGGTGGAATACTGCTACATGATAGGGCAGACGTGGTTAGTGCCTTGTGAGAGAGCGTGTAAAATTCGGAGGAGCAGATGGATCACCACAGTCTGGTGAGATTGATGCAGTTGGGGGTGACGAGAGGTTCTGGCAGAAGCTCGAGGCTCAGAGGAAAGGCAAGACGGACGTTTAATCAGAAAGCTACTGGCACCATTAGTATCGGAACTCTTTGCTGGCTGCTGAAGATGGGGACGGAGCGCTTATGGGAATGCACCGAGTGCTGTGATGTCGGTTCTTGAATCAAATCAAATCCATCAGTAACCAGTCGCTTTTGTGTGACAAGCAGTGAAGAAGAAACTGATGACGATGAACGGATCAGTTCTTAACCAAAAACCTACAACTAGTCACTTAGAATCAGGAACAATGTTATCAACGTGCACTCACTGGTCCGCAATGCAACAGGAGACAAATGCAACACAGATCCTACTTCTGCCTAAGATGCGGAACATTGGCGCGCAGAAAGCTCGAGCCTCAAAGGCGCAGAAGAAGGTGACAGCTTATTTGTAAGTAACGCAGGTTTATAGTAATGCAATATATTTCTGTACATTAATGGTCTTGTACTGAAGTTTACACTGATCGATTTGTAAAATTAAATAGAATATGTTTGTATTATTCGCTTTTGAATTTTTTTATATTTTTATTCCAAGCATGCAGAGAAATTACGTTACTTTACATATGTATTAGGAGATCTCTGTTGTCTGTCTTTCAGATTATCCGTCACAGCTCTGGTCCGAACGACGAGGGTTAATCGAAGTGTTATACTGTACTAGATATTTTATTTACTTCTGCTTGCTTGTTGTTTAATTTTACATGTTTGTATACTATTGTAATGCACTCATGTAGCAACTTGAAAGCTATCTTGTGTTCATCGTTTGCTGACAAAGGCTTGTCACCTCAATACCTTTTGTTTTTTGTATTTTTAATGTTGTAAGGCTAACCTATAAATGAAGTGAAGGACCCTTGTCCACGCCTTCATGCGTATTCGGCATATAGGCTAGGCATATAGGCTAGACATATATTTTATAGACCAATGGGCACTCGGTGGGTGAAGTAGTCAACATCACACCAGCCGCCTTTACTTGGTAGGAATCTACCTGGTACCTATTTTATGTTATGTCGCCATGGAAGCCAAGGTCATTATGAAAGAAGCTCGGCTACGTCAGGATCTGAATGCACAGGGGAGCCTATAGCAGCTACATCACGACTGCTCCCAGGCTAACCTAGAATTCTCTTTTCCCCTAATTATTTACACAGAAAATATAACCAAGAGAAAGTAGAAACATCGAATTTGAAAAAAAAAATACAAATAAAAACTACGACAATAATTGTGGTAACAGCTGTGGGATGCTGGGAGTTCAATGCCAACAAGGTCTAATGTTCTCCTCAAGTCGCACTTTATCAGTGCTTGGCTTTCTTGTTTCTATTTCCGTACTCAGTCCTGACAGCTGTAACACAATGGTTAATTAGCGTCTCTGTCTTTTTAACTCTCTCTCTCCCCCTACCCAACCACCCTCTCTATGTTGGCCTCTCTTTCTCTCACTACCCAACCACCCTCTCTA
Source organism: Candidula unifasciata (assembly GCA_905116865.2). Taxonomy (NCBI): domain Eukaryota; kingdom Metazoa; phylum Mollusca; class Gastropoda; order Stylommatophora; family Geomitridae; genus Candidula; species Candidula unifasciata. Next base: position 198,648 of record CAJHNH020005290.1, read on the forward strand.
TGTTGGCCTCTCTCTCCCTACCCAACCACCCTCTCTATGTTGGCCTCTCTCTCCCTACCCAACCACCCCCTCTATGTTGGTCTTTCTCTCTCCCTACCCAACCACCCTCTCTATGTTGGTCTCTCTCTCGCTACCCAACCACACTCTCTATGTTGGCCTCTCTCTCTCCCTACCCAACCACCCTCTCTATGTTGGTCTCTCTCTCTCCCTACCCAACCACCCTCTCTATGTTGGCCTCTCTCTCTCTCTCACTACCCAACCACCCTCTCTATGTTGGCCTGTCTCTCTCTCATTACCCAACCACCCTCTCTATGTTGGTCTCTCTCTCTCTCTCTCTCTCTCTCCCTACCCAACCACCCTCTCTATGTTGGTCTCTCTCCCTCCCCCTACCCAACCACCCTCTCTATGTTGGTCTCTCTCTCTCTCCCTACCCAACCACCCTCTCTATGTTGGCCTGTCTCTCCCTACCCAACCACCCTCTCTATGTTGGCCTCTCTCTCTCCCTACCCAACCACCCTCTCTATGTTGGCCTCTCTCTCTCTCCCTACCCAACCACCCTCTCTATGTTGGCCTCTCTCTCTCTCCCTACCCAACCACCCTCTCTATGTTGGCCTCTCTCTCTCACCCTCTCTATGTTGGCCTCTCTCTCTCCCAACCCAACCACCCTCTCTATGTTGGCCTCTCTCTCCTTATCCAACCACCCTCTCTATGTTGGTCTCTCTCTCGCTACCCAACCACCCTCTCTATGTTGGCCTCTCTCTCTCCCTACCCAACCACCCTCTCTTTGTTGGCCTCTCTCTCTCCCTACCCAACCACCCTCTCTTTGTTGGCCTCTCTCTCTCCCTACCCAACCACCCTCTCTATGTTGGCCTCTCTCTCTCCCTACCCAACCACCCTCTCTATGTTGGCCTCTCTCTCTCTACCCAACCACCCTCTCTATGTTGGTCTCTCTCTCCCTACCCAACCACCCTCTCTATGTTAGCCTCTCTCTCTCCCTACCCAAACACCATCTCTATGTTGGTCTCTCTCTCTCTACCCAACCACCCTCTCTATGTTGGCCTCTCTCTCCCTACCCAACCACCCTCTCTATGTTGGTCTTTCTCTCTCCCTACCCAACCACCCTCTCTATGTTGGTCTCTCTCTCGCTACCCAACCACACTCTCTATGTTGGCCTCTCTCTCTCCCTACCCAACCACCCTCCCTATGTTGGCCTCTCTCTCTCCCCACCCAACCACCCTCTCTATGTTGGCCTCTCTCTCCATACCCAACCACCCTCTCTATGTTGGCCTCTCTCTCTCCCTATCCAACCACCCTCTCTATGTTGGCCTCTCTCTCCCTACCCAACCACCCTCTCTATGTTGGTCTCTCTCTCCCTACCCAACCACCCTCTCTATGTTGGCCTCTCTCTCTCTCTCTCACTACCCAACCACCCTATCTATGTTGGCCTCTCTCTCCCTACCCAACCACCCTCTCTATGTTGGCCTCTCTCTCTCTCACTACCCAACCACCCTCTCTATGTTGGCCTCTCTCTCTCTCTCTCTCACTACCCAACCACCCTCTCTATGTTGGCCTCTCTCTCTCTCCCTACCCAACCACCCTCTCTATGTTGGTCTCTCTCTCTCTCCCTACCCAACCACCCTCTCTATGTTGGCCTGTCTCTCCCTACCCAACCACCCTCTCTATGTTGGCCTCTCTCTCTCCCTACCCAACCACCCTCTCTATGTTGGCCTCTCTCTCTCTCCCTACCCAACCACCCTCTCTATGTTGGCCTCTCTCTCTCTCCCTACCCAACCACCCTCTCTATGTTGGCCTCTCTCTCTCACCCTCTCTATGTTGGCCTCTCTCTCTCCCAACCCAACCACCCTCTCTATGTTGGCCTCTCTCTCCTTATCCAACCACCCTCTCTATGTTGGTCTCTCTCTCGCTACCCAACCACCCTCTCTATGTTGGCCTCTCTCTCTCCCTACCCAACCACCCTCTCTTTGTTGGCCTCTCTCTCTCCCTACCCAACCACCCTCTCTTTGTTGGCCTCTCTCTCTCCCTACCCAACCACCCTCTCTATGTTGGCCTCTCTCTCTCCCTACCCAACCACCCTCTCTATGTTGGCCTCTCTCTCTCTACCCAACCACCCTCTCTATGTTGGTCTCTCTCTCCCTACCGAACCACCCTCTCTATGTTAGCCTCTCTCTCTCCTACCCAAACACCATCTCTATGTTGGTCTCTCTCTCTCTACCCAACCACCCTCTCTATGTTGGCCTCTCTCTCCCTACCCAACCACCCTCTCTATGTTGGTCTTTCTCTCTCCCTACCCAACCACCCTCTCTATGTTGGTCTCTCTCTCGCTACCCAACCACACTCTCTATGTTGGCCTCTCTCTCTCCCTACCCAACCACCCTCCCTATGTTGGCCTCTCTCTCTCCCCACCCAACCACCCTCTCTATGTTGGCCTCTCTCTCCATACCCAACCACCCTCTCTATGTTGGCCTCTCTCTCTCCCTATCCAACCACCCTCTCTATGTTGGCCTCTCTCTCCCTACCCAACCACCCTCTCTATGTTGGTCTCTCTCTCCCTACCCAACCACCCTCTCTATGTTGGCCTCTCTCTCTCTCTCTCACTACCCAACCACCCTATCTATGTTGGCCTCTCTCTCCCTACCCAACCACCCTCTCTATGTTGGCCTCTCTCTCTCTCACTACCCAACCACCCTCTCTATGTTGGCCTCTCTCTCTCTCTCTCTCACTACCCAACCACCCTCTCTATGTTGGCCTCTCTCTCTCCCTACCCAACCACCCTCTGTATGTTGGCCTCTCTCTCTCCCTACCCCTCTCTGTGTTGGTCTCTCTCTCTCTCTCTCCTCTATATTCCAGGTATATATTTTCTCAGCCACGACCCCTCCCTCTCTCATCTTCTCCCTACCCAAAAACCACCTTTTCTATCCCTCTCAAACTCCCCTACCAGTTCTACTTTTGTTCTCCACCTGCCCAGCCCCCCCCCCCGCCCCCTTTTTTTTTCTCCCCCACCTGCGTTTCTCTTTTCCTTCGAATCCCACGTTTAAAAAGTGCTACGCTGGTATAGGGACGCTTAAAACTTTACTGTGTTTCCTTGTTCTAAACTACACTGCTGTCTCCTGACCTGATGCCCACAACGGAGACAATGGAAGTTAAATTACTTATAGAAAGACAATGAACAATTTCATGGCAGAGCGGATCAGCTTGCTGGACCATGCAAAAACATAATTTAACCTTAAATTTTAAACAAAATAAACCCAACGTTCAAATTTTCAGAAGATCGTTATTTTTTTAAAGAAAACTGAAACACTAGAAGAAATTATGTAGATGCGAGAACTACAACAGATAAAAAAAATGAAGAAAGAGGCTCACAAATGTTTAGTGGTTCATAGACTATACAACAAGCACTAAATACAGTTGTCAACACAAATACCCGGATGAAATAGGTAAAGATACTGAGAACAAGATCAAGAACATACACTGGAAACAAAAACCTATGGTAAGATTCCGAGATGTGTATCATCTTTAACGTGTATAGAGAAGTATGAGATACTGGGGGGTGGGGTGTGTGTTGTCCTAATAACTTTAGACAAGAAGGCAGGGGTAAAGAAAGCTGGAGGGGTGAGACAGACGGGCAGAGAGAGAGAGAGAGAGAGAGAGAGAGAGAGAGAGAGAGAGAGAGAGAGAGAGAGACCAGCACTCATTACTGGAAAAAATCAATAGACAACATATTTGACAGACGTTAGTTCTGCAGTGAAACAGAGTTGGATCTCCTAGAATTTGAACGTTAAACCAAGCAGTAAAATGGTAGAACACTGTGAACAGAATTCTTTGTTCCATGTTCACTGCTGCTATAATCTTGAGAGCACTGAGTCTTTTTGGCATTTCACCGCAACTGCCTCCACATGATCCCTGAAGAACAGGCTTTTTTCAAAAACGATAGCCAGGTGCCTCATTTGATGTTTCTGTCATTAAATGTGAGGCTTGAAATATTAGCTTTTACAATTCTATTGTCTAGAGATCCCTATAAAACAGCCACCTTTTCTGGGCTGATGACAGCCTTCACAGAATAATCTGGAGGCAGCCGAGTTGGGCGCGCAGAGACAAATGTTGCGAATACCTTGGCCAGTCATAGTTACTAACGATTGTCTAGGCAACGCTAAAAAGCCGTGTTGCTGAACAACAGACTGTTAGAAATTGATTATGTCCTATTGTCAATGCGGAGACAGCACTTGACTTTGATGCTAAACAATTCCACTTCTATTTAATTATTTAACGTTAGCGGTCAACTAACACATTTCAAAGCATATTATGCACAAGAATAGACCCCTGGTCTGTGGAGACTACAGTATCCATTAACACGCGGGAAAATATAGCCATGGGACAGAATATGAGACATCTGAACGATCACAAGAATTGTGTGTGTCTGTTTTTTAAACATGATTATAGCAACATCAATGGGCATGGATACGAGGATAAATTAAAAGTGAAGATAGGCCAGTTTGATCAAAACAAGATCACAGACAACGGGAAGGCAATGCAGCTACAAATGTCAAGAAGTGCATATACACATGACACTATATAAAGACAAACAGCAAATTAAAATCACATTTCAGCACAATAATGCCCAGGCCTGTGCTATACAAGAAATGAAAACCGAGAAATGAAAAGTGTTTTTGTCTAGGCACTGGGTGGATCCAGATAAGATATAACTGATATAAAAATCACTTTTCATGTACTCTACTCACAGCCTGTTCCCGGTTTCATTTAAGCACATCCAGGTATGTAGCTGCTGATTCTCTCTGCCGCTCTAATGGAGCATACCCACACAATGGACTAACGACAAGGCGTGTTAGACGTGTTCGAAGTTGGCAGGCTTTTCTTGCTGAAGCTTTTTGTTTGACCCGATAGCCAACTATCCAAGTCGCTTCTTATGGCATGCTAAGTTACTATTATTTGCTTTCCCTAAGGTCGCTCTTTGTCTTTGTTAGTTGCGTATTCTTTACAGGACGTTGCAGAACCAACCCTAACAGCCCCTGGCTGTTGTGTGGTTTCTCTTGGCAAATTTACGTCCAGTAGTTTGCCATTGCTTACTGGACGGTCGGCTTTCTTGATACCACTGTCGAAACCAACGCAAGGCGCATTGCCCGCAACTGGGATCGAACCCGGCATCCCGGCATTTCGAAGCGAAGCGTTCGCATCGACTTAGCCACAGAGCCGACCTAAGGTCGCTGGAAACGCAAAACACAGACTCTCTCTCTCTCTTACTCACCACCCCCCCCCCCCCCCCCCCCACTCTTCCTGTACACTATGCAGTGAATGTCTGGACTGCTTTTTACCAGCAACAATATTAACAGATATAGCGTCTGAAAAAAATCCCTGTTATAAAGACAACACTTAAATTGCTCTACTTCACTTATATAGCAAGAACACTATGCTGGAAGCGCCCACAAACCGGTATTTTTGAAAGTGTTTTTATTACTAAAATAAAAAATAAAATAATAGATGCCCAAACGGGATGCGCTTCCTTAACTGCAGACTACCCGTGGTCATATACAGGTCGTGCTTAGTTCAGGAACTATGTACATCGCCGAAAACCATGGAAATTTCTCCACTACACATCTCTCAATAATGTGGAGCTTTCGTGAGAAAATTCAAGTGTATGCAGCTGAAGAAAAGACGACATCGATGGATGGTGCACAGATTGAGAAAAGCAGACGACACAGTTGGAATGTCTCTGCACTAGAACCCATGAGCAAAATAAACAAAGAGAGAGACTTAGACAAATCAACATACAGGGAGAAGAGAACTTTAGACAAAAAAACAGATGAGGGAAACATGACTGAGCTGCTCGCGGTGGCAAAGGATAGGTGACTGCATCAGTTGGTTGATGGCCTGCTGTCAGAGCGGGAGAGAGCGAGTGTGGGGTGGAGTAATTGCGCAAAAGAGATTGCCGTACTTAAATGATATACATCTGTGAATGCAGTCTGGTTTAAAGGAAACGGACAAACACTGCCAGATCATCGCATTGCTGCTATAAGTCGACTATGACTGTGGACAAAGTAGGCAATATGTGTGTGTTAGGCAATATGTGTGTGTTAGGCAATATGTGTGTGTTAGGCAATACGTGTGTTTAGACAAGTATATAACAGAAGTGATGAGACTAGCGAATATACATCGTAAGCAGTAATTTGAAACAGCAAGATGGAAGAGACATAAGAGCTGCACAATGAATATTGAAATTATGGATATTAAAAAAATAACCACGAAAAAAACGTTATAGTCCGTCCCAGAAGTGCTGCCCAGTAACCGTTCGGGGTCAGTTGTTGAAAGTTGGCAGGCAACCTATATACACTCATGTCTCTTGTCAGATTTGTTTTAAATGTAAACAAACATTTAGTTTTCATTTTGCCTTATCTGTGGTATATAGAAAAAAAAACAGATACTCATGCAATGCTAACAATCAGCATGCTTACAGTAACTTAAGTAAACTGAGTTGAGGGAACTTTTTAAAATACCAAACTGCAGGCGATGTGTTCCATTCTCAGGTGGTCGTCTACAGCACTAGTCTTCCGTGAGCTGCGAATGTTCTATCAAGTGAGGAAAAGGCTATCAAAATAATCACCTAGCATCGCTGCGCATGTGCAATGATTTGCAAACAATCTCCACGTGTGTATCCATTACTGTATGTTCTATTTGTTACGAAAATAAAAATTAGTCGTCCAAAGAAAAAAAATTCACCGCTTTAAGAAGATAGCAATATCGATGCAATTGTAAATGATAAAAATCATAAGAACATGGGAGAATACTTGGCATTAAATGGCAAGACAAGATCACATATACCGAGGTTTTTGGGAGAAGCATTTATCACAATAGTTTTCCTAATGCTCAGTGTTCAATTGCTCAGATGGCTAGGACATACTTGGAGTAGGGAGGATGGTAGAGAGCCTAAGGACATCCTCAATGGTGAATTACAACACGGTAGAAGATCTCGAGGTCGGCTATTAAAACAATATAAAGCAAGCTGGACATGAATGACAAAAGTAATGGTGTGGATTTCTGGAAACAGAATACCATGAACCGTTCTGTTTAGAGGAAGAAATATTGGGATGGGGAAAAGGGGTGAAGGCATAAACTGATATCTTTAGCAGATAGGTTCAAAGCCGAGCGCCTCAGAAGAGCATTGTTGCATACATACAATAACAATAAGGGTGCTGAAATCCTGTGCTCTTACTGAGGAAGACATTTCCAAAAAGACGCATCGCTAAAGAATGTTTCTGATATATTTTGTCTCGGCAATACTTATATTCGTCCGTAAAGAAGAAGAAGAAGAAGAAGAAGAAGAAGAAGAAGAAGAAGAAGAAGAAGAAGAAGAAGAAGAAGAAGAAGAAGAAGAAGAAGAAGAAGAAGAAGAAGAAGACGACGACGAAGACGATGATGATTATTTAGATATACATTTTTCAAAAAAAATGTGTGTGAAAGAGACATACAGACAGACAAAGATACATATAGATTGATAGAGATGGATAGATAGAGAGAGAGAGAGAGAGAGAGAGAGAGAGAGGAAAGAGAGAGAGAGAGAGAGAGAGAGATAGAGAGAGAGAGGGAGAGAGAGATAAACAAGGATAGACATATATGAACACATACAGACAGATATACAGAGAGAGATAACCAGAATACATACATACACACTTAGAGATAGAGAGATCGACAGACACACAGGGAACCAAAGAGACATACACAAAGACGAATATGCAGAGATAGAGAGATGTACAAAGGTATGTAGATACACATAGGGAGATACAGAGAGTTAGACAGATACACACCCACACAGAGATACAGAGAGATATGCAGGGGAGCAAGAGAGCTACTGGTGGTGATGCCCGCGACACGGTTGAAGCAAACCCAACACATCACCTTGGACACATACCTTTATCCCACACCCATGGCCACTTTGACATAAAGAAGGCAGGAGAAATCCCAAAGTGCTGTCAATCCGCAATAATACCACTTCCGCAGGGAAGTGACTTCGGGGAAGAGGGGGGGGGGGAGGGTTAGGGTTTAAAGAGAAAATGATCGTGTCCTGGCGCATGACTCACCAGTGCTCACCCTAGTCGTCCACAGAATGTATTTTTCCCCCACACTCACAGACAATCATTGTCCTCTCTCACCACTAAGTGTACATTAGAAGGAACTGGGTAGTCCGTGTACATCCGCTGGATTTTCTACAAGTCCGCTTCAACATAATTGTGCATGCCACTATGATGAATGGGGAGGAGAAGGGGAAGCAATCAATGACTAGTAAATTAGTGTAACCGCTATGGGAAAGACAACAAAATACTGGTGAGCTGACGTGCCGACAGACTGGAGAAAGGGGTTATAGACCCGTGACAAGCCTACAGACAAGCAAGCATAAAGACTCTCATAGAGAGACACACAGATAGACATATATTTAGATAGATGGACTGACTGACGGATGGGTGGACGGACGAACCGATAGTAAGACGAAGGAAGGGAGGGATGAACAGGCAACAGACAAACAGATATGGTGGGTATAAATGACTGTAAACTTATATAATTCAAGATCTCAAAGGATTTCAAAGCAAAAAAAAAAAAAAAACTATTGTCAATACACAATAAAAGATCTTGTAACAGTAAATGTAGGGAGAAGTGTGTGGAGTGTGTGGGTTAGAGAGAGAGAGAGAGAGAGAGAGAGAGAGAGAGAGAGAGAGAGAGAGAGAGAGAGAGAGAGAGAGAGAGAGAGAGAGAGAGAGAGAGAGAATTAGGACATTACGAACATTGCTGGTACTTGACAAGAATTTTCGGGCAGTTTTATTTTCATTTCAGACAATAACTGATCAGCAGAAACAAGCCAAACGAACTGTGAGGATATGCTAAACCACTTGACCAAGCACTCTTTAGCCATTTATCCCTATACATGAAATAATGTCTGGTTTGTACAGCTACAGTGTCCAGCCAACAACCAGCACACTGCAGAGTACTGGTCAAGGGGACAGAACTGCTGTTCAATAGAAAAAGGTCTGGCCAGTTGCCAGCGACCTGGTCCCATTCGTCAGCTAACACAGCAGAGCAGCATTGATATTCTCATTACCTCCCCCTGCCAGACACGGTTATGGACTCGCTTGCAGAGACAACATCAGCATTAAAAAAAGACACCAAACAAAATTCCCCATGTGCAATGCTAACATTGTGCCAGCACTTGGCCGATGTCCCTGGATGGCTATATTCTGTCAATAACAAATACCACACTACTGGCACCCACTGGTGCTCTTTGGGGACCTGCAGACATTTCATTGACCCCTGCCTGGTTGTTCCCCATGGCAACTGGATCCAGAGCCAAGCTGATTATGTAATCATCAACAGGACATCAAGCAATTTGCTGATACTGTTCAGACTGACAAAAAGGTGAAATAAAGAAGGCAGAGTAAGTATTTGTAATCATTCAAAGTGAACTTACAACAAACAAAAACAGAAAATTAGTAACCTTGGAAATGAGATGTCTGAGAAGGGCCGCATGAGTGACCAGAAGAGATAAAAATCAGAAATCAAGTCGTAGGAGAAAAAATTGACACTGAAACAATATTAAATACATACATACACATATATATTTAATATATAGAAAGGCAGCAAATAAAATAGTTTGCCATTCAGAGAGAATGCAACTCTATATCACACAAGGCACACACCAAAAGAGGAAAAAAGACAGAGCACAAGGTAGACTAAGAACGAGATAGAAGGATAACAATTGAGAAACTCTACAACACATTGTGTTTATATGGTCAATGTGACCAGAAGTGCAAGAAGCAGAACTCTCATTTCCCATGACACCCTATGTAGTGAAAGAGAAAGTAAAGAAGAAGCCATATTCCAAAATGCATTAAGCTCAAATATGGTATATTAAAAACAAAATGTCCAAACACAGTGTAGTGGTCAAGATGTTTCCCTGTGATCTGCGAGGTGTGGGTTCACTTCACGGACTGTGACAAGTTTTAAAGGTGTAATTCTGAGAGACTCTTGCGGATATTCCCTGGAGCTAGGGATAGGAAGTTCATGCTTGATGCAACACTCTTCGCAGCTAGCAAGCTGTTCAGTGGAAAGACTGAGCCATATAGGATCAAACCCGGTGCCATAAAAATGATCCTATTAGCACGGTAAAAGTTGTAGGGCAAGTTGTTGTTTTTTTATGTGTTAATAAATAGTGTTTTTTGTTTTTTTTGTTTCATGGTTAATAAAAGTGACGTGACAGCACTTGAAACTCAACAATTAGTGTTGTCTTTTTCGGTAAATATCCAAGTGTTTTCAAGTTAACTACCTCTGTCACACACTCCTAATCAGAAGTTATCTTTTTATTCTCAGGCATGGCATGAACTTAATTTTCAAGGCAGAAAAAGATTCAACATCTCTTTCTTTAAAAAGGTGTAGTTCAGAGCAAATGATTGATTCTTTTAATCCCAAAAAGTTTTGCAGCAATTTACAAAGAGAAGTACTAACCACTTTGAAAAAATTTACTTTAAGAGGCTGCATACACAGAGGAAATGGCCAATCAGGGAGCCAGAGTTCCTTAGCATTCCTTGATCACAAGTTAAAAGTAGATCACACACTATGTAACAGTCCGGATTCCAATAAAAGAACCAAATTAACATGCATTCTTGTGGAAATATAAGAAGTATGTTCCCTTATTTAGTCTTCACTGTAAGAAGTTAAAAATAAAAAACACCAGAAGAAGAATTTAGTTAGCCTCATAACATGTAAAAATACCCTATTACTTTTTTACTCTTTTTGGTACCAGAGGTTAGTTAGCGTTATAAAAACTGTGGGGTATTCCTTGGTACCGAAAGAGTTAATGAATTCTGTGTGTGGTTTTCAGGGGGGGGTGGGGGGGGGGGGGGGGGGGGGCATCTTGCATGTTGTGTGAAAGCAAAGATGAACAGCTTCACATCAATGATATGAATATAGTTTAATTCACATCCAGCTTTTAAAGCTCTTTAACAGTTCCCATTATTGTGCAACAAGATTCTCACACTTAAATTGATTACTGTCCAAGTAAGACAGCACTGTCTAAAACCAAGGCTTTTCTACTAAGTTTAGTCAGAGCCAAAATTTTAAAATAGGGATAGTCATCGGCCAGAGGCTGATCCCCCAACATAGAAAGATTTTTTTATAACCTTATTTCATTGCTTTGGCAATGATCCACAGGCCAATTGCTAGGGATCTGCAGGTTGGATTCGACCCAGAGGCATCCAGTTGAAACTGATCTAAATTATTCCCACATCTAAAAATCAGTACTGTCTAGCCACTTTCATATACAAAAATAGAACTGTCTAAGAAACTCTCACATCTTAAATCTGCACCACCTAACCATTTTCACACCTAAAAGTAGCAATGTCTAACCACCCTCACATCTATCGCCAGCACTCCCTAGGCTACTCTCACACTTAAAATCAGCACTGTCTAACCACCCTCACACCTAAAAATCAGTACTGTCTAACCAGCCTCACACCTAAATTCAGCACTGTCTAAGCCACTCTCACACCTAAAATCAGCACTGTCTAACCACCCTCACATCTATCGTCAGCACTCCCTAGGCTACTCTCACACTTAAAATCAGCACTGTCTAACCACCCTCACACCTAAAAATCGGTACTGTCTAACCAGCCTCACACCTAAAATCAGCACTGCCTAAGCCACTCTTGCATCTAAAATTCAGCACTGTCTAAGCCACTCTCACACCTAAAATTCAGCACTGTCTAACCACCCTCACACCTAAAAATCAGCACTGTCCAACTACACTCATATCTAAAATCAGTACTGCCTAAGCCACTCTTGCACCTAAAATCAGCACTGTCTAACCACCCTCACACCTAAAATCAGCACTGTCTAACCACCCTCACACCTAAAATCAGCACTGTCTAACCACCCTCACACCTAAAATCAGCACTGTCTAACCACCCTCACACCTAAAATCAGCACTGTCTAACCACCCTCACACCTAAAATCAGCACTGTCTAACCACCCTCACACCTAAAATCAGCACTGTCTAACCACCCTCACACCTAAAATCAGCACTGTCTAACCACCCTCAAACCTAAAATCAGTACTGTCTAACCACCCTCACACCTAAAATCAGTACTGTCTAACCACCCTCACACCTAAAATCAGTACTGTCTAACCACCCTCAAACCTAAAATCAGCACTGTCTAACCACCCTCACACCTAAAATGAGCGCTGTCTAACCAAAATCTAAAACCAATACTGTCTAAGCCACTTTCACACCTTAGTGACCACTGCATTTGCCACCCTCACACATTAAATCAGCACTACCTAAGCCACTCTTCCACGTAAAATCAGCACTGTCTAACCAGCCTCACACCTAAAATCAGTACTGTCTAACACCCTTTACACCTAAAAATCAATACTGTCTAACCACCCTCACACCTAAAATTAGTACTGTCTAACCACCCTCACACCTAAAATCAGTACTGTCTAACCACCTTTACACCTAAAAATCAGTACTATCTAACCACCATCACACCTAAAAATCAGTACTGTCTAACCAGCCTGACAAATAAAATCAGTACTGTCTAACCACCCTCACACCTAAAATCAGTACTGTCTAACCACCCTCACACCTAAAATCAGTACTGTCTAACCACCCTCACACCTAAAATGAGCGCTGTCTAACCAAAATCTAAAACCAATACTGTCTAAGCCACTTTCACACCTTAGCAACCACTGCATTTGCCACCCTCACACCTAAAATCAGCACTACCTAAGCCACTCTTGCACCTAAAATTCAACACTAAGCCACTCTTGCACCTAAAATCAGTACTGTCTAACCACCTTTACACCTAAAAATCAGTACTGTCTAACCACCCTCACACCTAAAAATCAATACTGTCTAACCACCCTCACACCTAAAAATCAGTACTGTCTAACCACTCTCACATCTAAAATCAGCACTGCCTAAGCCACTCTTGCATTTAAAATCAGCACTGCCTAAGCCACTCTTGCACCTAAGATCAGCACTGTCTAACCAGCCTCACACCTAAAATCAGTACTCTTGCACCTAAAATGAGCATCATCTAACCCAAATCTAAAACCAATACTGTCTAAGCCACTTTCACACCTTAGCAACCACTGCATATGCCACCCTCACTCCTAAATCAGCACTGCCTAAGCCACTCTTGCACCTAAAATTCAGCACTGTCTAAGCTACTCTTGCACCTAAAATGAGCACCGTCTAAGGCAAATCTAAAACCAATACTGTCTAAGCCACTTTCACACCTTAGCGACCACCGCATATGCCACCCTCACACCTAAAATCAGCACTGCCTAAACCACTCTTGCACCTAAAATTCAACACTAAGCCACTCATGCACCTAAATTCAGCACTTTCTAAGCCACTCTTGCACCTAAATTCAGCACTGCCTAAGCCACTCTTGCACCTAAATTCAGCACTGCCTAAGCCACTCTCACACCTAAATTCAGCACTGCCTAAGCCACTCTCACACCTAAATTCAGCACTTTCTAAGCCACTCTTGCACCTAAATTCAGCACTGCCTAAGCCACTCTTGCACCTAAATTCAGCACTGCCTAAGCCACTCTCACACCTAAATTCAGCACTTTCTAAGCCACTCTTGCACCTTAATTCAGCACCGTCTAAGCCACTCTTATATGTACAACCATTACTGTCTAGGTCAGCACCACATTTACATACACATTTTAACTGATCACATGACTATGATATTTTCATGTTCAACACACACATTTATGTATGGTGCTGCAGGGACAGGTTTCAAAATAATGCTTTTTATAACAGCTTTGGTACTGGTTGTAACTAAGTAATATGTAGATATGGTGAGTGTGTTGTGTTTACCCAAAAATATAGATATGATTAGAGAAAAAAAAAAGGGGGGGGGGGGGGAATTTTGTTCTTAAATGCAAACCCCTTCATTACAACATAATTAAGCTCATTATGACATCACTTTAATCTAATTTAACCATGGCTAAGTTAAAAAAAACACAATTTATTATGGTTAAAGGTAAGGAATGCAGTTTATTCTTTGCTATGTTCGTATTGAGTGATTATTCCTTCATTAAAAAAACAAAGTTTGTGTATCCAAAACATCAATATAAATTATTTTACTGATCTGATGGCCAGGATGAAGTTGTGGACTTCACATTTGCCTATCTCCTCTGTAGCCTAGGGTTCGATCACTTGGTTTTTATAAAAACTGCCCGAGTAATTGGCACCTTTCCACTTTTCCAGACAACAGTATTATATTGCGCTATGTGGCGGCATGGGACTCAGCCTATGGTGATGGCGAGTGTGACTAGCAAAACACACCCATGTTAAGAAAAGCCTTTCAAAATTATTTATTTTATTTTTTAAACTTCTCAAGACTCTAAATTTCTTCTGTTGCTTCTTTTTTCTTCTAGTTTCTTAGGGTGGAATGTAAAAGGAGAATTTTTTTTTTTTCGGAATACACCTTTTAAAGTCGCTATTGGTGATAGGCTCAAAGTTCTGAAAGCAAAGCCATATCGCAGAGTAGCTGCAAACAAGAAACACTCCAGCATGAAGCCCTAGGTAGAGCTAAGGGTCACAGACTGAAAAGAGGAAGGTCTTGGATGGCGCAAGCTGAAGACACGATTGGACATGTGTGCAGGCTTGATAAATTAAAGTGAGGAAAGAAGTGGGTCAAAGTGTCCGAGCAAGTTTCAGACGACTTGTGTTTGGTTCTTGTCACTTCAAGTCAATATTGTTAAGATTTTTATGGGGTGAAATTTTTAAGTTTTCACAACTGCCTCACTTTCACTCAGGCAGTTATGATACTAATGGGAAGTTTTTGAACAAACTCCAGTGAATGAAAAACTGAATGAAGAAAACAGGTTAACATTATAAATAGAATGTTCCTGCAGAGGAAAACAGAACAAAAGAAGAAGGAACACACACACAATAAAATTTAAAAAAACACAAGAAATTAATAAGGGACAGAAGTTAATAAAATAAGGTGTGGTATGTGAGATGGTGATGGATAGGAAGGCTTAATGTAAGATGGTTAAAGGTCTACCCTTCATTGTTGGGATTGAGGGCAGAAGACGAATTACTAACCTGTGCAGATGCTCCTCCCTGACTCGATTCTCTTCTCCAGTAGCAATAACTTTGGTGGTTGTAGATGTGATAACTTGTCCATCTTTCATATAGGTACGAGTCTTAGCAATTGTGCGATAGTGGCTTTTGCTTTCCTGAAATATGTTAATAAAATATTACCATTAGTAAAATATTTATGTCATATTCTACATATTAAATCTTTGGCAGAACTGGGTTGAAAAGGTACAAGATAGAAAAAGTTGCAGACAGCCAGGTGACTAGCCAAAGGGTAGAAGGATAGCAAAAGGTTGCACACAGCCAGGGTAAAAATGGTAAAAAGATAGCAAAGGTTGTACAGAAAAAGGGTAACTGACAAAAAAGTAAATAGAAGCAAAGGTTGCACAAAGCCGGATAACTGACCAGAAGGTAGAAGAATAGCAAATTTCGCACTAAGCCGGGTAACTGACCAGAGGATAGAAGGGCAGAAATGGTTGCACACAATCGGGTAAGTGAGCAGAGAGTAGAAGGATAGCAAATGTTGTATACAGTCAAGTAACTGACCAGAGGACAGAAGGGCAGAAATGGTTGTATACAGTCGGGTAAGTGAGCAGAGGGTAGAAGGATAGCAAATGTTGTATACAGTCGGGTAAGTGAGCAGAGGGTAGAAGGATAGCAAAGGTTGTACACAGTCAAGTAACTGACCAGAGGACACAAGGGCAGAAAAGGTTGTACATAGTCGAGTAACTGACCAGAGGGTAGAAGCATAGCAAATGTTGTATACAGTCGGGTAAGTGAGCAGAGGGTAGAAGGATAGCAAATATTGTATACAGTCGGGTAAGTGAGCAGAGGGTAGAAGGATAGCAAATATTGTATACAGGTAAGTGAGCAGAGGGTAGAAGGATAGCAAATGTATACAGTCAGGTAAGTGAGCAGAGGGTAGAAGGATAGCAAAGGTTGCATACAGTCGAGTAAGTGAGCAGAGGGTAGAAGGATAGCAAAGGTTGCATACAGTCGGGTAAGTGAGCAGAGGGTAGAAGCACAGCAAAGGTTGCATACAGTCGGGTAAGTGAGCAGAGGGTAGAAGGATAGCAAAGGTTGTATACAGTCGGGTAAGTGAGCAGAGGGTAAAAGGATAGCAAATGTTGTTTACAGTCGGGTAAGTGAGCAGAGGGTAGAAGGATAGCAAAGGTTGCATACAGTCGGGTAAGTGAGCAGAGGGTAGAAGGATAGCAAATGTTGTATACAGTCGGGTAAGTGAGCAGAGGGTAGAAGGATAGCAAAGGTTGTTTACAGTCGGGTAAGTGAGCAGAGGGTAGAAGGATAGCAAAGGTTGCATACAGTCGGGTAAGTGAGCAGAGAGTAGAAGGATAGCAAAGGTTGCATACAGTCGGGTAAGTGAGCAGAGGGTAGAAGGATAGCAAATGTTGTATACAGTCGGGTAAGTGAGCAGAGGGTAGAAGGACAGCAAAGGTTGTACACAGTTAAGTAACTGACCAGAGGACAGAAAAGGTTATACACAGTCGAGTAACTGACCAGAGGGTAGAAGGATAGCAAATGTTGCATACAGTCGAGTAACTGACCAGAGGGTAGAAGGATAGCAAGGGTTGTATACAGTCAAGTAACTGACCAGAGGGTAGAAGGGCAGAAAAGGTTGTACACAGTCAAGTAACTGACCAGAGGGTAGAAGGGCAGAAAAGGTTGTACACAGTCAAGTAAATGACCAGAGGGTAGAAGGATAGCAAGGGTTGTACACAGTCAAGTAACTGACCAGAGGGTAGAAGGGCAGAAAAGGTTGTGCACAGTCAAGTAACTGACCAGAGGGTAGAAGGGCAGAAAAGGTTGTACACAGTTAAGTAAATGACCAGAGGATAGAAGGGCAGAAAAGGTTGAACACAGTCAAGTAACTGACCAGAGGTTAGAAGGATAGCAAGGGTTGTACACAGTCAAGTAACTGACCAGATGGTAACAGGATAGCAAATTTTTCATACAGTCAAGTAACTGACAGAGGCTAGAAGGATAGTAAGGGTTGCATACAGTCAAGTAACTGACCAGAGGGTAGAATGATAGCAAGGGTTGTACACAGTCAAGTAACTGACCAGAGGGCAGAAAAGGTTGTACACAGTCAAGTAACTGACCAGAGGATAGAAGGGCAGAAAAGGTTGTACCCATCAGAAAAAGTTGTACACAGGTAATTTACCAGAGGGTAGAAGGACAGAAAAAGTTGTACACAACCCATATTAACTGGAATCATTTTATAGTTTTCCCAAAATTTTGTGTGACCTATACCAACCCTGATATCCTCCGACATTGTGGCCACAGCTTCAGGCGAAGGAGCACATTGGAAAGGATACTAGTCTTATCTTAGGAAGAGGAAATTTAACCTCAAAACTTAATAGCTTTGGTTTGCAGCTGATCTAGGAGGGAAACTCCAATAGGCAGACAAAACACTGCTCTCCTGATCCAGCAGCTTCTTCAGCATGCTTTGTTAAAAATGTATTAGTGCAATCTTTTCTCTGCAGTAAATAAGGAAGGCCAAAAGAGAGATCATGCTGCATAAGAATGGACTATGTTGAGCCCAGAGACACAGTGGCTGGAAAAAGTAATGCTGCCTCAGCTGGGATCGATCCAAGATGGTGTCTCGTCGGGACAGTCTAATATTTCAGGGGGTGTAGACAGGCTGCATGCAGTTGTGAGACCTAAGCTGCAGGCAGTCGTAGGACCTTGTCTGCACTATCTCGTGGGACATAGGTGGATTGAGCTTAGGGCCAGTTCTAGATGTTTTAGGGTCATTAAAAGCATCAGAAAGCTGGGGAACCCAGTCTCACCCCTCCTTAAAATGTTGGACTGTCCTGTTACGTCATCTGGGGTAGAATATTACAAAATAACTGAATTAAAATGTTAAAAAAAAAACACTATTCTAAAGTCCCGATGCATTGAAGTCAAAAAAATACTCACGTTTCGTTCCCGGAGATTTCCCTTCTTTTGCCTTTTCTGAACCGGACCTGCATCAGCACTGTTATCCTGTTCATGGCTTTCACCCACACTGTCTACTGTGTTGACGCTGCCAGAGTCCGACTTTTTATCTGAGTCGTCATCCAGGTTGGACACCTCATCACTCATACGAGTCTCAAAGGTGTCTAAATCTGTCTGAGGTACAGCCGCTGGGGAAGTAAGGGAATGTGGAATTACCTGAGTAGGTTCCTGTTTATTGTCCTTCTCAGAAATGTCTTCAATCTCAGGGGTTTCAATAATCTCAACTGTTGTTTCATTATCATTTCTTTCTTGTGTTGCCGGTGTAAGGTCTTTGTCTGCACTTAAAATTCTTGGAGTATCTTCATCAACATCAGCAGCAATGGCATCAGTAACTGTGACAGTATCAGTAACCACAAGATCATCAGTAGCTGCAACATTCTCAGTCATCACTACAGTATCGGTCACCACTCCAGTATCGGTCACCACTACAGCATCAGTAACTACAGCAGTATCAACTTCTGAGACAAGGCCACTATCTTCGCTTGGTGACTCTGCCTTTTCAGGTTGACTTGGTTCTTCAGGTACTGCATATTTTTCTTCTACTGTTTCTTCAATCTTATTTGTGTCTAGCACAGATTCAATATCAGCTTCGATATCATATGGAAGACTCTCACTTAACTCCTCTTCAGCCTCTTCTGGAGCTACATAATCTTTAAAAGTGTCAAATACAACACTGGCAACAGAAGGTTCCACAGAGGTTGACTTCAGAACATCATCAATGATGTTTGACACAATCTCAGCAGCGACTTCTTCCCCACATAAAACATCTACAGCTGCTGTTGCCTCATCAGTCAACTCTGATGTTGCTTCAGTTCCTTGTTGCTCACTTGTCTTAGCCGGGCTTGCTACCTGAAATCCAGGCAAAATAAATGAATTAAATACTTGAACAATTCGTTTCATATTGATATGAAACAAGTTTTAAGAAAAAACAGTGCCATTAGTTCTTAAGTTAAGGCAGGGAGGTCGTTCAGCCTGAGGAAGGGTCATATGGCTAATGCTGTCACCACAGACTGTGCAGTTTAGGATTTTATTTTTTTCCTGGACACCAAAAATTCATTATCATTAAGTGCCTTTCCAGCTGGCATAGGCGTTGGTGCATCTCCACAGATCTCAGTCTTTGGTGTTCTACGTCAATTCCACTGATGATATTCCTCAATGCCACTGTCTTAAGCCATCCATCATCATTTCTTTTTTTTTTTGTTCTGCCTCTTCTACCAGTGACTTTTTCAGTCGTCACGATATTTTCCAGTGCCCTTTTTTTCCTGCCTCTTCTACCAGTGACCTTTTCAGTCATCACAATATTTTCTAGTGCTCTTTTTCTCATTACATGACTAAAAAACTTTGTACCCTTCCCACTGTTGTATATAAGCGTTCTACTTTCCTTAGCCATTTCCAGGTAATCATTGTTAGTTATTCTGGCACTCCAAGATATTCGCAACATTCTTCTCAAGAACCATATGATACTCTCACTTAATATAGAATCAAAGTCTCATCATGTCACCTTTAGACATGCTAGACATATGATGCTAATCTCACTGTTTCATAGACTAACAGGTGCTCAAAGGACTATGTTGTCAATATTATTCCAGCTGCCTTTATATCAAACAACATTTTTATATACTCAGTTAAGGCTGGGCAAACCTGGTAGTCCAGGATAATTTTTTTTAATTCACCATGATGAGGGTTCGAGCATATAACCACTGGGCCGGCAGGCAAACTAGTCACTGTGCTATCATAGCTCCAGTTAACATAAATATTTCTTGGCTGTTTGTGCTTTTACTGAGTAAATTTTACATTCAGTAGTCTGTCAATGCTTCATCGATGCCAGAAACTAATGCCAGTGTCAAAACCAAAGCAAAGAAGTCTGTTATCAAATCGCCTGGAGTTAAATCGAATTAGGTATTTTAAAATTATGAAACTAAATCTATAGTCCCAAAGACCCCCCCCCCCCCCCCCCCCCCACCTGACAATACACACATAAGCACAGGCACACACACTAATTGCTCCCATTTCACTGCTGGTTCAGGTGTATTACACGCCTTGAAATGCTGAATGTTGAATCAACATCACAGCACTCAGGACACTTCTATCAGCGCTCCGTCACCATCTTCAGCAGCAAGCAGATAGTTCCAATTCTGACAGGACCAGTAACTGTCTGATTGCATATCAGTATTGCTTTCCACTCGAGTGCTGAGTGTCGCCCAGACCCCTTGGTAACTCCCTGCAGCACCATTCTCCTCAGACCCTTATGATCTATTTGTGCCTCTGCACTGTTCACTATCTCCCAAAGGGCCCTAACAACATCTAGCTTATCATACATCATTTAACCACCAAGTGGTGTAGAACTGACCAGTATATCTGCCTGCTCATTTCCCTCAACACCGGCATCACCTGGAGAAAATATCACGACTAACTGGAACCACCATATACAGTTGTTTGCCACTTTGCACGGAGCATGCCTGTCTCCACCTTTCTCAACATGCTCCATGAGTCAGTTACAATCACAGCATGTGTGTACAGCTGATTCTTAAGCCAGCAGAAGGCAGCAGTGACTGCCTCCACCTCCATTCTCAAACTAGATGTTGTGAAATCATATGCCAGACCTTGTTGCACTAAGCGACGTTTATTTGCTTTTGCTATGTACCCCAATGCATTTTCATCTGTCCCTCAATACACAGCCCTGAAAATGATATGAAATGACACTTTTTGTATGGGTGTCTAGCCGGTGGTGCTGTTTTCGAAAACAGAGTCTTACGACGAATCTTTGGACCCATCAAAAATGCAAACAGCGGTTAATGGAGATTGAAAAGCAATAATAACATTCATAATCTGTTTAAATCGCCACTAATCACTAGCATCATGAGAGCTAATAGACTAAAATGGTTGGGGCATATTAAAAGAATGTTAGATGACAGAGAAGTAAAAACTGTATACACAAGGGAGATGAATGGTCATAGACTAGGAGGCAGACCAAGAAGAATATGGAGAGATAATGTCTAGACAGACTTAAAAACACTTGGTGTCACCTACTGGAAAGAGAAGGCCAATCAGAGATGAATGGAGGTGGGTGATATCTGCAGCAATGAACCTCAAGGGCTCGAAATGCTGAAGAAGAAGAAGCTAGTGATGCATCCAAATACACTTGTTCCTGGAGTGAGTAGCTGCTCTCAGCTGATGGTGACAGTTTGATTCATGGAGTGAAACTACAACTTTTGATTTCTGTGGTGTCTGGTGTGTCCTGTCTGCTTATTTTGTTTTTCTGCAGCTATAAGTGTCAATAATTACAATCTGTTTTTAATGCTGTTAAACTGCCTCAAGAATCTCCAAAGATATATTTCTGTGTAAGACTTTAAGAGATTTTAACATTTTTTATTGATCATGTAGACTTTGTTTTTGCAAGTAAATATTATGACAATTAGATAAATTAAAACCTAGTGTTTTGTGTTGCTATTCTAGTGATTAGATTTAAGACCACCCATTTTCCAATCACAGTATGCTATCTAGGACAGGCTAGCTCCTTAGGTAATGGTTGAACTTGGCCAATTCAAACTGATGATGATGATAAGGACGATTCACACTAGTTTGTTGTCCATTTACTGAATTATCCCTTTCACTCCATGAATGCCTTAACAAAAGGGGTAAAGAACCCATGGGAATTCCTTAGAAAATCCCTTGGGGAAAAAAAAACAATTTTACACATGGCACAACAAAAATGCCTTATCTACATCGTTTTTTTTTTTTTTTTTTTTTTAAATATATAAAGATAAATAAAAGGGGTAATCAATAAACAAGAACGGAGTGAAGTATTAAATGAAATACATTTCCTGGGGTCTAAAAACAATATGTATCTGTTAACTCATGCCATGACCACATAACAATTATCACTGAGGCCTATGGGAAAATTTGACATCAACGTGCCTTTGAAAAAGAAACTACTGAAGTCTCTCACAGCAAATGTCTTATGGTGTAAATACTGACTTTTCCAGCAGCACACAGACTGCACACATCATACTCTTCCATGAAACTGAAAGACTTTACCACACTGCTTTGTTGTCAAAACTACACTTACCAGGCTGGTTTCTGAACTATCAGAGCTAGACTTCTCATCCCCACTAGCACCAATTCCCTCATCTAATGATATAGTGGTCTTGTCTGCATCAACGCTTCTTGCCTCCACTTCAGCAACTACTGGTGCTTCTGCCGGGGCTGTAATCTTGGTCTCTGATGGCGATGGTTCTTCAATGTGCTGCTGAGGCTGTTCAATTGCTTCTTTCTTGGGTTCCTCCTTCAGAGGTTGTGGCTGAGGCACTTTAACACGCTCCTCTAGTTCTTCACTCTGAAAATAACAAAATGATCACTTATATAATATGTGATTTATAAGATTTCTATAGAAATCAATTATGTAATAACAGCTTATCAAATTAATCGTGTAATCTCAGGATCTCATCTCCAATATATTTAGAGGCAATCAATGATGTAACACAAGATTCTCAAAGAAACAGGTAGTTTGTGAAGCAGCAGTGGTGCAAACATAAAAAACTCACCTACAGTCATAGATGTCCCCAAAAAGACTTCTAATTATTTGTTTTTTACTATTCTCAGACGAATAAATTAATTATTTGAAAGTCTTACCTTTTCCTTCTCATCACTTGCTAAGGAGATGCTGTCTAAGTCAATGGAATGAGAATCACTACTCATATTCCTCTGAAAACAAAAATTAGACAATACATTTTAAAATAAACACTCTTCCTCACATTTTCCAAGGGAAATAAATGAAACTTAAGATATGAATCTATCTAATAAACACAAATGACAGGAAGAGGTGTTGACAAGAACAATATGAACCCCCTAAAAAATATTTTAAAAACCAAATCTGTTTTTTTTTTTAAAAACTTTCTCGTGTTTGTGCTCATTTATTGCTGTGATGTAGAACTAAAGTTGTTTAATTCTTTGGAAAAGACATGATTGAAACATTTGGTTGTATCTGTGTGCATCTTCATTTCATAATCCTTACCTACATGAGACTGCAGGTTACACTGGACTTCTGTGGCTGTTTATGAGTGCCCTTTTGACCTCCCTGGCAGACAAAATGGGCATTTGGGCTTGCCTTGTTGGTCTGCCATCAATCCTGAGTCCCATAGTGTCAAACCTTCAGATCTGACTGCCAGTCATCCAGACTGAGACCTTCTCTCAGGGTGTCAAACCTATAAGGTAGCAGCTTAGAGGGGATAAACCTAATGTTTACATGTTCTTTTTCCTTTACTGAAGTTCCTGGTCATATTCTGTGATGTATGTTTTCCCTTCAATGAGATTCCTGGTCAAATTCAATGTTGTATGTACAATGTGTTGTATGCACACTGTGTTGTATGCACACTGTGTTGTATCTAGACTGTGTTGTATGCACACTGTGTTGTACCTAGACTGTGTTGTATGAACACTGTGTTGTATGTACACTGTGTCGTATGAACACTGTGTTGTATGTACACTGTGTTATATGTACACTGTGTTGTATGTAATTTAATTCTTGGTATCAGCTCGACTGCAGACCCCCCCCCCCCTTCCCCCCATTTCTTTAATACAGTAAAACCTTGTAAGCACAATTTCCGAAAGACTGAAAATTGAGTTCAAATTTTAAAAAAAATGTTCTCTACTGAGGGATAGAAGGCAGAAGAAGAAAACAATACACAGACATATTACCACTTTTATGTTTCTTCAAAAGAAGACTAATATCACTAAGGCACGTTTTGTCACAACTACTTCACTCAACGTCACACGAAACTCTTTCACATCAGACATGTCCTACCTTTATAGCTAAAATGTCCTCCTCCTCTGTGAGGTCTTCCACTATTTCCACTACTTCAGCTTTAGCTTCACAGATCAGATCAAGAATACCCTTTTTGTCTTCATATCCTTTAATAAATGGATGCTGTAGGGAAGAAAATGTAGCAAGACAGATAATGTAGGGGTACAATGTTGCAAGACAGATAATATAGGGTTACAATGTTGCAAGACACATAATTAGCATGTTTCAAAACACATATTTTGACATACATTTATACATCATCATCATCAAAAGTTTTGCTGACTGGCATAGGCGATCATGCCTCTCCATAACTTGCGATCTCCAGCATGCATCAGGTTGTGCACTGATACCCCTCCATGCCAAGACTTAAGGCTGTCAAGAATATTCTCACGTTGACTTCCTCTATCTCTCTTTCAACACACAAACACACACACACATAAAAAGACTTTGTCCCTAAAATGGAGGATAGGCTTGGCAGAATGTTAAGCTTTAAAGTTTTTGTTTGCTTCTGACAGTGCTTTGCAAATGCAGTTTCCACAATAAGAATGGTAGTCTACGGTTTCGCTGCCTGCGCTACTGAGTTTAGTGCTTGAGGCAGCCTTGTAAACTTTGTTTTTACACTGGAATGCCTTTCATTAGTGTAGTGGTTGTGTCGTGATGTTCAATATGGCCGGTAGCGGGTCAACGTGTGAGCTGGTGAAATACATTATGTAATAATTCTGTTCAGACACTAATTATTTGTTCTCTGGTTTTTCAAATGAGACAGTGAGGGACATTTTGTTCGCTTTATAAGTATGGGGAAACCTGACTGCAGTGAAGTTGAAACCTCGACTATGAATAAGCTCTTCTGAAGCCAAAATAACTTAAAACTGTCCAGTAAGCCTCAGTGATAGCGGTTACAGGGTCACAGAAGGAGTCACCTGCTACATATTTGTTTTAGGCATATAAGAGAATGCATTTTATTTAAGGCTTCACTCTGTTCTTGTTTACTGACTACTCCCTTTATATATATTTACATATTCTGAAACAAAACTCTACAATGCAGATAAATATATTTGTAAACAATTTTTTTAGTTTTCTATGTAAAAAATCTTTTTTTTTTTTTTTATTTTTTTTTTTAAGTTTTTCCTCAAAACTCCCACGTTTATGCCTCATTTTTTTTCTAGCAAGGGTTAAGACAACAAAATAATCGACATTACCTGCAAGAGCTCCTGAGCTGTGGGTCTCTGTTCAGGACTCTTGACCAAACATTTCTGAACAAAGTCTCTGAAATTCTTAGACCTTAGGAAAAATAAGATAACTGGTATTTTTTAAAAATGTCAGTAAAATTTTCTCAGAAAGCTTTTAATGTATTTTCACTACAACATAGAGGACTGGCCCACTAACAGTACCATTTCTTGGATGCTGAAATACTTCAGCCATATTAAACACCATGATGCGGGGAAGAGTAATCTGGTAATCGTACTTCCAACTTCATGAAAACGGGTCACCCAAAAGTTTTTTCTGCTCCTGTGCCAACGACAACCACACAGAATGCCCATCACTGTTCCTGTTCCTTGTGAAACAACTGATGCAGAAAGTCTATAAGAAAGGCCATAAAACAAATTTTAAGCAAAAAGTCCCAGTTTTGAGCATTTTCATCTTTAGAAGAAATTAACATTTTATGCAGTAAGTCCCTGTCATTTGAAGTTAGAAAAAAGTCATTCTAAATTTCATTTAAAAAACATTCAGTTTCGATAATCCTTTCATCATCCCTGGAGCTACTGAATTTCCTGCTTTGTGCAATGCTTTCAGTGAGCAAACATCCACTTTGTAGAGACAAAGCCATACAGGTGAAAGCTTGGTGCAATAAAAGCGGATCCTCTCCACTTTAAACATCTTTCATCATATTCTTTTTACTTACTGTCTTAGTGTGTACACTGACTTGTGGCTCTGTTTGTTTGTTTTAGTATCTAGAAGCCATGAGTTGTTAACCCTTAGGCTCGGTATTATGGATATCGCAACCTTTCGGCCTTGATTCCATGATAAATACCGTAAATCTGGGAGAAATGTGGCTTTTCTGCCTACCCCCGGGAGTAAACCCGGACCACAAGGAGTTCGTCACCCAGTCATCTCGCAATCCGGTTTAGCCAACTACGCTAGAGATATTTAATTTCCCCATCCTGGTGAACCATGGTTTTATATAAGGGCAAGCCATTTAGAAAAAGACAGGCATCTTGGCTATCAGACAATAGCGTGAGAGTCACAATGTGGAAGAGATTGTGTCCTTACTGTGATATAATCTCAAAGACACCAGTCATATACAGATCCACTGCAGCTATGGATCAGTTGTGTCGATGGCACAAAATGTAGTAAATCTGGGTTTGGGGGTGGCAGAATTATAATCTCCCATGGTTTACTAATCTACAATTTTAAAAAGTTTACCATTTAGAAGGTTTGTCAAATCCTGGCGGGTCCGACTTCTGGATTTTTATTAAGACTCTCATTGGATGCATTTCTTTGTTAGGTGGCTCAATCTGGGCAAACTCAATAAGTGTAATACCTGAAAAAGTTTTAAAGTTTTGTGTTAATGATATAACCAACTCATTCCTGTCTTCTTGGTGGTTAACTGTTTGAATCAACATCAAGACAGACTTTTAAGACAAGTGGGTGTTCAGGTTAGCCTAAAATGAGTATCAGAAAAATGTCCTGGAAAAAAAATGTGGCTAGAATGGTGCTGTTGTGCCAATTTGTCTTTAAAATTAACATGACATGGACATTTAGGCAACCATTAAAGAGTATTAGCAAATACACTGACTTGACTTGATAACAACATGAGATACATTATATATTACTTTAAACACAGTAAAATTCATGAGAAAGTATACGATTTCTGAGAAACAACTTCTATTTTGTAGACATGCATATAGATTTAGTTGAGTCACCCTGTGCTTGAGAGCTCAAGAGGTGGAAAGGTTGGCAAATGGTTTCCCAACCTACTGTAATAAGAGCTACACTGATGATGATGATGTGCTCCTGAATATAATATTCAAACAACAGGTGCACTGAAGGAGAATTAATTCACCTTCAGTGGGTGCATGCTGGAAGACTTTCCAACAAGGTGAAATGAACTAAACAATCATATCTTCAACCAAGTATTATACGAGGAAATTACCAGTTTACAACACAGCAAACACACAGAAATCACAGTCACGATTACAATATTATTACAACAATAATACAATTAGGACACGGAAAATCAACAAAAGCCACATGAGTACTGCCAATGGAATTTAGAAGGAGAAAGCTAAAATAAAAACAAAATGAGATGGAGATCTACTTTCTCCATTCTACCAAGCCCATTATATCAAGGGTATGGGTGGCAGGTGTTCAGTCACCTGTGACAGATGTGCATCTCTTGCTTGACAATGAATGAATGAATCAAGAATTTACATTACTGCACTCATGACATTCCCACACATGCTCAGTCTCCTTCCTCAGGAGCCAACAAAGAGTTGACATACTAAAAGTACCAGGTGCAACCTGATTAAACATCCATTATGTTTCCTCCAGTATCAAATATTTTCCAGAACCTCTGCTCTCCCGCTGAACTGGTCTTTTAAGGTGGTTTTGTAAGGATGACATATACTTAATGTTTTATTATCATTTCCTACCTTTTCTCTTAACTGAGAGAGCTTACTGTCACAGTAACCGCCATGCGGCGCTAAATCCTCTGGCTCAGGACCCCCTGTCTACACCGACCTAGAAAGGTGGTATACCAGACTGTTGTGACATTATATTAGTTGTGGTGGTGGTGGTAGCAGTTGTACTGGTACTTGATGGATGATGTGGTTAATATTACATTGACCGTTTTTACGTCTCATTACCATTCATGTTAACCATTTTAGTCTGGGTGAACACAGAAGCCACGGTCAATTACAAAAAATGTCGCCACGTGGTGATTTTCAAATCCTTCAGAGAGGGAGAGACAGAAGTAGTCGGTGAATTGGGAGGGGGCAGGGGGCTATTAACTAGGACAGCTTAACACACGATTTTCAAATTTTTATTTCTTATTTTGTATTTTACTTACACTACATCAGCAATTCAAATTTTTTTTTTAGAATTTTGTTGCTTATTTACAAATAGTAAGCTTTTTTTTTTTTTTGGCAGCTCTTTAAAAAAATACTAACAGATTTAGTATGTTATAGAGAAATATCTTCTTTTTTTTTTTTTTTGGGGGGGGGGGGGGGGGGTGTCTCCTAAAAACACAATTTAAACGACCACTAATATAAAGTCACAATTATATGTTGCGTGTTCTAGAGTCTGCCAACCAGACTATCACCTTATCTGTACAGATAATGATTGTGAAATTAACTATAATAGACCCGTGCAATTTCTATTTTCTTTCTTTGCCATTTAGCCAAACTAAGCCACAGCACTGCGTGGCCGGGTACAGCTAGTGTGTGTGTGTGTGTATATATATATATATATATATGTGTGTGTGTGTGTATATATATATATATATGTGTGTATATATATATATGTGTATGTGTGTGTATGTTTTTATTTTTGTTTGAGTCTTCACTAATGCAAAGGGTTTTTTGCACTCTGCTGCGATTCTCCTTGTGTGATTTTTTTTATTTCTATCAACAACTCTCTTTTTGTTGCCAGTCTCTCAATACTGTATTTTACTGTACTGGTTTCCAAAAAATACAAACTTCTTCTTAATTCACCTATAAAAAGGAGCTGATCTGTGAAGTGATTTTTGCTTCTAGCAATGGTTTTATATTGCATCTTCCGCATGTGGACTGGAGTCTAGTTTCGCTGCCTAAGCTACTGAGTTTAGTACTTGGTGCAGCACTGTGAGCTGTGTTGTATGTTGTATGGAATCTTAATGCTGACGCATGTTTTTAGATTTTGCCAGGACTAATTGTCTGTTCACCAGTTTTTAAAAATGGGACAGCAAAGGAAATTCCATGTAATTTCAAATGGCACAGGAATAAAGCAATTACATGATGACCCATTTGCAGTTAAATTAAAACCTCAACTTTTACTGCTGCACACCTAATATAAATGATTTTGCTAAACAATACATTTTTAACCTAACCTTCTTTTACACTAACTAACCAGCACAAGCTTAAGTCAACATCTGTGCCTTAGGAGCTGCTAACACAATTTGTAATGCCGGGTTCGATCCCAGCTGCAAACGATTTGTCTTGCGTTGGTTTCGACAGTGGTACCAAGAGCTGTACTTTCATAAAGGAATGGCCAACTACTGAATGCAGAATGCAAAATTTGCCTAGAAACAGCCAAAAGATGCTGGGTTTGGTTCAACATCCAGTAAAGGATACACAACTACCTTAACTCATTTACCATCCAATCCCCCACTCTGCTGACTGGTCTAAAGCATCATATACCCGATATGCCACTGGTGTGGAAAGGGTCCTTTCGTTGATTATCTATGTGCTAACATAAACTTCCTGTTTTACTAACATAAACATACTCATATAAACTGTGTACTTCACTAACCAGTATACACTCAACATAATTTTGGTGTTTTACTAACAAGAATACACTTAACATAAACTGTGCTGTACCAACAAGTATTCACTTAACATGATCTGTGTTGTACTAACCAGTAAGGAGTTCCAATAAAAGTATCCCTCCGTTGATGAGTCTTGGTGTTTTTGGCAGACACTCCAAAATCAGCTGACCAAAAAGAAAAACAATAATAGACAAATTAAATTTAAATGACATATAATGCAGCTAATTTTATCAAGAACAAAACAAACTGATCTTGTGTAATGCACAAAACAAGAATCAAAAATTATATAATGGTTAACAAAGCCATATGAAAATATTGCTGTTATGGTGTGAAATGTGACAAGGACCCTATTATCATAGGTGTTTAAAAAAAAAGACTTTAACTGAAATAATTATAAATAAATCTCTACTATTTCATTCATAATCATCAAGTGTCTTGTCGTGTGGCATGGGTAGTTGTAACAATAGTTGTAAAAGATAAAGATTGTTTGTTGGTGGAACAGACAATACAAAGGAACTTGTGTAGAACTGATAAGAAATGTCATCATCATGTTCCATGTGAGGTATTCCAGTTGATCTTTATCTTTTACAACTATCTATCTTCTGGGCTACTAATAAGTTTAACCATGAAATGTATCCTATACTTGTCTACTAAAACCATCCTGCATTTTCTTCTTCTGTTGACCTCTACGTTTAATATCCTTGACCTTCTCAGTTTCACAACTTTCTCCAGACATAAAGACAGTCGCACCAAGAAAAAACATGCAGCAAAGAAACTCGGGCAAAGATGAGTAATATGGGACAAATAAAGAAAATACATGGAAGAGGGACAAATAAAGAAAACATATGGAGGAGGGACAAATAAAGAAAATACATGGAAGAGGGACAAATAAAGAAAATACATTGAAGAGGGACAAATAAAGAAAATACAGGCAGTGGAGCACATCAGCTGTTCCCTTTGTGAGTCTCTGGGTGAAAAGGGCGCACTCAGGTGGCAAGTCCTCTGACCTGGTAAACCTTTCTACAGTCAAGACCATTGTGAGTGACCAAAAAAGCATATCCTTCAAGAGGTGACCTCATTAACCAAGACCTCATGGTCCTGGCACAAAACACAAGGGATCTAGAGGAGACAGTCTTGATGATAAAACAATTTTAAAAAACCAAGCCTAAAGTGGATCTACATGCTCACAGGCTGATGGGCTGTGGGATAAGCAGTTGTAAACTTGGATGTCTGGTTAGCGGGTGGGACGTCGCCAAGTATATGGACCCCACAAGGTTGTTGTTGTTGTTATCGATCCAGCGGCGCATGAGCTTTCGCCCTTTGGCCCAATGCCATGTAGTGGAATTTGCATGTTTTCACAAGCTGTTCTTTTCCTCCGTACAAGGTGTTCCACTTGTCTGGTCTCGGAGGGAGTAGCGTTCTTCTTGTCTCACTGAGTTTTGGGCACTCAAAGAGATGGTGTTCAACAGTTTCGTAGGGATAGTTACATAGCTGGCACTCTGGGGAGTGTTGTGGCTGTATTCTGTTTAGGTGTCCATTGAGTGGAGTATGTTGCGTTCTAAGTCTGAAGATGGTGGCCTGGTCCCTTCTTGTTAGATGGTTAATGCTGTCATTAGGATCAGGGCCAGACATATGTCTATAAACCTCTCTTCCAGTGTCTCCCATGGCCCATCTGTTCAACCAAGTCTCTTTGTTTATAGCTCTTATCAGTGTTTTTGCTGTCTGGAGGGTTGTCGCTGTAGGTGGTTGTTCTTGTGTTGCTCCTCTCTTTGCCAATCTGTCAGCTCTGTCATTACCTGGTGTGCCGGAGTGACCTGGAATCCACTGCATCACTATTCTGATGTTGTATGAGGTAATAAGCTGATCGGCATCCAGGATTATCTTGGCTATGTCAGTTCTGCAGCGTTCATTGCCCTCCAGAGCTTGAAGGGCAGACATTGAATCTGTGAAGATGACAATATTTTGGACCTTTGAGGGGTAAACATCCATTACAGTCTTTAGGTGGTATACTGCTGTTTCCAGTGCAATTATTTCAGCTTCATAGTTTGAACAGAATTCCCCGCATGCATCAAAAATCTCTTCAACAGATCCATCGGGATAACCTATGTAGATTCCGTAACCTGCTTTAATGGTAGCTTTAAATGCTGATCCATCAGTATAGACATGTATCCATTCTTGGGGTAAAGAATCAACGGTCTTTAGGATGAGTTCATAAGAGCGATTGGGTCGGACTGTTTGGTTTCCTCGCCTACCAATTTAGTTTGGACTTCTGGAGCTTTAAAGCGAGCATGTGGTGGTAGGTTTCTTGCAACATTCTGAATTCCTTGACGTCTTTGTGGGAGGTGGTATCTGTCCTGAATTTCATTAACACAGTGTAAAACCGATTTGTGCTTTATTCTTTGTTTGGATTCCCAGTTTTCTACAAGATGTCTATTAGGATGGTTACGATTTTTCCTAACGCATCTTTCATAAATTTATAAAGTGGCTTTTTCTCTCCGCAACCCGAGGGGTTCCACATTTGTATGGATTTCACATGCAGCAGTTGGTGTAGACTGCATAGCTCCGCAGATTAATCGGAGGGCATTATTTTGTACTCTGTCAAGAGTCTCTAGATTAGTTTTGGAACAAGTTGTAAGCAGTGAGTTGTTGTACTCTATCACAGAGCGAACATATCCTAGGTATAAGCCCCTCAGAGTTTCCTTGTCTGATCCCCATGATGTACCTGCAAGTCTCTTTAATAACTGTAACCGCCTCAATGCCTTATTCCTGATGTTTTCAATATGGTTCTTGAGGCTGAGCTGCGGGTCAAGTGTGACTCCAAGGTATGTGGGATGCTCTTCTTTCATCACTTGGTGTTTGTCTAACCTCAGGTTAATATTCTTCCTTGCTACTTGGTGGCTTTTGGTAAAGATTGTGTAGACCGTCTTTGCACAGTTAATCTTGAGTTTCCATCTTTGGCAGTAATCATGCAGTCTTCTAAGGTCTCCATTCAGTCTTTGGGCTCCACTTTCCACATTTTCATGACTCTGCCATATTGCTAGGTCATCAGCGTACAAGGCTTTTTCGGCCTTGATTTGTTCTGGCAGGTCATTGATAAAGATTAGGAATAGTGTACAGCTCAATGATGAGCCTTGTGGCAAGCCCTCCTCCAAGACTTCTTTAGAAGAGATTGCGTTGTGCATCTTAGTCTGGATTGTTCTATCTATCAGGAAGTATTTCACCCAGTTATACAATCTGCCATGTATTCCTATGCTCATCATCTTCATCAGGAGACCTTTTCTCCATACTCTGTCATAGGCCTGCTGGAGGTCGACAAAGACTGCCACTGTGTGTTTCTTATTCTGGAAGCCATCATGTATTCTTTGTGTCAGTCTGAACAGCTGGTCTTCTGTGCAGCTGTTGGTTCTGAAGCCTGCCTGTTCATGGCATAGAACACCAGAACTCTCAAGGAACCAATATAAGCGCCTGTTTATCATTCTTTCTGCAACTTTGCCCAAGCATGATGTTAAGGATATCGGGCGGTAGCTTTTGGGGTCATCTGGAGGCTTTTTGTTTTTAAGGATGGGGACGATATATGCATTCCTCCATGCCCTTGGAAGTTTGCTTGACCTCCAAGTTTTATTAATAAGCCTGAGAACTACTTCTCTCCCAGACCGGCCAAGATGTAGCAGCATTTCGTTGTGGATCTTATCTGGGCCTGGAGATTTTCTAGGTTTTAATTTCTTCAGGGCTTGCTCTAATTCATCCATGCTAAATTCATTTTCAAAAAGGGAGTCGCTGGCTGTTGGAGCTCTCTCTTGTTTCTTCAACTGAGAGAGCTGTGTTCTATCGAGTTCTGACAGCTTACCTGCTCTGTTAACCGAGGCAAAATAATGATTGAAATGTTCTGCTTTCTTCTTGTCTTCAGTGATTGTCTTACTCCCATCTGTCACTGGTTTTGGGTTCACCCTTCTACTTTCTCCGGAGAGGTTTTTAACTAAAGTCCATGCTTTATTTCCATTCTGTCTAAGGTCTAAGTTGGAGCAAGTTTCTGTCCATTTATCTCTTTTAGCCTTATTAACTACAAGCTTTACTCTGGCACATGCTTTATTGTATTGGATCTTTGCTTCTGTTGAACGTGCAGTTTCGAGAAATATTCTTGCTTTATTCCTTTCAGATATAGTATTTTGAATTTCTTGATTCCAAAAAGGTTTATATGCCTTCCGGCTGCCCCTTGGGATGGCTTTCGACGCTGCATTCAGGATTGCTTGTGTTATGTCTTCACAAAAAGTTTCCACACAGCTGTTGTCAATTCTTCCCAGGAGGCAGTCAGATGTTTCCTGAAATAGTTTCCAGTTTGCTTTTCGGAAATTCCAACGGGTTCTCTGCTTGAAGCGTAATTTAGGGGTGGTGCTTACAGTTGTGAGTATAGGTTTGTGGTCACTTCCTATGTCGTCCAGGACTTGGGGATAGCTTGCGTCTGCTAAGTCGGATGAGCAGATGGTCAGGTCTGGTCTGCTGAGAGATAGGTGGGCCCTGTGTAACAGTGTAGGTGTAGACTCTGTGTCCTGCAGCACTAATAGGTTAGTTGTTTCACAAGTATCTTCGATGTACTTCCCTGTGCTATTGTAGTCAGGGTAACCCCAACGTGGCGAGTGTCCGTTGAAGTCACCAACAAGAAGGGTTTTATGGTACTGTGTCTTGTATAGTTCTGGTATGTTGCATGTTGTCTGAGGTGGGCTGTACACGTTGTATATCGTGTATTTGCTTCCATTGTGCCAGATAGTTATTTTTTGCACATCTGTAGGGTGAGATGTCGACAGCATTGTTACATCTCCTTGTATGTCATTTCTGATATAGGTCACTATGCCCCGGCAGTCATTGCACTTACAGGCATAACTAGTATATCCAGTGAGATGCAGATCAGAGTCTTTATGCAGGGTTTCTTGTAGGGCAGCCACGTGTACCCTGTGGTTGTTTAGCAGTTTGGCAAGTTCAAGTTTCTTATTTCTTATTCCACAGATGTTCAGCTGCAGAATATTGAGCATCTGTGTATTTTTTGCTGTGCTGTCTGAGTTCTTTTTGCTCTCCCTCCCACTCTTCCTCCTCCTGGGGTGTCTGTTTTCCCTATTTATTTCAAATTTTCCAGTAGCCAATTTTTCGCACATGACAGCCTGGTTTCCCACTGTCTGGCGCGGGCCTTGATAGACGAGGCGACGACCGATCTCGTATGTATTCTTAACTTTTGACATATTCATGGCATTGTGGTGCTGGGGTGTCTGTGGATTACCTACCTCCCCGGGCAGCAGCTAGAAATGCCCTGTACCAGTTCTAAAGGAAATATGGGTTGTGTTTCTGCCTTTCCCTTTAACACGTAGCTAAGGTGGGGCTCACAGTGTGCTCATTCCCCGCCACCAGATTGCCTGCAGGTTTCGCTGAGCTCTTCATGTCTCTAAGCATGGCCTAAGCATGAGTAGTTGGGGCAACTGGATCGTCACGTCCTGAGTCCCTGTGCCTTCACGATAGTTTCCGGTATTCAGGGGGGTTAGCATACTTGTTTCCATTCCTAAGACTGTTCAGCACACCTCTGGCTCCTTCCCTCCCACAGGGGGCAGTACGGTGTGGTGCACCGGGTTTATTATCGAGGTTTGCTCCTCTAGATCCATTGTGTTTTGCCTGGGGATTCGCACCCCCAGTTACCGGGACTACCTCGGGGAGGCTGTGACTCTTCGCCACGCACAATGGTCTTGAGGTAAGAGAGGTTTTGCTAGGTCAAGAGGCTGACACCACAATGGACGCTCCTTTCGTGAACAGATATTCACTAGACCTAGGGTGAAGTAAGGGGGGGAACCCACCACACACAACACCAACACTTCTTACCCCCTGCCTCTCGAGGCTCAGTCCCGACCCGACAAGGACATCCATTGCCACTTCACTAGCAAGCAGGCTCTACTAGGGTGACCAGCTACTTCCTGCACCATAACAGCTTTATCATATGGATTTTTCATTTTATAAGAATTTTTGCTAAGCGACGCAACATGACTATTGACCTGGCTTTGGTTACCTAATCAGCAGTACTGGACACCAAATGGGCAGTTCTGGGCGATCATGGAAATGACCATCTGCCATGTTCAGTATTGATCTCTAAATTCAGAAAAGTGAAGGCTTCAAGAGCTCATAGGTCTTTCAAGTATGAGCGGACAAAGACCCTTCTTGGACGCCTCCAACAAAGGGCATGTTAGAGGACCAGCAGATCCATTTTTTCGCAGCGCCCATGGTGGACATAAGAGGTGGAACGGGCATGGAATTTTAAGAGAGAGCTGCAGTAAAGCGTTTAAAGAAAGTGCAACAGACAACTATAAGCTCACAGGAAGAATAAACAGAAATGGCGGTATGCTATTAACCACAGATAAAAAGAAGTCGGAGGCTTTCCATGAGAGGTTCTTTCACAGCAATGATACAGAAAACAGAGATACAGTTAGAGAAGGATTTGGCAGCCACCTTAAAGAACAAACATTATGAAGACATCAGTCAGGTGGATGATGTAAAACATGTTCTAAAAAAGGTTAAAGACATTACACCCAGGCAGTAACGGACTCTGAAAGCATGCTGAGAAAGGCGAAGACATGGATGCTTTGAGCAGAGTGGCAAGCTTCACTGCTAAGGTCACAGGTAGTGAGCATACTTTGGATCTTTCTTCCAGGCCATGCCGGTGTGGTGGGGAATGAACAGGCAGACTAATACGATCTGCACCACTGGGTGGTGAACTGATACATGACAAGGCAGATGTGGTCAAGTCCTTTAGGAACAAGCAACAGAGTCAGCAAAGAAACAAGATTATTGTGGCCTGGAGAGAATGAGGCACCTGGGTGTAACCAGAGGGTCTGGCTGGCTCACTACACTCAGAGGAAGGGCAGGACGGACATATAACCAGATAGCGACCAGTACCATTAGTATAAAAACTCTGAGGTGGCTGCTGAAGATGACGGAGCATGTAAGGAAATGTCCTGAGTGTTGTGATGTCAATTCTGGACTCAACTCAACTCAGGCAGATGCACTGACTTTGAAGGAAACATCCCTCATTTGTGATGCTTGTTAGGGAGCAGTGGGTTCATTCCCCTATCTTTCATAAAAATGGGACACCCAGAACCTATCAGTGGGGGGTAAAAGCAGAAGCTGAAGAATCAAAAAAATTTTTAGAGCACATCTTAGGTCTGGTTGACCATGTTCTTAGTGCACTTGTATCTATAGCGCTGCGCACACGCCATTTGGAGGTAACAGCTTAAATTAACTGCATGGTAACTATAGCTTTCAATATTTATGTTCTTCTATCTTTCTACTTCTTTCTATGAGTGCCGATCAATACATTTTATGTTACTTTATTAAGCTTGGGGGGGGGGGGGGGCTAAGTCATATGCCTCACCCCCTGAAGGATGCATGGTTTACAAGTGCAATTTATTTGTGTGCTGATCTCTAGAAATCATTGCCAGAGCTTCGAATTTTACACTTCATGTGACAGTCTCACAGGCACCTATCCATGCTGGGTTGCCATATGGGTTGAAAAAATCTGCTGCAATTAAGCCTATCTTCTCAAGTTTAAAGCCTTTATTCATTAAAATATTTAAATGTAAACATTTGAGGAAACCTCATGTGCAAAGTGGAGAAGGAAGAGGAAAGGGCAGGGTTTTGTAGAAGCATATGGTAGCAGCAAAGCTGGTGAGTGAGCGTGTGTTGGTAGCAGCAGAGAGGTGGGTTTGAGTGATAGTGTATTTGCGCATGTCGATGGTAGAAATGGAGTTGGTGAGTGTATGTTGGTAGCAGCAAAGTAGGTGGGGGTAAATGACACTATGTTTGTGAATATTGGTGGTAGCAGCACAGCAGGTGTGTGAGTCTGTGTTGGTAGCAGCAGAGTGGATGTGCGAGTTTGTGTTTGTAGCAGAGTGGGTGTGTGAGTCTGAGTTGATAATAGCAGAGCAGGTGTGTGAGTCTGTGTTGGCAGCAGCATAGTGGATGTGTGAGTCTGTGTTGGTAACAGCAGAGTTGCTGTGTGTCAGTGATGGTAGCAGCAGAGTAGCTGGGTGTAAGTGACTGTGTGTTTGTGCATGCTGGTGAGTGAGCGTGTGTTCTGGCAGCAGCAGACTGGGTGTGTAAGCGTGTGTTAGTAGCAGCAGACTGGGTGTGTAAGCGTGTGTTGGTAGCAGCAGACTGGGTGTGTAAGCGTGTGTTGGTAGCAGCAGACTGGGTGTGTAAGCGTGTGTTGGTAGCAGCAGACTGGGTGTGTCAGCGTGTGTTGGTAGCAGCAGAGTAGGTGGGGGTGAGTGACACTGTGTTTGTGCATATCGGTGGTAGCAGCAGAGCAGGTGTTTGAGTCTGTGTTGGTAGCAGCAGACTGGGTGTGTAAGCGTGTGTTGGTAGCAGCAGAGTAGGTGGGGGTGAGTGACACTGTGTTTGTGCATATCGGTGGTAGCAGCAGAGCGGGTGTTTGAGTCTGTCTTGGTAGCAGCAGAGCGGGTGTGAGTTTGTGTCGGTAGCAGAAGATTAGCTGGGTATGCATGACACTGTTTTTGTGTATGTCGGTGGAAGCAGCAGAGCAGGTGAGTGAGTGAGCGCCTGTGTTCTGTTTCCAAACATACCGAGTTTGACATCCCCATCCAGGGTCACCAGCACATTGCCTGCCTTGATATCTCTGTGGATAACCTTGTGCTCGTGCAGGAAAGCCAGGCCCACGCACATTTCATGTGCAACATAGCGGATCATTGGTTCTGTCAGAGGCCTCTCCAGATCCACCATGATGGAATCCAGAGCTCCTCCACCACAAAACTCAATAAACATCTGAAACAACAAATTACAAAATGTACGCAACTAGAGTTTCGAAAAACTAAAAACATTTTTTTTTTCATGTTTTAAACACAACTACCCCTACATATGTCCAGGGACTCATTTTTGAAGAGAAAATAATCAACCGCTGCTCTCTATAACAAGCGTGTCACAAAAGGCAACTAATTAGGGGTTTGCTGAAATCAGATGTGTTGTTCCAAAATGTGCAGATCTCGCACTCTAGCTGTAAACCACTATCATGCCAACCACCCTTAAAACAGTGAATGCAGAAGACGAAGAAGAAGAAACAGAATTGTTGTAGTCAGAACCAATTACACCAGCTTGATGATTTATATGGAAGCTCCATCAAATGTCAGATTACAGGTCTGCTTACTGTTCCTGTCAACATCTGTGGCTCAAAAGTTGTGAATGCACTGGGCAATCCATTTGCCTGCAGAAACCGGCCTGGTTTTAATCTAGAGAGCTAGCAGAATTTTTTTCTTTCTTTTTTTTTAATCAGTAGAGCTTTGGGGCTGACCCAGCCTCATAAAAATGGGTAAGTTATACATCGTGGTCTAGAACAGGGCTATTCAACTAAGTTCACTCAGCGCTGTGGCACAAATGTTGAAAATGTGGATCCTCACGGACCAGAGTAATAAGCTTCACTGTTTTAAAAATAATGAAATAAAAGTGGCAACTATCCCCAGGCCACTTTCTATGCCTCTGTGGGCTGTATTCAGCCCGCTGGCCACCAGCTGAATAGCAGGATTTTTCTTTAATCAGAAGAGATCTGGGGTTGACCCAGCCTTATAAAACTAGGTATGTTATATATATCATGGCCTAGATCAGGGCTATCCAACTGGTAATCTGGTAATCCTAGTTTCAGCTTCATAGCAAACGGGTCACCCCATAGTTGCTCCGCTCCTGTGCCAACGAAAAACACACGTAGCTCACAGTATCACACCATGCACTCAACTCAGAAGCTGGGCGACGAAACTATATCCTTCCAGTCTATAAATGGAGCAAAAATGCAACGGCAACCACCTGGCAAGAAAAAAAAGATGGCCTTGCTTAGCGTCCATTTTGACCTGAAGCATTATATGAGGGTTAATAAACTGTACCCCCAGCAGTACCCTGATTATTAGCTGGGGAAGGGTCTTGGGACATTACATCCACCATCAGGCGTCGCTCCTACAACGACCTGCCGGCCTTCGTTAACGACTGTTCACCCAAGAGCCATGCAGTTCTTTGGCACGAAGGAGACACCTTGAACTAGGGTTTCGGGCTGCCGACTCCCTACAAGATGTTATTTTATGTTTTGTTATCACACTTGATGTCACTGCACATTGGGCATACCCATGCGTGCTCAGTTCTCCAAAGCAGCAGCCACTCCAAAGTACTTCTACTAATTGTCCCCATGAGAAGCTGGTTATATCATCTCCTTTCTCGGCCTCGCAGACGGCAAAGACGTGCATCACCATGCTTAACTCCCATGTCACGAAATCGTGTTAGTGTCAGGGATTCCTCATTCTCCACTAGCCCAGTTCGTACAGCGTTAACGATATCTGCTCTGTCCATGCTTTTTCCTGCAATCATTAGTGTAGTCCTTGCCAGTTGGTCCGATCGCTCATTTCCCTTTACACCCGCATGACCCGGTGTGTAGATCCAGATTACGGATGTTAAGTGCGATTTCCGAATGCTTTCTATCCATTCAAAGCGCATACTGCCTGTTGCTATCTTCTGAAGCATATTCATTGAGTCTGGGACAATTACTGCCTGTGTGGCGGTTTGCTCGGACACCCACCCTAAAGCTCTAGAAGCAGCGGCTATTTCCATTGTCATGCTTGACGTGGTAGTCTGGTAAGCGCCGCTGTCCTCATGTATTGTTTCCCCCATTCTTTGCGCTGTGTATGCCCATGCTGACCTTGATCCGCGCTTCACGGATCCATCTGTGTAGATGATGATATTCAACTAAGTTTAGGCAGGGGCCGAAATGTTGAAAATGAGGATCATCACAGGCCAGAGGACTGAGCCCCAGTGTTTCAAGAATAAGATACAACTGGCAATTATCCACGGCCATTTGCTAGGCCTCTGTGGGCCGTATTTGGCCTGCAGGCCACCAATTTAATAGCCCTGGCCTAGATCATTCGAGAGCCTAACATTTTAAATTTCAACAGCATTATCTGCTAGAGGATTACCTTTATCTTTATCAAATGATAGGTATCTCTTGAATTGAGGCTTCATTTTATTTATCAGTTTATTAACGGAACTACATCTGAACCTCTAAACATTTATACACTGCCTGTGCTCATTTCCCACTAGCATTTACCATATTTCTTTTATTAATATTTCTCTGTAAGTATAAAAAGTTCAGGCCCCTTTTCCATGCCTTTAGGTGTATAGGGCATATAAGGCTAGACCTATATTTTTATACGACCAATTGGAACAAGATGGTGATGTGGTCAGCATCACGCCGGCTGCCTTTACTTCCCGGGACTGCACCCAGTACCCACTCAAGGCTGGGTTAACCTGGCAGTCAAGGTTATTTTGGGGAAAAGTCCGGCAACACCAGGGAGCGAACCCACGACTTCCGATTTACGATCCGCACTGGAGCGTCTAGCCGCTAGGCCATGGTGAATCCCAATATTTTTCTGAGCAAGCGTTTATCCACTGCCAGCTTGCTGGGCCTGTGATAATTTCAGGGAGTATTTAAGTGGTTGTTTCCCATTCCACCTGGTGAGCCAGAGACATGTTAGCCTGAGAGTATGTTGCTTCAGTTTTCCAGTGTGTGCCACTTCACATTTTGCGTAGACTCATATTACTTTTCAATACAGATATAATCTGTTTGATTGTATTGCTGTCTAGTCATATTCACAAGCATTCTTGTATGTGGAAAAACACTAGAAGTAGACTCCAATTTCTTGCTAATACAGATATAATCAGTTTGATTGTATTGCTGTCTGGGAATGTTCACACTGCGTTATGTATTCTTAAAAGCAGGAAAAAAAAACGAGATCAACACTACAACAACAAATTAGTGAGAAAGTGTAAAGTCTTACCCATAGTTTACTGTCAAAGAAGAAGGCCTCATGAAGACCAACAATATTCTGGTGAGGACATTCTGCTAAAATATTTATTTCAACAGCAAAGTCTTCCAAATCTTCTTCAGATTTTATTTCAACTTGTTTTAAAGCAGCATATTCATTTGTCTCTTTATTTCTTGCCTGCAAAATGAAGAAATGAATAACATATTACAATGTGAATACATCACTAAAATTTATATGACCAACAAAGAAGCGGTAAAGGACAATATTGAGACTTTTGCCTGCCAGCCTGAATGTCTCTAGGGTTCACATCTATACTGAATTGGATTTATCAAAACTGACCTTGGCTCACTAGTCGACCTGGCCCAAAAATGGGTACTTGCTACAGAGGCATTTAATGATGAATATCTGCAGTCCTGCCGTGATAAGAGTTTAACCCAGGTAACTTTTCTGTAGAGAGAGAGGGAGACCAAGAGAGAAGATACTGGACAGTTTCAATGCATGAACAAACTGTGTCAGAAGTGACTGGCAGTATCTAAGATACAACACAGCATGTCATGACGGTATGAAAGAAGGTGCCTATTTCACTGTTTTCTTATTGAATTCTAACAGTGCAATAGCACAAACAGTTCAAGGTCTGAAGAGAAGGGTGCAGCAAGAAGTCAACAGGGGATCTAGCCAATGCTTAACACTTAGTGGCAAGCAAGCCAGACATACAATCAGATGCTTCTGATACTATCAGAACTGAAAAGCTCTGCTTGCTGCTGAAATTGGAATGGAGAGCTTACAGGAATAACCCAAATGCTATATCAGTTCTAACTCAACTCAATCAAATCTTTTACCTTTTTTATTAATCCTTCCCTAATTCTCTTTACTCTAACCATTTGTCTCCTACTCCATCTCTATTCAAATACCTTTTAAATCTGTTTGTATCTACTCTCTATGTGTGTGCCCTCGCGCACACATACATTATTACTTTCTCAATTTATCCAACTTCGATGTGAAATATTGTGTAATCTTCATTTCTTATGCTGAATCTGTCACTACCTGGACTAACCCAACCTGAGACATTTACTGATGAATATCTGTAGTCCTGCTGTGACAGCTTTTAACACAGGTAACTTCTCTGTTTTGCATGGCACGACAAGTTGAATGTCTATTTGACATCTGTGTTAAGTCAAATGTGTTAGGGTAAGGGGCTGTAACCAGCAATGCAGCAAGTTTAAAAGGTGGATGTGTACAAGCATCTAATCTCACTGCCCACAAATTTGGGAGATGCTGTTTATTCCTATACCACTGCTGTGTTATATGCAAAGTGTGCATTGCCAACAGAAGTTAGATAACTGACCAAATATTCATTAACACTTAAATTTTTTTTTTTAATTTAATGAATTCACTGATTTATGAATAGGAAACTCAATTAGTGGCAAAGAGAACAACATGCACAGAAACAAAGGAACATTTCAACCAAAGTCCCTGGGTGGGTTCCGGGGCCATGTTAAAGGAAAAACAAGAATAGACCCACTGCCTACTCAAAAGCATGTCCTAAGAGTTGACAAATTGGGAGTTTCCTTCAAAGTCGGAGTGCATCTGCCT
Organism: Candidula unifasciata; assembly: GCA_905116865.2. Taxonomy (NCBI): domain Eukaryota; kingdom Metazoa; phylum Mollusca; class Gastropoda; order Stylommatophora; family Geomitridae; genus Candidula; species Candidula unifasciata. The sequence continues at coordinate 241,565 of CAJHNH020005290.1, forward strand.
GAGAGGCAAGGAACCAGCAGTCTGCATATAACTGAGTCAGATCTGTAAAAATCGATGAACACACAACACTAAGGTTCTGAAACAGGACCGCAGTCCAGAAATGGATAAACAATCAGAACTTTGCGCCAGAGTTTACAGTTAGTGAACGCCAAGAAGAAATAGATTTCAACTAAAGCACTAGAAAAACAATAATCCTAGATATAAGTAGGTTTAGCATTTTTGGATTAGTGTCTATTCTAGGATTCTGTGTCTAGTATTCTTGTTCTTATAAAATCAAATACCCATAGAGACTACTACAGCCATGCTGAATCAATGAGTTCTGAACAAGATAACTAAAAACAGATATGTATTAAAAGTAGAGAGTAATAAAAAAGAACAATTGATTGATGAAACTGAAAACAAAAGATATAGCTCTGCAGACTGAATTACTGAAACTGCATCTGTGACATATAAAGAGACCTACAGAAACAGTACGCTCCCTCGTAAAGTGTGATTACTAAAAAATCAACGTTGTCCCTTCAGGATACATCTGCCTGTGCCACAATACAGCTTCACACTGTAGCTGTTAAACCTTCACTATAATACCTACCTGTCACTTTCATGTCTGCGGTCACTCCTTAACAACCCTGAGATGTACATATTACAGAGGGCATACTTTTCAGACAGCTCTATTAAAACCTTTTTTTTTAACCTGACTGAAATGTACAACTTGACATCACAGACTGCTTAAGGTAGAAGACCCCTCAGGTACCCTAAAATAGGAACTATTGCAATTTGATTGATTTTAACCCCACAGACTGACTCTAGGTGGTTGTAAATTTTGACATTCAGAAATCTGAAAGCGTTATGTAAATAATGTTCTAATATAGTCGCAATGAACTCAAAACAGTTTATATTTTTTAAAAGATAACATTTCATCAACCATTTCATTCTCAACGAGCGCATTTGGCACATATGTTAACTCTCTGAGGACATATCACCACTTTAGTGGCTTCTGAATCCATCACATTTGGATGGATCACCAAATTAAATGGATTTGTACAACAGTCTTAATACTGTTTTGTTTGTTACGAAAATGAATTTGTATGAACACATTTTTTAAAAACAAGAATTAGCGAAAAGAAAGTATTATCATTTCCCAAGCATGCCGAGGCAAGAGGTTAATTTTTTTTTATGTTTTTTTAATTAATTCAGTGTGATATAATTTGTATGTGAATTTCATTAAACTATTGCTGTGATAACTCTTGAAGTCATTTCAATACACAAGAATCTTCTGCATTTACCCTTAAACAGGTAGTTGGTGAGTTGCACAGCTCAACACATCCGATTTCTGCACACCCTTAACTAGTCCCCTTTCATGACATGTTAATTATCAGTGGGTCTATTCTCTCCCCCCCCCCCCCCCAATGTGTGTATTAGAACCCACACAAAGAATGCAAGTATCACTTTTGTAATCTGTTGCTTGATGTTTTTTCTAACTGGTGCTCACTGTACATGGCTGATATCTGTATGTCATAACCAAGGGATAGAGGTGTTAACCAAAGATCCAGTATTCAGAACAGACTGAGACATGATATATAGATTTAGAAAAGAGGATGTAATCCAAGAGAACAGGCTCATTGTGGGGAAAATGGACTTTCCTTTAAGCTCAATAACATTGACAATGGCAACACATTGAGATGGGTACAATACTATCTACATAATAGGTAACCAGTGTTTTTTAAATGCTATTATGCAATAGAGTCACTGCAGATATACGAGTCTCATCGCTTCAATTATTTTAAAAATATTTCAGACTTATTAGTGAACTGCCCTTTAAGAAAAAATATAGCAATATATACAACTGATCTGAGTTGTAATGTGCTTACAGAAATACCACAACAATGCAGAAAAAAATGCAGAAACTCTACTTAACAGGATAAATAAATGGTGTTTTGAAACACAAAAATTAGCTGCTCTAAAAAAGGTAAAGATCAGAGGACACAACAGACAAAATATACTGGAAAGCTATTTGCTACGAAAATGAATTTGTATGAACACATTTTTTAAAAACAAGAATTAGCGAAAAGAAATTATTATCATTTCCCAAGCATGCCGAGGCAAGAGGTTAATTTTTTTTATGTTTTTTAATTAATTCAGTGTCACTAGGATTTGTTCCTACTGACCTCTGCAGAGCTGTGAAAGTACCAACTGTTTGAGTAGTCTAAGTAGAGCTGTGTAAGAACTAACTGCTTGAGTAATCTGAGTAGAGCTGTGTAAGAACCAACTGTTTAAGTAATCTGAGCAGAGCTGTGTAAGAACCAACTATTTGAGTAATCTGAGCAGAGCTGTGTAAGAACCAACTGTTTGAGTAATCTGAGCAGAGCTGTGTAAGAACCAACCATTTGAGTAATCTGAGCAGAGCTGTGTAAGAACCAACCATTTGAGTAATCTGAGCAGAGCTGTGTTAGAACCAACCGTTTGAGTAATCTGAGCAGAGCTGTGTTAGAACCAACTGTTTGAGTAATCTGAGCAGAGCTGTGTAAGAACCAACCGTTTGAGTAATCTGAGCAGAGCTGTGTAAGAACCAACTGTTTGAGTAATCTGAGCAGAGCTGTGTAAGAACCAACTGTTTGAGTAATCTGAGTAGAGCTGTGTAAGAACCAACCATTTAAGTAATCTGAGCAGAGCTGTATAAGAACCAACTGTTTGAGTAATCTGAGCAGAGCTGTGTAAGAACCAACTGTTTGAGTAATCTGAGCAGAGCTGTGTAAGAACCAACTGTTTGAGTAATCTGAGCAGAGCTGTGTAAGAACCAACTGTTTGAGTAATCTGAGCAGAGCTGTGTAAGAACCAACTGTTTGAGTAGTCTGAGCAGAGCTGTGTAAGAACCAACCGTTTGAGTAATCTGAGCAAAGCTGTGTAAGAACCAACCGTTTGAGTAATCTGAGCAGAGCTGTGTAAGAACCAACTGTTTGAGTAGTCTGAGTAGAGCTGTGTAAGAACCAACCGTTTGAGTAATCTGAGCAGAGCTGTGTAAGAACCAAATGTTTGGGTAATCTGAGCAGAGCTGTGTAAGAACCAATGTTTGAGTAGTCTAAGCAGAGCTGTGTAAGAACCAATGTTTGAGTAGTCTGAGCAGAGCTGTGTAAGAACCAACTGTTTGAGTAATCTGAGTATAGCTGTGTAAGAACCAACTGTTTGAGTAGTCTGAGCAGAGCTGTGTAAGAACCAATGTTTGAGTAGTCTGAGCAGAGCTGTGTAAGAACCAATGTTTGAGTAATCTTAGCAGAGCTGTGTAAGAACCAATGTTTGAGTAGTCTGAGCAGAGCTGTGTAAGAACCAATGATTGAGTAGTCTGAGCAGAGCTGTGTAAGAACCAATGTTTGAGTAGTCTGAGCAGAGCTGTGTAAGAACCAATGTTTGAGTAGTCTGAGCAGAGCTGTGTAAGAACCAATGTTTGAGTAATCTTAGCAGAGCTGTGTAAGAACCAACTGTTTGAGTAATCTGAGCAGAGCTGTGTAAGAACCAATGTTTGAGTAGTCTGGGCAGAGCTGTGTAAGAACCAACTGTTTGAGTAGTATGAGCAGAGCTGTGTAAGAACCAACTGTTTGAGTAATCTGAGCAGAGCTGTGTAAGAACCAACTGGGCTCTACTGGCAAATCCGGACGAAGAATAAAAAGCCTTGGACGACTTAGTCAGAGTTCTCTCCCTTGGCCGCACTCCAAACAGTGATCGGAAAACAAACGACACACTTAGCTATCATCCTGCGGTTGCGTGTAGGGCTGCGTACGGTTGCGTCAGGCATCGTGGCATCATCATATGGTTGCGTGCAGGGTTGCGTACGGGTGCGTGAGGCATTGTGAATGGTTGTGTAGTCATCATCATGCGGTTGTTGGATTAGAGTTAGGGGTAGGGTTAGGGGTAGGGTTAGGGGTGGGGTTAGGGTTAGGGGTGGGGTTAGGGTTAGGGTTAGGGGTGGGGTTAGGGTTAGCGTTAGGGTTAGGGGTAGGGTTAGGGTTAGGGTTAGATGTGAAAATTTTGACGTAGGATTTCGAAATACTGGCCGACAATATGATGTTTGTGGCAGTGGCGCCACTGAAACTCTGCCAAATATGACGCCAATAGCGTTCGGCTGGTGCTCCCCAATCGTTGGCGAATTGTGCGTTTCACCAGCATCCAGTAGCCCTCTATTGTTTGTGTGTGTGTATGGGACTGTGCGCGATTATAGGGAACTCCGCCGTCAAAATTGTCAAATCTAACGCTAAACCCTAACCCTACCGCTAACCCTAATCCTACTCCCTAACCCCTACCCCCTAACCACGCAAATTTATCGATCATTAAAGCATACAAATCGGCAAACACCAACAAACAAAACACACCCACAAAAACACCCAGAATTGTCCTGCAGCGTCAAAAAAAACCCAGATCTGGGGGAAACAACCAAGCATTGGCAGCCCTGATGTCGACGTGACTGTCTTCTTTGTTTCGTTGTGGCTTTTCCGAACACTGTTTGGAGTGTGGCCACGGGAGAGAACTCTGACTAAGTCGTCCAAGGCTGTTTATTCTTCGTCCGGATTTGCCAGTAGAGCCACCAACTGTTTGAGTAATCTGAGCAGAGCTGTGTAAGAACCAACCGTTTGAGTAGTATGAGCAGAGCTGTATAAGAACCAATGTTTGAGTAATCTGAGCAGAGCTGTGTAAGAACCAACTGTTTGAGTAATCTGAGCAGAGCTGTGTGAGTGTAAGAACCAACTGTTTGAGTAATCTGAGCAGAGCTGTGTAAGAACCAACTGTTTGAGTAATCTGAGCAGAGCTGTGTGAGTGTAAGAACCAACTGTTTGAGTAATCTGAGCAGAGCTGTGTGAGTGTAAGAACCAACCATTTGAGTAGACTGAGCAGAGTTGTGTGAGTGTAAGAACCAACTGTTTGAGTAGTCTGAGCAGAGCTGCACAATGAATATGCAGTTCTTTCTGCTCGATCCAGTCAGCTTATATGTTATAGTTATACATAAATAAGATATAATTATAATTATTATAATACTTATGAAAAGTCAGTCAAAGGTAAAAAATAACAAAATAAATGCCTACCTTGTAGACAGCCCCAAAAGCACCTTCTCCAATTTCTCCAATAATCTCCCAAAACTGCTGTGGATCTATATCCTTTCTGATGTGCTTATTCCACTGACCTTTTTGTTTGACTTGGGCCTCATCCGACCCAAACTTGAATAATTTTTTGAAGTTGCTAAGAAAAGACATCGTTAATGTTTGCTAGGTCATCAACGACTAGCTCATTACTTCATAAATGATTAACGCCTGTATTAAAAGGATTTGTGTTTTGCCTTCTAACTTTACACTTCCCACTATTTCAGGTGACCATACAGTGTAAAAATAATTGTCTATTGGCAACGACTTTTGCCGTTTTCTGTCCCAGCACCAATTCAAGGCCACACTTGAGAAATTAGAAGCAGGATCCGTGTAAAAACGTGTCTTTATGTACTAGATATATTCACACGCTTTCTGTTCTTTAATGTCTCACTAAATATTTTCATGCAAAACGTTGCATAAATGCTTAATCAACCGACAGCAATACGATTTAGAATTGATTCCATTCTGTGTGACAATAACAACTTCCTCCTTCTTCGGCATTACCAGACGGTGGCCATTTTGATTGTTGGGGGCTAGCTGCGCCTGCGCAGTGCATGCATGTGTCAGGTGGATTGTCAAGGAGCAGTGTCTCTCAAATGCACTTGTCCGGCTCGTTAGGGCGTTGCTATATACCAGTCGTCCCCATGTGGGATGCAATTGTTCGTTATTTGAAGCCCCACTCTGTCTTTTGCCGGGGGCCCTGAGTATAACCGGGCCGTAAATATGACCTAATGGCTGAAAGGGGTTCCTGTGATCTCTCCACGGGTGGTCCTCATCCGCATGGTCGCACTTTGTGTCACCGGGTGTTTATCGCTATGTGTGATGTCCTGGTGGGGTAAATTTACTTACTACTACTACTACTGCTACTCGTTAGGGCGTTAGGCAATGGTCAACTCCTTTTAAAAAACGACGTCCTGTTTTAGGTGTGCCAAGGCCAAGAGAGAAATTGTGACATGATAATTCCTCTATGGATTTTAGGGCAACTTTTAAGGGAAAGGGGATAGACCCACTATTCTACCGCCCCCCCCCCCCACACACACACACACTCACACACAAAGCATGTCAAAGCAGGTAAATAATTATAAGTGTTTCCTATGAAGTCAGGGTGCATCTGCCTGAGAGGCGAGTTACCAACAACCTGCAAACAAATCAGCTAGATTGGTAAACAGATGTGTACGCAAGACTCAAGTTCTGTAACGAGCCTAGTCTTGATTTAATTTTTTTGTTTTATAGAGGGTATCTTCTTCTTCTTCTTCGCGTTCACCGACTGTAACTCCGATGGAAAGTTCTGGTTGTTCGTCCTCTTCTGGACTGCAGTCCTGTTCCAGAACCTGAGTGTTGCGTGTGCATCAGTTTGACAGATCTAATTTGTATGCAGATTGTTTGTTTGTTTCCTCTCAGGCAGATGCACTCCGAGTTCGAAGGAAATTCCCAGCTAGTCGACTCTGACGACATGCTTTTGGGTAGGCAGTGGATTTATTCATAATTTCCCTTTAATAGGGCCCCGGAACCCACACGTGGAATAGAGGGTATGTTCACATGTTCACAAGTGTAAGCGTTAGCAGGTAAAGATTAAACTGGAGATAATATCGGCAGCGCTTTTGAGAGTATGCGCTCGCAGCTAGTAAGGTATTCTAGCTGCTGGTAGCTTTCACACGTTAAAATGTCTGCACGAGTGGCGTAAGCATGCTGCAGGCGTTTTTCTGGCTATGTTCGGGAAGTAAACAGAGTGGCGTGTTTGTGAAAAATAGTCAACAGTAATAATAAACTGTAAAATAATGCATGTTTCTTTAGCAATGAAGAGCGTGAGCGCCGATAACGGCGATTACATGCACGTCTCGACACTGCACCGAGATTAAACCGACTGATTTACTACATTATTTACTACATTATTTACTACATTATTTACTACATTATTTACTACATTATTTACTACATTATTTACTACATTATTTACTACATTATTTACTACATTATTTACTACATTATTTACTACATTATTTACTACATTATTTACTACATTATTTACTACATTATTTACTACATTATTTACTACATTATTTACTACATTATTTACTACATTATTTACTACATTATTTACTACATTTACATAGACAGAATATGTTTTTTTTAAAGCCAGCTTTAAAGCAGTCGATCCAGAAGATGAGGCGTTTTACTTTCAAGAGGAAGAATTAGATCCACACACAATAAACGAGCTACTATTTGCAGACATGCATGTTCTACAATGGAGGGAGTAGATTGCAAGAACATTTGAACAGGCTAAGTTCAACATGCAGAATATAATCATCCTCATCATATGTCCTACCAGTTGGTGTTGGCGCTCATGCGTCTCCACAAATCACGATCCCTGGTTGCCTTGAACAACTCTCTTGTTGATATCCCTTCATGCCATCGTTTCAGACCCTCCAGCATCATCTCTCTTGGTCTGCCTCTACCCCTCTTTCCGTTGATCGTTCCAGTTGTCACGATGTTTTCCAATGCTTTTCTTCTCATTAAGTGACCAAAGAACAATGTTTGTCTACTTCTTAATTTGTATATAGAGATATATTTTCATTTGCTTCTCTCAAACAGAACGCAGAAGATATAACATGAACATAAATACTACTAAAACTGAAATAATGCAAGTCAGCAGAATTCATAGTCCGCTACACAACGGGTTAAATGGTAGTTAAGCAAGGTAAAGAATTTAAATATCTAATCTAGGAAGTATATTCTCTGAGGACGGGAGAATAGATCCGGAAATAGAAACAAGATGCCAACGAGCCAGGGCACTTATATACCAACTAACATCGTTATTAAAACATCTAAACATAAGTATGAGCGCCGAAAAACAGATTATAACCAGCATATTCCTACCAACACTGTTTTATCAGTACTAGACTTGGACATTGTCAAAGACTAACCTTCGCAAAATTAACACCAGCGAAAACAAGATGCCTGAGAAAAGCCGCCGACTTGGCAATGTGAGACAAAGTTAGAAATAATAACAGACGGACTGTGGGAACAACACCATGCATCAAATTCATCGAGAAACAGAAGATTAAATGGTTTGGTCAGCCCGGCTCGCTAGCGTAGTTGGCTAAACCGGATTGCGCGGTGACCGGGTGACGAACTCCTTGTGGTCCGGGTTTACGCCCGGGGGTAGGCATAATAGCCACATTTCTCCCAGATTTACGGTATTTATCGTGGAATCAAGGCCATATCCATAATACCGAGCCTAAGGGTTAACAACTCATGGCTTCTGGATGCTACAAAAAAATAATGGTTTGGTCACTTAGTAAGAATGTAGCCAGAACATCTACCAACGCAGGCGATACACATGAAAAGATCTGAAGTGAAAGCAAAAGGCCGCCCTAGGAGAATATGGATTGATGACATTAAAGAGCTTCTACAGAGAGTAACAATAACCAAAGCTGCCCTGTCAAGCAATGGATCGTAAACTGTTCCTCCCCACAATGATTAACAGCAGAAGTATAAATTAATGATGATGATGATGATGATGATGATGATGATGATGATGATGATGATGATGATGATGATGATCATGATGGATAAACACTGCAATCTTCAAAGCTATAAGCGAGACACGTTAATTGTTCACATTGTACACAATCAACACCCAAGTACTGCACTGTCCACACACGCTGAGCGCATGGCATGCTCCCCGTGCAAGTATTTCTACTAGAAGAGAAGATAGGTCTTCTAAAAATTATTGTACCGAGAAGCAAACTGTTACAAGAAGTGAGCCAGCTAACACAATAAAACAGTCGCCCATTTCTTAGACATACTGACCCCATTTTTCGCTCCCCGTCCGCGCGCTGGAGATACATAGGCTAGTAACTGTCCTAGTTATCCTTTTGAACGAAGTTTTTTCGCCAGGGACACAGATGAGTATCATTTACTATGTACATTGGAGTCCTATGCAGCCACTTCGTAGTTAAAGCATATTTGTGTATGTGTACTTTGTTGTCCTTTATGTGCTGATGAAGGCTAATCGCTGCAACGTCCTTTGTTTGTTTATTGTGATCGATTTTGTAAAGCTAACATAAATTATTTGTTCTTTCTTACCAACTTTTTCGCTTCCCTTTAATTTTCTACCCCTTTAAAAACTACAAGAACAGCGCACGCACACAAAGACGGAATAGTCAAACATTATTGGCAGTTAGAAAGTATATATATATATATATATATATATATATATATATATATATATATATATATATATATATATATATGCCGGGGTTGTGACAGGAGCTGTTCTGCAGTGGTTATCACCTGACCTTGCATATCTTGTATTCGCTGTATGCTATGGCAGGAAAAACAATAAAATTCTACAATATTGAAGAGGTTGCGAATGAACAGAAAGTTGCTGACAGAGATTTTTGTAATTTAGATCAATGAAATATTTCCCCTGTATAATAAAGTAAGGGGTTCTTTTTGACGCCAGTTTTGCATTGGGTACATGATGCTAGACTCGCATTTTTGTAACCACACAAATATTACACAAGAACTATTATGAAAACCGTACTGCATAAAAAACTTGCAGCATTTGGTTACCAGTTATCGGCCGTTTCCTCGTAGGATGAAATTTTTTGTTATTTGAAAGCCCCACCTCGGCTTTTGCCGGGGGGGGGGGGGCACTAAATATAGCTATTGATATGGCCTAACGGCTGAAAGGGGTTCCTGGGACCATTCCACAAGTGATCCTCATCCGCGTGGTGGTACTTTGTGTTACCGGGTGTTTATCGCTTGTGTGATGTTCTGGTAGGGTACAACCACGGCCATCTCCAGTAAACTCTTGCGGAAACTTCTGGTTGCTCATCGACTTCTTTTGCATATTTGCAGTTCTACGGTCTGTTAATTTTTGTAAACTGGCTTTTGTTTTCCTTCGCGAACACTGGCTGTAAACTCTTTCGGAAATTTCTGGTTGCTCATTCACTTCTTTTGCATATGTGCAGTTTTACGGTCTGTTAATTTTTGTAAACTGGCTTTTGCTTTGCTTCGCGAACACTGGCTGTAAACTCTTGCGGAAACTTCTGGTAGTTCATCGACTTCTTTTGCATATTTGCAGTTTTACGGTCTGTAAATTTTTGTAAACTGGCTTTTGCTTTGCTTCGCGAACACTGGCTGTAAACTCTTGCGGAAACTTCTGGTAGTTCATCGACTTCTTTTGCATATTTGCAGTTTTACGGTCTGTTAATTTTTGTAAACTGGCTTTTGTTTTTCTTCGCGAACACTGGCTGCAAACTCTTTCAGAAAATTCTGGTTGCTCATTCACTTCTTTTGCATATTTGCAGTTCTACGGTCTGTTAATTTTTGTATACTGGCTTTTGTTTTCCTTCGCAAACACTGGCTGTAAACTCTGGCGGAAACTTCTGGTTGCTCATCAACTTCTTTTGCATATTTGCAGTTCTACGGTCTGTTAATTTTTGTAAACTGGCTTTTGCTCTGTTCGCAAACACTGGCTGTAAACTCTTGCGGAAACGTGTGGTTGTTCATCCACTTCCCTTGCATATTTGTTACCAAAAAATTCGCAATGATAAGGAATTGATTTCATCCAACAAGATGAAACTGGACAAATTTGTTTGTATTGCACATATCAATTTCATACTGACTGTGCTTGTTTACTAATTATAAAATAACAGTATAATTGTATGTTGTAGTAGTCTACTAATAATAGCCATCAATCAGTTTTGTTTATGTTATGTATGACATGTGTATGTTTCATAGCAGTATTTTTATGCGCTAAATTTGATAAAGTACAAATGTCACCCCCCCCCCCCCCCCCGCTCCTCTGATGCAGCAATACCCTCTCAGAATCAAAGAGTTATCACTGATATTTCATTACTTTTGCTGGAACAACTTTTAGTTTACATCTAAACGTTATTGATGTTTATGTTCATGTTGACTGTAGCAAAAGCATTTTTGTTTGTCTGTAAGAGCCTTTATTGTTATATTTAATTGGTACACTTATTTACCTTAAAAATGACGTATAGTTCTAAAAAAAATATGTCGAAAATGAATGTTTAATTTGTGTATACATCTCCTCGATAAAAACTGTTAACACAGAAGGACTCAATTCTTGCACAAGAACGGGAATCCCCGTTGACCCAGTTGGCCTATTTATATCTAAAGATGGCCGTGGGTACAACTACCAACCTACCAACCAAAACTTGCAGCAAGCGAGAAAATGTTAGACAACGAAACAAATTAGCTGCGTGTTCTTCACAGGACTGCATAACTAACCCAGCGGGGGTTTTTTTTTTTTTTGTGTGCCTTGATTTCACTAATTTTGGTAGTGAAGGGAATAAGAAAAACATTATGACACGCATTGGCAAGATATCAGCAGCTTTTAATAGCTTTAAACAAAACTATGGAACTTTCTCTCTCTTCCCTTTTCTCTGTCTCTCTCTCCATCTCCCCCCCCCCCCTCTCTCTCTCTCTCTCTCTCTCTCTCTCTCTCTCTCTCTCTCTTGTAGATCTTGGTGGCCAAGCCGTTTGCCTCGCGCTCTGAAGGTTATGGGTTCATTTCACAGCTGCGTCTTTCGGTTCACGAGTGTAATTTTTAAAGATCCATTGGCGGGGGCTACGGTGTTCATACTTTGTGCCTCTCGCTAGATAGGCGTTTCTGCTGTGAGAGACAGAGCAATAGAGAATAAATCATAGTTTAATTAGGTCGATCCTCTCCACTTTATCCCCCCCCCCCCTCTCTCTCTCTCTCTCTCTCTCTCTCTCTCTCTCTCTCTCTCTCTCTCTCTATCTATCTATCTCTCTCTCTCTCTTATAGGTGCTAGTATTTACTCATTACTGCTTTAGCTACAGCCACGAGATAGATCTGTGTTTCAATCTCCTTACTGTTTTCAGAAATCAATCATATTTCTAAACCACCGTCTCTACAATGGGGCTGACTGCACTGTATACACGGCTAACAGTGGTAATATTACAGTCATTACAATAATTGAATTCCTTTTTATATTGACTCTTGTAGCGTTCTTTAGTTTCATCAGAACTCTCACCCAATGTCTGGTAGCTAGCTCGTTGTTGTTTGCAATTATGTGCAGAGCAGGACAAAGTACTTCACAAATATCATATGATTATTAATCTACACCGTGTATCAACTGGTCTCGTCATCCGGCCTAAATGGAACAAAATCAGCCAGCAGCTAAAGCGTATTACATAAGAACAGCAGGCTACAAGGCTGGAGGCCGATCAAGAAAGAATTGGGGGAAGGGAGAAAAAGAGGAATTTCAGAAACGCAGCAAACGCAGCATGCCATTGACACATGCTACTCAACCAGCAACAGGCAGGCAACTGCATATAGCCTACATTCTCTCTGCGACACTTTACAACATAAACAGTAGGGAGGAAAAACAAAAGAGAAAAGAAGAATCTAAGATTTCTGTGGTGAGATGTAGCGTGTAACAAGAGACTTGATTATCTGTGCTTTACATTTAAAAGGAGTAATGTTTGGTGTCTTCGGAAAACGGAATGAAAATAGTAATGACAGAAATAAAATGTTTACGTACCATGCTAAGTGTAACAAGGAAAGATCGGCAGGAATAATGATATCAGGGGAGAGTTGGCAACTAACTAATACTGAACTTCATCGGCAGGCAACAGTTCAAGTGGTTTGACCACGATACAAAATTGGCACCAGACAGGGCACCACAGAGAGCAATGTTAACAGATACGACGGTAACTGATGAAGGGGTCGACCACGCAAAATATGGACCACAGAAATATCAGTCACTGAAAAGTATTACATAGGAGGGTGACAGAAGGGCCCATTTCAAAGATCTTCTCCTGTCCTGACGCTGCTATGCATTCCTTGAGTGGAGAAAAGAAGAATGTATGGTGTAATACATTATATATTGATGTAAATTCTGTGGTAATGCACTTGATGAGACACGGTGAATGAAATACGTGGTTGTTGCCAGGCACTTCTTGAAGTCCATGCCGTGTAGTGTTGGTAGTCATCTCTATCCACAACCTTCTTTCTCGTTTACTTTCAGTCAACACTTCTTCTTCTTCTTCTTCTTCTTCTTTCGTTCGCCTGAAATAAGTTGTCTATATCAGCAGTTTTGTCTCTTGAAGAAATTCCACTGTCGTTGTTAGTTCATTCAGTGGTCCATAAAGTTTACGTTCCACTGTTGTTCTTTCTAGTCAAAAGGTTTGCCCTAATGTGTCAAATTCGGTGCAGTCCTGGAGTACATGCTCTGCTGTCTGGGGAACATTTCCACAGGTGCACATGGCTGATACACCTATCTTGAATTTTGTGTACATGTGGTTACGGTTGTGCCCTCTTCTGAGGCGGAGGATAATGACTTGTTCTGGTCTGCCCATAATAAAATAGTCGTCTTGTGCTGGGGCTGGTGGTTTCCTGATCGATTTAATTATTCTTTTCTTTTGGTGGTATGTGACTGGTACATCCGGCTGCTCTTTTGTCTCACCTTCCCCTGCCAGTTGATCAGATTTCTCATTTCCAGGCACTCCACAATGAGACGGTATCCATTGCATTACGACTCTTCGCTGAAGGCTGAGTTGTGTCAGCAGTGTTTGCAATTCTGGTAGTTTCCTAGACTGGAGTGCTTCAAGTACCACATACTGTGAGCCAAGATTTGTATTTAGCAGTTTCTCTGTTGCTATCTTGATAGCTTGAGTTTCTGCTTCATAGTTATGGCAGTACTTCCCGGTTGGTACGCTGGACTTATCCCTAGTATCATCTGGGAATTCGATGTACACTCCAGCACCACCATTTTTAACTGCATTTCTGCGGACTCATCTGAATAGACTCTGACCCATTGTTCTTGTGGGTATTCTTCATCAATATAACTGAGGGTGGCCATTCTGCGTTGTACACTATCTTGCTCTTTCTTGTCAAATATCTTTCACATTTGTCTGGATTTGTACTGTTATTTTGCATTTCTCTCTCCATGGGGTTTGTTCCGGAATACTTTTAAGTGGGCAAACAATGTCTGGAAGGTAAGGAGTTTGTCTACATATTCTTTTTGCTTGGTGTATAAAGCTGCTTCTTTTTACCAGTCCCAAGGCTAGGTTCTTAAATCTATTTTCCATCGTGTGATCTGGCATACTGAGGAACTTTTCAGCTTGTATTTGCAACTTTGTATCTCTGCGTTCTCTCAGTGCCTGTGTTTTCCCAGCTTTCTCCATTTCTAATATGGGGGTTGATTTCATCCCTCCTGTGATGACTCTGAGTGCTTGATTTTGCACTTTGTCCAACTCCTTTAATGTGGTACTAGATGCTGAACACCATGCAGTTGACCCATATTCCAAGTGTGGAAGTATGCTCTGCTTGTATACTTTATTGAGTATTTTCCATCGGCTACCCATGTGGTTCCACTTAGTTTTCTTAGTATGGCCGTCTTTCTCCTGGCTTTGGTTGCTGCCTTGTTGATATGTTTTCTCCATGTCAACCTGTCATCAAATGTGACTCCTAGGTATGTGGACTCTTTATATCATCTCTTAGGGGTATTCCGTTTATTTTGATGATGCCCGCTTTTTGCTTTGGGGAGAGGGTGAAGAGTGTGGTGCTACATTTGTCTGTGTTGATGCTGACACACCATCTATTGGCCCATGCCTCAAGTGCATTTGTAGCCCTCTGTAGTGTTTTTGTGGCTATTGTTGCATGTTCATTGGTGCACCACAGTGCCAGGTCGTCGGCATACATGCCATTTTGATTCCATTTGGTATCTCAGCAACCAGGTCGTTGATGAATAAGAGGAAAAGTGTGGGCGACAGGACACCACCTTGAGGGACGCCTTGTCGCATTAGAACTTTTTTACTTTTAAAACCATCTACCTGTACCCGGGCTCTTCTGTTATGTAGATATGCTTTAATCCAATTGTACATTTTTCCATTTATTTTTATAGTTTCTCAATTTATTCAAAAGCCCCTCCTTCCAACACTTATCAAAGGCTTTCCTTAGATCTATCCATGCCGCGAGTACCAGTTTCTTATCTTGAAAAGCATCCTCTATTTCTTTGGAGATGTATGTTGTCTGGTCTTCCGTAGAGTAGAACTTTCCAAAGCCTGCCTGCTGTGGTGTAATGATGTTTTCACTTTCAATGTACCACTGTAGTCTGAGGTTGGTGATGTGCTCCATTGTTTTACAGAGACAGCTTGTGAGGCTGATCGGTCTGTAGTTGGAGGCATTGGAACTGTCTTTCCCAGGCTTTATGATGGGTATCATAATTGCCTCTCTCCAGATCTGTGGAACATTCCCTGTTGCCCAGCAAGCATTAAATATATGTAAAAGCTTTGTTTTGGCTACTGTTCCTAAGTTTCTAATCATTTCGTTTGATATATCATCTGCTCCTGGTGACTTCCGCATTTTCAGCTTTGAAATGGCCAACTCCAGTTCATTAAGTGTAATTGGCACCTCTAGAGCCTCTGATGTTATTTCTTTCTGACTTCTAAATTGTGTCTTTTCTTGAATTTCTTGTTTTTTCTCTGAACTGATTTCAATGTCGTTATCTAAAGCAAAAGTGTCTGCAAATAAGTTGGCCGCCTCTTTTCCTGTGACCATGTTTCCATCTTTCTGCAGCGTGATCTTTGAGTTCCACCCTGTGTCCTCATCATTAATTTGTTTCACAAGCTTTCATAACTTTCTTGTGTCTTTTTCAAAGTTCAGCGACTTTGTTTTCTCCTGCCAGCTTTCCCTTCTAACCTGCAGCTTTGCCCTTACAAATTTTGCTTTTGCATGCTGGTAGTTATTGTGATGTTCTTAGTTTGGCCTGTTCTCTGCTATCTTTCTGGATGTTTCTACTTCGTTATGTAAATTTTCTAGCTCATTACTCTAGTATGGCTTATAATGCTTACGGGCACCTCTTGGTATTGATTCTCCTGCTGCCTTTAGTACGCATTTGTTAAATTCTTTAACTACTTTGTTTAAATCCTGGTCTACGCTGAGACTTCCAAGCAGGATACAGGTACGGTGCTTGAACAGTGTCCAGTCAGCCTTCTTGTAGTTCACACTTGGCAGCGTACTAGTTTCTCTGACCTTCTCATTTTCTACATTCAGGAAGACCGGTCGATGGTCACTGCCTCCCAGTTGATTTCCAACAACTCGTTTAATGTTCCATTCCAGATCTGGAGAGTGAAATGCTAGGTCTGGGGTAGTAGTGGTGTGCCACGACCAGGAGTAGAATGTGGGTGGATCAGTTGGCCTATTAATCAGAACAAGTCTCTTTTCATCCTGCCACTCCTCCAGTTTCTCTCCTCTCTGGTCTATATTGTCAACACTGATACAGATGATCCTCCATTTCATAATGTCAAACTGTCCAGTATCTTTTATCTCGGTCTCCCTCTGCCTCTCCCCCCTACCAACTTTCCTACTGTCACGATGTACTCAAGTTTTTCATTTCTCATCACATGACCAAAGAATATATATTGTCTCTTTATGATGTGGACATTCAGTTCTCTTCGTGACTGTTTCTTTCAAGACATCCTCATTATATTGTTTGTCCTCATTATTTTATGTATGCTATAGAGCAATGGTTTTCAATAAGCTAAGCCTACCAACCCCCATCCTTTCCTTCTTTTATTTTGAAGGCCTGTCATCGACCCCATACGTTTTACTAGTCAGAGTAAGAACTTTTTATCATTCATAAATACCATAATAGCAAAAATCGCAGAGAAAAGCCGCCAACTTAACCATCCGAGACAAAGTTAGAAACGATATATTAATATCAGACTGTAGGAACAACATGATAAGGCAAATTCTTTAAGAAACAGAAGATCAGATGGTTTGGTCATCTAGTGAGATTGCAGCCAGAACAACTACCAACCTGAAATGATCTAATGGGAAATCAATAGGCTGCCTTAGGAGACCATGGACTGATGACATTAAAAAGATTCTACATCGGCACATAACGACATAGCCCAATAAGTAAAGAATTGCAAACTATTCCTCTTTCTTTTTTTTGTTTGTCTTCCCCTAACTCTTGGTGTTTCTACTTTCAAATTTTCGCTCTCGTTCTGGCATAACTGGACTGATTTTCATTGAATGGCTACACTATTTAAGTCTTTGTTTTTCAGTGAATTTAACTATATGTGTTGTTTCGACAGTTCTTGTTATTTATTTATTTCTTACATGATCTTTTAAAGATTTGTTCACGGCCTTTCTCAAACATCTCCTTTCTCAGCATTCACCAACTGTAAACTCCAGTGGAAAGTTTTAGCTGTTCATTCACTTCTGGACTATTTTGTTCCAGAACTTTAGCTTTGTGTGTTTATCTAGTTTAGAGATCTGGCTTATTTGCGTGCAGTCTGTTAAACTAGAAAAGCTAAAAAAGGTAATATTTCTCACTAATTCTGTAAAACTGCATCTAGGAAATAAGAAAAACAAAACAACTACAGGAAATAAAAACCAAATTTATTTAAAACAATTTTAATGAATCAACAAATTGAATATTATTTTTAAACTGCTTAAATGAATTTACAATATTCAACAAACAGCACTGGCATTAATGCCTGTATTTAATTAACACTTTTTAGGGGCACTATAGGACAAGAATGGGAAAGGTATTGAGCCTGAATATTAAGGGTCACATCGCTAGTGCAACACCACTAACTGTGCACATTAGGATTTTTGCTTTTGAGCCCAACATTAAAAATGCCTATCACTTTACCAGTGATATGAATCAAAGTTTCCTAAACATGGAATTTTGGAGCTTAAAACAACAACAATACTGTAAATGTGTTATTATTTAAATTTATTACAGTTATTTATTTCAAAATAATGTAAAGTATTTTAATGTAAAGCAGTTAAAAAGAAAATTTAATCTTTATATTAGTAATGTCAAAAAATTATTTATTTGAGTGACAAATATAAGCATTGTGAGTAAATTATTTTGTGAAATTCGTTGTCCTATATTAGTCACTATTACTGAATTATAGATACACATACAACTTGTCTTCTGTTCTACAAGTTTATAGCACAGTCACTCATGTCTGGCGTGTGCAAACAAACACAATGGGAAACTAGTTTCCCTCAGGATGGTAAGCAGTATATTATAACCCTTTATACAATTAAGAGGTCACAGAAACCCCTTTCAGCCTTTATGGCTACAAAAGTCGCCCAGCTATATTCAGTCCCCATCTTCAGCAGCAAGCAGAGAGTTCCAATTCCGACTGTACCAGTAACCGTCTGATTGTAAGTCTGTCTCATCCTTCCCCTGAGTGTTAGGCAGATCCCCTGGTAACTCCTCGCAGCGCAATTCTCCTTAGACCGTAATGATCTGTCTGCACCTCCGCACTGTTTACTTGCTCCCAAAGGGCCCTCACATATCTAATTTTCCATACATCAGTTCACTACCAAGTGGTGCAGAGCCAGCCAGTCTGTCTGCCTGCTCATTTCCAAACACACCAGCATGACCTGGAGAAATTATCCAAAGGATGCTAACTACCTGGAAACTATGAAGTCACAAAAGTCTGATACCATACTGATCTGACAAGTCACATCCTGTATGTTAATTCATCAAGCCTCATTTCATATCCTTGTTTTGTGTGAGTAATCTTTTTTTCACTGTATTGCAGCCTAGAAGATTGACATACCATGATACAAAGAGTGACTATTAGGATGCCTATAAAACAGTTATACTAGGATACTCAACAGTTTTGAAGTAACCTGCTGTCCAATGCAGATGTAATATAATCTGAAATTTAAAAAAGTAAATATCCCTTTTCATGCCAAACGGGCATATAATTTTACAGACCAATCAGCACTATGTGGGTAATGTGGTCAGCATTATGCCGGCCGTCTTACTTCCCCATGCATCCTGCATCCTGGTACCCATTTAATGCTGGGTTGACCCGCAATCCCCCATACCATGACAAAAATCCACACAGCCAGCAGTGGGTTTAGTTCGCAGTATGTTGGAATTACGAGTCAGACTCGCAACGCTAAGCCACGGATGCCATTATAGTCCCAAGAATCTTGTACAATAATTAAATTAGAAATAACTCACCTTTAATTTGGAAATCAACATCAGGATTGGTAAGGCAGCAACAACAATGAGCAGATTAAAGAGACTGGGAGAACAGAAAGCTCACAATTAGAACAAAAACTCTTGTCTATTAGGCTTGTGTTCTCAGGTTTCTGCTTCATGGCAGTGAAACTTGGTCAACTTTTTTGCACCAGGACAGACAGCTAAATAGCTTTCACATGCAATGCCTAAGAAGAAGAATTGGCAGGACAAGATCACAAACACTGAGATTCTGGAAACAGCAGGTATCACAACAGTCATCTCAATGATCAGTCTATGAAGGCTCAGGTGCTGGGTCACAACTGGGTAATGGTGGATGGCAGAATTCCTAAGGACATCCTTTATGGTGAATTATAAGACAGGTAGAAGATACTGAGGTTGACCTCTGCTATTATATAAAGATGTGTGCAAGTGCGACATGAATGATATGGGTATTTAGGTGGACTCATCGGGAACAAAATGCCATGGACCGTGTTGTGTTGACGAAGCACATCAGGAAGGGAATGAGAATAAAGGAAGAAACGACTGCAGAAAGGATGGAAGCTGAGCGTTTGAGAAGAAATAGATTAAACACAAATGCTGACAACAATGGTCCTGAAATCCCATGCTATAATTGTGGAAGTTTTTCCCAACGTGGGTGGGTCTTAATAGTCGTACACCCTATTGCCATGGGGTGTGAGTCCCATGCTTCCTCAAAGGGCAATATTACACTATCGTCGGGAAACACAGAAAAATGCCAATCAATCAGTCAGTTTGGAAATACACAAAGTAAGCATATCTTTCTGTCTGAATATTTGCAGTGTGTAAATGATTTGTGCTGGAAAAAATATTACAGCTCATGAAAGTGATAGTATTAAAATCAGCCAATGGTTGTAATTTGTTTGGTATATGACAATTTAATGATTAATGTACATAATGATCTGACAGAGTTAAAAAAAAACACATATCAAGCTTTACCAGTGATAAAATCTACCATTTACAAATACAAATGTTGATGAAATTAGAACACATCTAATGACTAGCTTCAGAACATCACTAAGTATTCATAGCATGTAATACCAACATGAACCATTTACTATAATGTGTATAACATGACAAATTTTTGACAAATTGTGTAAATCTATTTTATTTACATTTTTATTTTTTACTTTACTATTTATAAATTATTAAATAATTGAGTAAATCATGAAAAACAAATGTATGGGTTAAAAATGGGTGTTTACTTCTTAGCTATTTTATAAGATGGCTGGTCTTAATCTTTTTCTGTTTTTAGAAATAGCTGGAAACAAATAAATAATGACATAATTTTTCTTCTTCTTTTTCTTTTCTCTACTCCTGGAATGCCTCCTAGCTTCAGGACGGGAAGAGATATCTGGAATAGACCCTTCTGTTCACTTCGTATATAGAACTTTTCAATACCTCTTATATTTCTGCAGTCGATCTTCACCATAGTCATTTTCTGGCTCTGTTACCATTGTATCTGATAAATATAGCTCTCAGTGGTGCCCTGTCTGGTGCCAGTCTTGTTAAGTGGCAAAACCACTCTATTGTCTACTGTTAAAGTTTAGAACTGATTTTGTGCCGACTTTCCTCATGATATCATTGTTCCTAAGTCAATCTTTTCTTTCTAAACCTATCATAGTCTTGAACATTTATCTTCTGTTGTGACTTTTATCCTTCTGTTTCCTGAAGATAGTGTCCCTGTTAAACATTGACAGTATAGCAGTGGTGAGAATATTGTGCTCTTATAGTGTTCATATTCGTGTGCATGCCTTTCAAAATTGGTGCCATTTAGCCTATAACTTGGTTGGCTATTGCATCTTTGTTGGATTTCTTTAATAATTTTTCCATCTTCTGAAAAAATGTTACTCAAATATGTAAAGTCCTTTACCTCCTTTAACTGATATTCATCAATTTTGATATTGGTGGTTCTTCCTTTTCTGGAGAATGTCATCACTTGTATTTTGTCTACCTTGATTTCCATATCATAGTCATTGCATGCTGAGTGGAGTCTATTAATATGTTCTTGTAGTTGCACTGATTTTCGTGCTATGAATGCCTAGTTGTCTGAAAAAAGGAGTTCCTTTGGTAATTCTGAAATGTTGTCCCCTTCGCTGGTATTAGCTGATTTCCAAATTTGTTGACGTATGTGGGGAATGGTAGTGATGATAAGACACACCCCTGTCTACTCCTGATCTTATGTGGAACATCTTTGATATTCCTATCTTTGTTATAATTGTGCACTGACTGTATACACAGATAAACTCTTGCACAATTTAATAAGATGTTCACTTACTCCTTAATCCTGTAGTATCTTCCAAAATTTGTTCCTATTAACCAGTTGAGCACTTTTAATACCATGAAGGTGTGGAAAGAAAAAAATCACCAAATGAAGATTTTAAATAACACACATCTAGACTGACAGTGTTAACCGTAACCCTGTAAAACCTTAAAAAAAATTACCTTATTCAAAATTTCACTAAATAAAAGAACAAGCATATAAAACTGTGAAACTCTACCCTAAGAAACTAGAGAATGTGAAGAAGAAATTTTGAGTCTTGGGCAGTTTGTATAAATATTCCATGGGTTCAAACCACTAGACCACTGAGCAGACAGTTGAATGTGAAGTCTACATTGACATTGCAGACATCAAGTTACACAAAATAATTCATCTCAGTATTATTATAATTACTTTTGTGCAAAACAAATTTTTCAGTGAGGAAATAATAGCTAAATACAAATCAAGCAAAATATTAACTGCCTTCCTTTTCTTTGAACATAATAAACGTGGTATTGATTTAGCCATAAGAAGCAAATTGACTTCAAATGTGATTATGATGATGTAACAATGACATGTTTTTTTCTTCAAAAATTGATTTTTTAATACCTCTATTAATATCTTCTATTTTTTCTTGGTGTGTGTGTGTTTAAGTGTGTGTGTGTGTGTGTGTGTGTGTGTGTGTGTGTGTGTGTGTGTGTGTGTGTGTGTGTGTATATATATATATATATATATATATATATATATATATATATATATATTCATAGCTACCATGTCTACACACCAGGGCTATACAGTTACAGCCAGTACCAAAGCTGTTAGATAGGCAAAAGACTTCGTGATCAAAAGCCATTAAATTTAGGAAAACAGCTTTCCTGTCATGACAAGGTTAAAAATCAGACTCCCAGATTAACTATAGGAAAACTCCATAAGAGAAAACTGTTTCAGTCATGGAAGAACTTAAACGGTTTTTAATAGCTGACTTTAACAAGACTAACTTTAAGTGTCTTTATTAAACCACTTGTGTGTGTGTGCAGGGCAGGGGGAGGGTGGAAGTGGGGCTCTTTTAAGCCTGAGTATTTAAAGCAGCATGACTACTGTAGATTAGCAGGTTATAAATTTATTTTTGCATTGACAAGTAAAGCTCTATAGCTTACTAAGAATCCTGTATGATTTGAATGAGACCCCACAATCTAAACTGCCAGCCATATGCTCTCTAAAGGTAATGTTTCATGCACTATTACAACAAGATGAAAGCTGGCATTTTCTAGTCCTACACATTTATTTAAAAAAAAATACTCAGTATCAAACGAATTAGCTGTTCTCATGATCCTTGAGTACTAAGGCTGAAGTTCTATGGCAATTAGTTTATTTTTTAAAACGCTTGCATTGTTTTCAGACATGTTCGCACCATGGAAGAGATTAGAACCTTAGCATGTAATGTTTTTAAAGACAGCACTGAATACTGAAGCTAACCTACACTAACTTTCAATTATTATTATATGTTTAGCTGTATGAAGGTGATGGCTAAAGACTGCATATTATTCATAAGAGCTTGAGACATTATACGGGGTGTTTGTAAATTCTCACTCCAGTTTGTAGTTAGAATAAATGTGAAAAGCTAAGTGAATGGCATCATCAAGAAGTTTGCTCCAAAGTCCATCATGAAGCAATATGCAGTGAATAGCCATCGTCTGCTGGAGTAACTTTTTGCACTCCAAACAAATTGGTGCTATCAACAGAAGCAATCAGAATTACCATTCAAGAAATAACAACAGACACGTTGAAAAAGGTATTTGGCAATTTAAAGAGACATGTACAGTCATGTCTTGAAGCCCGTGGTGGACATTTCCAAGACTTGTTATAATGAATATTTCATAGCTACTTCCAGTTATCTTATGACACCGTTCTAATTTAATGACTTTGTTAGCACATTTTTAATGACATTATGTCCTTGGGTTTTTCAGATTTGTTCTGCATACAGTGTAGTCAGAATTACTAATTCCCTATAAAATCTATTATTTATTAAAATTAAAAGTTATTATTTATTAAATAGTGCAAGGAATTAAAAAAGAGAAATTCAGAATAGTTATTTTTTAATTTTAAGTTGAAAAATTTAATGAAACAGTAGTACAGTTTACAAATAAATAATTCTTTTCAGATTCTTACACACCTCCCAAACAAATTACATATACATATAAACAATAAACATCAGAATGGTAATTTTTTTAAACATTAATACTGTTGTATAGCATAAAAGTGTAATTACCGACACGAAACAAACTGTATTTACATAATATTGTACAATAGTAATTTATACTTTACAGAACAATTATACAGTAATCATTAACCCTCTTAGCACGGATGGGCCGATTATCGCCCGGCAGATATCTGGCCAAAAACACGGAACGGCCGATGATCGGCCCGATCGTGTTTTGCCTCGAACCGCTAAGAAATCTCCTACTTTGAAACACTGAAAGTGATTCATTTATATTAACTGCTGTATCAGCTTTACACATGGCGACTTTCGAGTGTTTGGTATCGAAGTGAAAATTGTTGTTGAATTTTTTAGATAGTGACCTGAACAGCTAAAAGTATGTCTGACTCGTATGTTTCTGCCCCTAAACTTGATGTTTATAAAACATTTGAATAAAGTGATACACTAATTCTGTTGATACTGATGCAGGATTTAGTGTTAATAGTAATAGTGGGAATCAGATGGGGACGCTGTTGTGTTCAGACCACAGCCCAACCATGGCTCAGGGTATATCCACCCGAAGGTGTTGACACTCTGGCACATCCATTTCTTGTGCTGACTGATGGTGAAAAACACATGTCACCTAAAGATATTATTGCTGTTTCACATATATATACCAGTTTTTGACTATTGAATTGCTTACAACATTTGTAAAAAGGCCAAAGATCAATAAAAAGATTTCAAATAAAAAAAAAAATTTTGTTTTTAGTTTTATGTTTCAAGCATTGAAGTTGAAAATTCAAATTCATATTTTTTATTTTTAGAAATGCAAATGAGATAATTTGCATATACATTAATTAATTTTAACGATATTGTGAAAATCACGAACTTCAATCTATATCCTTCAAATAGATATATTATTTCATAGGGGTCAGAATAACAGAAATCTGTCAAAAAAATTAAATAAAGTAATAACCAAATTCACTGAAAAAATGCTCCGTATTTTTGGCTAGACCTCTGAAAAACTTCCTGTGCTAAAAGGGTTAAGCATAATCAAAATAATCATAAATAAGGTTGTTTTTCAAATAACTAGACACAAGGTGAAAGAGCTACACAGTGCTGCTGGGAGGCATGGGAATCACAGTTCATGGTGATGTTGTTACGTATAAGTAACAAGACTAGCTCACATTAAAAAAAATCTGAAACAACGAGAGCATGAATTTTCAAGACTATTGTTGTTGCCATCTAATGTTTTTTAATGTATTTTTTGTCTTTGATGCTCAGCTCTCAGTCTATCTTTTCTTCCTTATTTCCATTCCTTTATTGATCTTGCCCTCTAAGCAACACATCTTTGTATTGTAGTCAAGGCCATCCTCAATATCTTTTTCCACTCTGTATTTAATTTTTTTTAAATATTTTTAAAATCAATCAAATTATCAGTGTTTGTACTGAGCACCAAGGTTGCAATTTGTTGTTTCTACATCACTGTGTTGCCTATTCTGTATTCTTCATTTCCAGGATGTTATTACTTCAATACTGTCTATTCTAAAGTTTATCTTGGGAACAAGTCTTTTAACCTTTTGGAACAGAAAATTATAGCTTTGTAATAGAATAACTCACAACAGTCATACCTGAGACAGAATGGGTTGGGAAAAAAAGTTAGAAACCAAACTGGGACAAGAAAAGTAATGTGATTGACTGACGTTCAACCCCACCAGGACATCACGCCAAGTGATAAACACCTGGTGACACAAAGGGCCACCATTCAGATGAGAATCACCCAGGGACAGATCCCAGAAACATGTTCAACCCACAAGTTGGGTTGTATTAAGTATCCCAGCAACAGCCAGGGTGGGGTTTAAAAATAATGAAAAATTGCATCCCACATGGGTAGAGCATATTTTTGAAGTACTGTGTGAAAAGAGTCATCAGTAACTATATTGTGAGTTAACTGGTATTGAAATCTTAAATTAACACCAGCCTGCGAGTCAAAGACATCATTTTTAACTCTTAAAAGTCAAGAGACCAGTATCTGAAGCATACATTTTCAAGTGTTTGTGAGGGGATCACTTCTACATAACATATTGCTTACTTCAGTTGTGGTTATACATTTTTGGGATTCCTTTCATTGCCCCTTACAGTGCCCTTTGGCTTTGAAATTCATAAAAATAATTAACCTCCACCATATCAAAGTAAACTAAAAAATCAAGAAAATCAAGCCCTCACTTGCTTTGTCTTGTAAGAGTTAAAAACCTGCATAATTATCCTAGCTAGTTTTGTTTTTCCTTAACTAACCACCACTGAACAAAGATATTCATAGCTCCACAAATGAAGGTGTTTACAGTTTCAAGGGAAGGTGGTCAACTTCACTGTATCAAGTTTTATCCCATATGCCCTCATCTCTCTCCATAGAGCCACTGTTTTCTTACTTAGAGGGTCACTCAACAGATGAAACTCCACAGCCCCAGTGATAACCCTCAGTGGTCTCTTGAACAATTGCACTTAGGAATTGAAAGATAGAGCCTGATACTAAATGATCTTCAAAGCATGAGGTAAAAGGCCAAACCACTTTACTAGCACAGATACTTTTTCCAAAGCTGTATATCATATTTTTTTTTTAATGTAACCTAATTACAATTAATTGACATCATTTCAGAGAATCACTGTGTTATTCTTCTTCTTTCGTTTGCTTTGTTGTTGATAGGAACATTTAGTTTAAACAGTTATTCCATATATCTTGAAAAGTTATTAAATATTTTGAAAACAGTGGGACAATGTGATTGGGTACTGTTGTAGCAAGGATTTGCATAACCATGGGTTTTCAGAATGTTACGTGTTATTAGAATTCTTCTTCTTCAGCATTTTAAGCCCTTGAGTTCACTGCTGCAGATATTACCTCCCTGATCTCATCTGTGTGCCTGATCTTCTCTTTTTAACTGGTAACTCCTAGGGTTTGTAGGTCTTCCTGAAATATTACTTCTTCACTATTTCATTGATCCATCATGTAGTCTATGGCCATTCAACTCTTGTGTGTATGCAGTTTTTGCCTCTCTGTCATTCTCTATATATGCCCAGCATTTCAGTCTATTAGCCCCTATGATACCAGTTATTCATGATGATTTAAACAGTTTATGAATTATATTGCTGCTCTCACTCTCAATTCACAACTGTTTGCATCTTTGATGGGTCCAAAGATTCATTGTAAGACTGTTTTCAGAACATATTAGAAATACAGTGATGTAATATGTGTCATATTATTATAATAGCTGGAGAGAATTTTCAATAGAGCATGGGCAGAGAGAAAGGTACCAGTGGATTGGCAAAGATCAGTTGTAGTACCTATCTGGAAGAAAAAAGGAAACAAGAGAGAATGTGGAACTTATAGAGGAATATCTTTACTAAGTCATGTGGGGAAAATGTATGCAAAGATCTTAGAAGGTAGGATAAGAGCAAAGGTTGAACCTCTACTGAGTAAAGCACAATTCGGTTTCAGGAAAGGGCGAGGTTGCACTGATGCCATATTTGCACTAAGACAAGCCTGTGAAAAGACACTCGAATACGATAAAGAGTTGAACGTGGTCTTTGTAGATCAAGAGAAGGCATTCGACCGTGTAGACAGAGATGTGCTGTGGAGAATTCTTGACGATTACGGAGTGCAGGGTCAATTATTAGACAACATCAGAGCCCTCTATGAAAAAAGTGAAAGTGCAGTAAGAACATCTAGTGGTCTTTCTAAATGGTTCAAAGTCACAACTGGTGTCAGACAAGGATGTGTACTGTCACCATTACTTTTCATAACATACATGGATAAGATCACTGTAGAAGCAAACCCAGACGTGTATGCTATAAACGAATTACTTTTTGCTGATGATCAAAGCATACTGTATCAAAATGAATATGATCTACAGGAACATCTGACTACTCTCAACAACAGCTGTTTACAACATAATATGAGAATCAGTACAGAAAAAACAGAAGTTATGAAGATCAGCAGAACACACAGGCCACTGAATATAAATGTTGGAAGTGCCAAAATCAAGCAAACCAAAGAGTTCAAATACTTGGGCAGTATATTTACAGTGGATGGAAGAATGGACAGAGAGATAGAATCAAGAATACAGAAAGCAAATGCTGTCACATACCAACTATCACCTCTGCTTAAACATCCAGATATAACCATGAAGACCAAAAGACAGTTGATAAACACCATCTTCATTCCAACACTCTGCTACCAGTGCCAAACATGGACAATCAACAAGACCCATGAAAGAAAATAGAAGCCTGTGAAATGAAATGTCTAAGAAAAGCAGCGAACAAGACCAGACTAGACAGGATAAAGAATATAGACATTAGAAACACTGTCAAAACTACGCCATGTTTAGACTCCATAGAACATCAAAGAATTAAATGGTTTGGACATCTAACCAGGATGAAAAATGATCAAATAACATCACAAGTTTTCAACCAAAGAAGCTCAGGATATAAGGCAAGAGGAAGACCAAGGAAACGGTGGATTGACGGGGTCTCCGAAACCTGCCAAAAGCATGGCCTCAGAACATCAGATGCTGCCCGCCTTGCTTATGACAGGAACTTGCATCTCCCCACAATGCTTAGCGGCATACGTGGAAGGAAAAAGTAAAAAGTAAGTAAGTCACACATGCATGAAGAAAGAATTTGTTAACATTTTATTAGTTTAAACTACATTTTCCCCAAAAATATAAGTTTTAGAACTTTTAAAAGGTTAAGCTTAATGATCAGTAAAAAGGTGTTTAATTGGTTAGTATAATATAATACTTAACATTTCGCTGAAGAGTTCATTTAATTTTTTTCTATTCGTGTTGACCCCCCCCCCCCCTCCCCCACCCAGTTCTTTGCTCTGTCTTATTACATAACAATGCAGCTCTTTGCTGCTTCCTTTCTTAGATGCACTTTAGCTTCTGTCATTCCGCTGAACCTTTTCCGCTTGACAAATGATATGTCTCTCCCAAAGTTTGGACTGTCGCTGCCACTGCTGCTGTTAGCACCACTTTCGCTGCTACCACTGCTGGTGGTGGTGGTGGTTCCACTGCTGCTGCTGGAATTTAAAGAGCAACCACTCTTGGAACCAGCTGATGACAGGGCAGCAACCTCCATAACATCATTGACGCTGCGCTGTGAGCCCTTGGCTGAAGTTTCTGAGTAAACCAAAGCATTGATAAGCTTGGCAGTTTTCAGTCCCTGTAAAGTATGTAAAACATATTAAAACATATCTCAATATTGCTGTTGAAATACATCACCTCTTTACAATATATTCACTGGTTGTAGCTGTTTTAATTTAGCACTGAATATGTTTAGAATTGTTCATTAACTGACTACTGTGTAATGTGTGTGCGTGTATATATATATATATACTTGTTGTAGTTGTTT
This sequence comes from Candidula unifasciata, assembly GCA_905116865.2. Classification (NCBI taxonomy): domain Eukaryota; kingdom Metazoa; phylum Mollusca; class Gastropoda; order Stylommatophora; family Geomitridae; genus Candidula; species Candidula unifasciata. The sequence goes on from CAJHNH020005290.1 coordinate 270,599, forward strand.
AATTAATTGACCACTCTGTAATGTTTATACTGACTGTAGTTGTGAATTAAATGAGCACTGAGGAATGTATATACTAGTTGTAGTTGTGAATTAACTGACCACTCTGAAATGCATAAACGTTTTGTAGTTGTTAACTTAACTGACCACAATGTAGTGTATATACTGGCTGTAGTTGTGAATTAACTGACCACTTTGTAATGTATACACTGGTTGGAGTTGTTCATTAACTGACCACTTTGTGTGTGTGTATATATGTGTGTGTGTGTATTTATACACACCGGGCAGCTTCAAATCCGAACTTATCTTTAGGTATGCACAAGTCCTTCAGATCTTCATCCTACGGTGTTAAGAAGGTATCTCATTGCTACGTAAGAAGTGTCTCTTGTGCACCATAGAATAATGCGCATGGCTTCATTTAGCACCTTTTCCAGTCTTTCAATCTGAGTATCACTGACGTTAAGTATGGCTAAAGTATATTTGATTGGAGAAAGAATCAGTCCCTGGAACAGTAGCAGAAGCAGTCTCTGCTCAATGTTGGCGGTGACCAGGACCCTTATTGCTGATAGGCCTTTACAGGCTTTTGTTATATACTGGTTGTAGTTGTTCCATTACTGAGCAGTTCATAACATATTTACTAGTCCTAACATTATTTGAGAGTGGTATGGCTTAGAGGTAAGGTTTTTGATACTGACTTGAGTGGACTGGGCATAAATAACTGTGTGATTGGGGGTGGGGGGGGGGGGGGTGGGTTTTTTTTTTTTACAAATATGGAGTTTACAAACAAAATAACCTACTATGATTTTGGTGTAGTGAATAGGATGTCTAACCCTTTTAAAAAGGTAAAAGTAAAGGACCCTTTTCCCCGCCTTTAGACGTATAGGGCATATAGGGCTCTAACCCTCTTAAAGCAAAAATCAAAGAAAGCCCATATGAAAGCTGCACTTAAAATGCAAATAAAGTAACAGCTACTATCATAGCACAATGTGTAAAATAACAGCTACTAGTACAGTACAAAGTAAAGTAACAACTGCTAGTATAGCACAATTTAAACTAACAGTTACTAGTACAGCACAAAGTAAAGTAACAGCTACTAGTATAGCACATGTATTCTCAATGCTCAGCCTATGAAGGCTCAGGTGGCTGGGTCACACCTCGAGAATCGAGGATAGCAGAGTCTCTAAGGACATCCTTTATGGTGAATTAAAGACTGTCAGAAGATATCGAGGCTGACCTCTACTACGATATAAAGACCTGTGCAAGCAAGACATGAATGATAAAGGTATTGAGCTGGAATGCAAATCCCATGCTGTATTTGTGGAAGACTTTTCTTAACGTCAGCAGGTCTTTCTCACTCTCACCATTACCATGGGCTGTGAGTCTCATGCCTCATCATAGCGCAATTTAACACTATCGTCTGGAAAGACAATAAGTATAACACAGAGTAAAATAACAGCTGTTACAACAGTGCAAGGTAAAGTAACTATATAGAACAAAGATAAATCAGTCTAATACCTGATCATATGTGACAAATGCAGGTTTCAAGATATCTGCTGGCATGGCCTTGATCTCGCCTCTCATGTCAGACTTGCACCCAACCAGCATCACAGGCATTGTGGGACAATGTTCCCTCACTTCAGGATACCACTGTCAGAAGACAAGAACAGAAAAAAACTTTATAACTGACTAAACCAGTCATCATAGTTTTGACATTTTTAATAAACTTATATATCATCATTAGAATGGCATTAGAATCCAATGGACCTCCCTCTCCCCCCCCCCCCCCCCACCTCTCCCCCTTCCGTTGTGAAGACCCAGTCAGTCTCCTCATGCAAAAGAAACAGACTATTATTTTTAAATGGTATATCTGATACAACAGACTGCAGACATATGTTCAAGAAATTCAAGATCGGAACTCAGAACTTTGGGTACTCAGACATGCTCTCTCTCTCTCTCTCCCTCTCTCTCCTCTCTCTCTCTCTCTCTTAATGTTGTAGATAGTTCCCAGATTTGGCTGGCAGGCATTCCAATAAAAATCAAGCTGTATGGATCAGTGAAAGACTTGCATCACACCACAGACTTCAGAGAGGCCTGTAGCCTTTTCATTTGAAAACTATTGACAGGGAGAAGGACAAGAAGAAGTTATAGAATGCAAAGGAGCTGAATCACAGGTGGTGGTGCATCGGGAGCAGGGTTTATACTGGTCTAGACTATCACCACCTTTCTGCATTCAGGCTAGAAATAGGATTTCTACCAAGAGTCTAGGCAATATAGAAAGCATTGACATTTTCTTTGAAGTGAGAGTGCATCTGCGTGAGGGATGATGAGGAACCAACAGTATACATATAAATAAGCCAGATACACAAAAACTTCAGCAAAACTCAAGTTCTGGAACAACAGCAAAGTCCAGAAGTGGACGAAAAAACCAGAATTTTTGGCCAAAGTTTACAATGGTGAATGTAAAAAAGGAAGGAAAACAAATCCTTTTAGAGAGGGATTTTGAAACTTTCCTTGTGCTCCCCAGTCAATACCGACTACAAGTGATAACATAAAATATGCTGGAAAGTAAAATAGACAGACAAGATACCGAATAACCATTTACTGGGTGCTGACTGGACTAAAAAAATATGAGGCCAGTACATTGTAATCAGAAGTCACGTTAGAGCAGTTATTCACTGATATATTGTTCGCCAATCAGGAGTTGAATCTGCACTAGGGTAGATTATAAAATATTGACAATGCTTCCCTTGTTGATAAACTTACAATGGAGCCAGGAAGTAAAGTCGCAATGTGGCATTGACACCCCTCCTCCTCCTCAAGTGGTGATTGTAAAGTAATGACAATAGGGCCTGATATGCAAGGCATAACAGGTCTGTTTTCCACCCTTTACTTACCATATGCTGAGTAAGCCTAAGTGCATATAATTTATACCTTTCTTCTTCCTTTATTACTTCTATACTTGGACATTTTCCCCATCTTCACTTGAGAATGAAGATTGGACAAAGAATCAACATTCAATGTGCAGAAGCAAATCAAGTACTGTGACAACTTACATCATTTTTCACACAACAGGATACCTTTAAACACCCAGGGAAATCTAATATGTATTTTTGTTTTGGTAAACCGTATATGACCAAGTCAAATATGGACCCTTACTACAACTAGTAAGCAAAGAATCATAGCAGAGATATATCAGAAAAGCTGCCGGAGTAACAAGAAAAGATAAAATTATAAGTGAAGAAATTAGAAGACAAGGGCTCAAACCAGGTTTGCATTTGATTAAAGAGCAACAGATGAAATGGTTTGGCCTTTTGTAGAGAATGCCCTGTTACCAACTGCAATAGACAGCCACAATAAAGAAATAAAATAATCACAGAGCAAAAGTAAGACCATGCAAAAGATGAAACGGCAACATCAAGAACAGCCTTAAAGTGATGAAGATCCACTTATGCAATCAATCAAAAGGAGCACACAGAAGATCATAAATTCCTCCAATACTTTAATGAGGTCACCAGAGAAAAAGAAAAGCAACAAGACATTTTCCTTCATTAACAGTAAAGTATTTTATGTTTTGCTGTAAATTTACTGTATGTAGAGTTTTCACAGAACTAACAAATGTAGAGTTTCTAATAAATAGGCATTCTACAAAAAGCATGTAATTTTAAAAAATTTGACAACACAGGTGTTGAAAAAAAAAATCACACCCTGGCCTATTTTAAGAACAGAATCATAGAAAAATATTCCGCTTATCAACTGCTTGCCAGATAGTGATAGTGTCAAAAGACCAAAAATAGCTCTACTGGTACTCAGAACTGATGCTGAATGTTTCTCACAATAAATGGCAAATACAATTATATAAAAACTCCTCATCCCCCCGGTGGGGTTCAGGGCTCCATTTGGGTGTGATGGGTGTGGGGGAGGAATAGACTATCAAGCATATGGTAAAAGTCGACCAATTAGGGATTTTTCCTCCAAAATCAAAGCGCATCTGCCTGAGAGGTGGGGAATCAAGAAGCTGCATACAAATAAGCAGATCAGTAAAACTGATGTGCACATACAGTTGAAGTTCTGGAACAAGACGAAAGTCAAGAAGTGGACAAACAACCATAACTTTTCGCTGGAGATAACAGCCAGTGAACACAGTATTTGGTGTGCGTGAATGTGTGTGTATGGTCCAATAGCACTTATTGCCAAAAAATAACTCTGTCACTGTTGGGTCTGAACCTGGACCACAAAGGTGGTCAAGCTTGCTAACCATTATACCTCTGCAGCTCCCATATATGAATATATATGCACACATGCATGCATTGAATTTATTTCTTGTCCATGGCTTAGCATCAGTGCAGTGGCCAATTGCATGTTTAGTCTTTAATCCCCTAGTACACTTTCCACTGGCAAAGAAAAATTATTTTACTTTTTATTTTATTTCTGGTAACTTTTGATTACAAATGTACCATTCAGTTTATGTCTCAAACAAATTCAAAAAGAACATTTGCTGCATGCAGAAATTATAACATGTGAAAGCTACCAGTTATTTGTACTACAATGCTAGCACACACATATTCTCAAGAGTGAAGTGATGAAGAGGAAAATATCAAGTTATACCCCTCCAGTGTAACTGTTTCCTGCTAATGTTTATACATGCCAAATTATCAAGCCTTGCCACTGCTTCAGTGTTTCTAACAGGCTTTACTTCCTTGTATTTTATGTAGATACCAGCTCACAAATGTTTCCTTTTATTGGTCATGGCATATGTCTACATGTTTCAGTCTCTCTTTTTCTCAGCCCTATACAACAGTACTGATTTAACTTCAGAGAGAAATATTCTGTTTGGTACTTCTGATTTCCACTTATTTCCTGATGTTATTATTAAAAATTTTAGTTCTCTTTGTATTGCCATTTTTATATCTCTGTCTGTTCTACCAACCGGAGTACATCATGATTTTAGGAAAGTTGTAAGGGAAAGAGGCTAAGGGAGACTAGTTAAAAAGAGTTAGTTAATCGACAGATTATTCTCATTTCACATTGAACCATTCAGTCCATAAGTGCTCGGATCCTGTCACAGTAAATCCTGCAGCGTGTAGTGGCTCACGACACCAGTTCTGTGTTGGTTTCCTATTCTTCTCTGGCTTTCTGCATAGTGTTCTTTTTTGGCCACACTCTTTTTAATATGAGACTGAGATTGAACATGTTGGACAGTTAGACATCATGACATGGATGATCATCTGTGTCAGAACTGACTGAGAGCACATGAGACAGAAAGTTAAGAATAGAGATGACCACCAACGCCACAAGACATGGGCTATAAGAAGATCCAGAAGAAGATCTCCTCTCCCATTTTGTCTTCATTGCTGCCTAAATAAATGCATGATTCACCTCTTCAAATGTTGTGTCACCAAAGAAATATGAGGTATTGCTTGCTGAATTTATTTGTTGTGTCTTTGTGTTTCCCCACTGTATTTGTAAATCCCATTTCAACTGCAAATAATTTTGCCATGTAAAATACCCTTGAGACGATCTCCTCCATGGTTTCCGGCTTGTCAATGGCAAAACATATAATCACAAGATCTGCCTCATTGTAAGACAGCGGACGGACTCTGTCGTATCCTGCATCACCTGTAAACAAAAAGAACCATACTATAATAATGTCTCTGTGTTCTGAAATCAGGTCTAGCGTCTAGAGAAACAGTACTTTATGAAAACTCTATACAAGTTATTCATGTATGATTAGCCAATACATCTACCAATAAACATCCTGCAACACACATTAAAAAAAATCTGATGTGAAATCATGAGAATATGGACTGATGACATTTAAGAGCTTCTACATCGACACAGAATGACAATAGCCATTGCTACCCCTCAAGCAAGGGATCACAAACTGTTCCTTCCCATAGCACTTAATGGATTATTTTAGTTTATAAAATAAGTAAGATAATCTGCACTGCATTCTCTGTACTTCAGTACTCATATAGTGCCAACCAACTCACTACATGTTTGTTGATTTCAACTGTCATGGTCTAACATACTGAACTCTCTGATTGACTTTCTATCCCACCAAGACATCAAACAAGCGATAAACACCCGATGATACAATGTGCCACCATGTGGGTGAGGATCACTGTGGAGAGGTCCCAGAAACCATGTTCAGCCTTTAGGCCATATTTATGGCCAGGCTATATAGCGGCCCCTGGCAAGAGCCAGAGTAGGGCTTCAAAAAACGAAAAATTTCATCCTAAAAAGGACGGGAAACAATGACCTAATAAATTGCATCATAAAAAGGACGGCAGTATTAACAGGGCTGAACTCTCTGTGATTCATCCAGTTTTTATACTAACCACTCGATCTCAAATCTGTTTAACTCCTCCTGTCCGAGAGTACTATTATTTTAACAATTCAGGTTCAGACCCAAATATTTATTAATTAAATAACTTACTCTTAGAAAAATACAAAGTTAACGGCTGCTTAATTTTGAAAGAGTTAAAACTAGTTTCCATGTTAAAGATACTATCTCTGATTTCTTTGTCCTGCTTGAGTTTTGCCTGAGCTTTTTCATAATTTATTTTATAATTTTGTCTCAACCAGAGGCGCTAGAATCTGGAGTCTTAGGCATATTCAAACCCCAAAAATTCTCAGGCCGAAAAAAAGGGGGGGGGGGGGCACACCCTTTTCTAGAAAACTTACAAGGGAGCTAAGTGGCTCCCCCTAACCATGTATAGACGTTCTTCTTTAAATTATTTGTTTATACATTTTATATTAGTATTTGTATTTGCCATTCAATCCTCTTAGTCCTGCCCCCTAGAAAATGATAAGGGAACTCTGCATCCATAATTTCTTGTTGGTGGCGTGCCTGCCCCAACCCTATTGATGATCATTAGCAAGAGGATGTTACTAGCATGACTGACAGATGTCTGTGTTTACAGACAGGAAGTACACAAAAACAGTCAGGTGAAAGATTTAAACAGTCAGAGCCGTTGCTGCAAAATACCAACAACAAAAAAAATAGTTGTGTGTGTGTGTGTGTGTAATTTATTGGTAACTGGAAGCCACCGCGGTGTAGCAGCTAGACGCTCGCCTGCGGATCGGAAGGTCATGGGTTCGGGACTTTTTAATAAAATAACCTTGCCTATCAAGACGACCCAACCTTGAATGGGTACCACACTTTCGACATGTTCCAAAAAGGAACAGCATTCGGTTTTCAGTTGTTGGTCCATAAAAAGATATAACTTGTAGAAATGCATCGGCAAATGAGGGATTTATATGCTGACGCATGCCCGTTAGTCCAACAAGTGTGTGAGGACTAGGAATTTTCAAAACAGTGCGACTTCTGTGAACGACTGTTTACCACCGAGTCAGGCACGCCGAGTTGTGGCCCCAGAGTCGATTGCAGCAGTTTTGAAACTTCCTACTTAGCTCATTCATTTGCTGGACTGACAGACATGCATCACCATACTAGACATTGCTTCGCTGATTAATTTCTCTAGGTTTCAACTCTTTGCTGATAAACAAGGACAACGGAACGCTACTCCTCTTTGGTGCATGTCAAGTGTGGGGCGGCCATCTTTAAGCTGCCATTATGACATCATCACATTAGCACATGGTTACTATAATTTCGGCGCTTCTTTGAATCGTTCCCCAAAATGGCGGCTGTAATATGATGGCGTTAAAAAAGGAGCTAAATTGGCCAATTTCTGGCCATAAAATATCCAAAAAAATCCAAATGCGGGGTCAGTTTTATTAAAAATATATGTGCCGGCTCCGAATAACGAAACAAATGCTCTGACAGGGTCTGGGCGATACGTTGCTTGCCGACCTGCTTCTGCGAGTGTGCCTCACCGCGTATCCCGTAAACTCGGCGATGAGTTTAATCGCGTTTGGCGCATGCCAACAAGTCTGACATCTACCGCTCCAATCGGAAGAACACAGTATTGCTAATCGGCTTTCATCGTCTGTAATGTCTCGAAATTGGTCAACGGTCGCTAATATCGTCTGCTAGTATCGTCGTCTGCAGAAACGCTCGAAATTTTTGTCAACGGTCGGTATTTATCGTCTGTTACTAGTACCGTGTGCAAATGTTGATATTGGTTGTCAAGTAATCCTAGTTTTGCCGCGATTTGTTCCTTGGCAGAAAGTCCGTATTTTAGATATACGCGAACACCGTCGTTCGGATATTTTTGGATATTTTATGGCCAGAATGTGGCATGCCGCCATTTTGGGGAATAAATCAAAGAAGCGCCATAATTTCTATCACACTATTAAGGTTTTCATTAAATGCATCCGTATTTTTTTCTATGAGCAGTGTGGCCATGAGACTAGGTCAAAACAACAACATTTTTTTTAGTTCTCTCGGTTAATAAAATGTAATTTACAGAACTGCTGAGTAAAGGGAAGGTCTTTAACAAATCATAAATTACGTATGATTAGTTTATGCCTACATAAACTAGAGACTTTTTACAATAAATGCATAAAGAGAATCCTGAGAATATTTTACCACACATAATCAGGAATGAAGAATTCAGGAGAAAAACAAATATTAATCACCAGCAAACGTTAGCAAAAAGGAAGATATGGTTGCTTAGACATGTCCGCAGAATAACTGACGACATTTTGACAAGGACAGCTTTCTGGTAGACTTCTTCTTCATTGTGTTTTGTGTCTTTTAACAACATAGCTGCCATATTTGCGCTATTTGGCCAACACCTCCGACTTTATCGGCATTTGTTCACCGGGTTAGCCTTTCCGGCTGGTTTCGTAGGACATAATGTGGCCTTATTTGTGTGGTGTTCTAGTTGTCACGTTACACATAGAAGAAGAAGAAGAAAAAGAAGAAGAAGAAGAAGAAGAAGAAGAAGAAGAAGAAGAAGAAGAAGAAGAAGAAGAAGAAGAAGAAAAAGGAGGAGGATCAGAAAGAAAAATAGAACAAGAAGGAGCAGGAGAGGAAGAAGAAAAAGAACAAGAACAAGAAAAGAAGAAAAAGAAGAAGAAGAAGAATCGTTATGCTGGAGTGGGTGGCACAAGGAACAATGAGACTTGGAGGACCTAACAAAATCTTGTGGACAGTATAAAAGGAAATGAAGGAATATATAAACTTACATTGGGATAGATACCAAGGGCAGAAAAGCAGCAAACTGACAGTAAGAAAGAACACATGCGAATTCTTTCAGTGCCAATAATGACATGAAGAAGACATAAATATACAGAATACATTTGAATTATGTTAAGAAAATATGGAAACAATTTTTGTTTTAACGTGAGATCGTATCTATAAAGGGCACATAAGCACAGAGCATTTGTTGCGTTCGCATCGCTTAACGGTTGATATGGGAGCTAATTCATCCTGTGTCAAACGTGCACAAATTAATTTGATTATAGTGTGATCATCTCACACGAACATTTGTTTCTCTACACAACGAAGGGCGTGTGAACACGAGGCATCAGCTTCGCATCGTTACCCCCACACATTCATTTTGCTGCCACACAGCTTCTGTTCATGCATCACAGCTATCTGCACCGAGTCATTATTCGTTCTTTGAATCCCGAAATGATCATATGCATATACGAACTGAATAAGCCATTTCTGGGCCAAAATAACACTTAAAGGGGGGAGAAAACGATATCTGCTAACAGTTTCACGTCAGATTAACTGTTTATTTAACAAGCCCCTTCCGCGCTTAAATAACGCTTACAAAAATAACATTTTTTACCAGTGGATTGCACGAGGCAATTTAGGCATACGGGCATCATTTGAGTATTTGTATAATTTATTGATAAGATTGCATAAAAAAAATGAAATACACAGCATGTTTGCAGCACTGAGGAGGTTATTATATTTTCTCATCATCGTTATTATCGAGTGCCATTTACAATAATGGATCTCCAAATCTCAGTTTCTAACTGAAGCTCTGATTGCCGATTTGAAAAATATATTCTGTCCACATCTTGACGAGAAGCAGAGATCAATACAAAATATATACATGGAAGTTGTGGAGATGTGGTTATATAGCAGAAAGAAGACAAGTATGGATGAATAAAAAGTGGGGATATTTTGAAAGCAGTTAATTCACAAAGAGTTCTAGTTATAAGCATCAGAGAAAGCCAGTCCACAGTCTCTGGCTACCTTATAAGAAGGAGACAACTGTTATATATCGGGACAACGGAAAAATGAGTGGGAAAAAGCCTCTCTAGATCCCATTGTGGGGGGGGGGGCAATAACAGACTCACTGCCCACGCCTCCCCAGCAAGCATGTCGCACAGGTCGACTTATTAGGGGTGTTTCCTTCAAAGTCGAGTATTTTTGCCTGAGACAAGGAACCAACAGTCTAAGCCAGATATGCAAAACGAAAGTTAATGAAAAACTTGAACTCGGAAACTAGACTACAATCTAGAAAGGACAAACAACCAGGGTGAAGGCCTACCAATATTGGTTGCAGAGGTTGGGAGTGCTTTACATTACATGAAGACAAGAAAGGCGCCTAGACCAGACATCAAACTAGGAGAAATTGAATCCTTGGGACAATTTTTGAAATAATAACACAATTTATTAATGACGTTTATAATAGTGACATCATTTGACAATGCACACTTAATACTAATGACCTGTTTGTAAAATCCATAATGATTTCGTTGCCAAAGAAACTAGGCTCTTTAAACTGTGAAGATCTTCGCACAAGAATTAATGTTTCAGATACATATTTAAGAAATTGGGGTTGGGAGGCTGGGGGGGGGGGGGGTAGGCGCTTTGCTAGAAACTAATAAAAAATCGTCACGTTCAACCAGCATCCCTAGCTTTAGGTTATAATTGTGATTTGGTTATGTGCACCACAAAAAAGGTTATTAGCATTGCACGCCATCAAAAGCCATGAAAAGGATTCTTGCAGTTTTGATGCGATCGAAGGAGACGGACCCAAATACTGTTCTGACAGACGACGAAGTCGTCTACCGGCCCGGTCGCCGATGAATTGGGTGGGAAAGGGGGAGGTACATGCTGAAAAAATTAGATTATTGTTACTGTCTGTATACTTAAAGTGCTCTACACCGGCAGCTGCAAACAGTCTGAACAAGAAAATTGACCACTTTGTAGAAATGATGGGTAATGCCACGGATCAACAAGACGAAAGACACTGACATCATTATGAGGTCTGAAGGTCGAAAAACACTGACTCATAAGCCAAATGATGTCAGGTCTGAAGGTCGAACAACACTGGCTCATAAGCAAAATCATATCGCTGAAACTGATTTACTTTGGCTACACTAAACGCCACTAAGATTTGGAAAGAACAGTAATAAAACAGTCTCTAAACTCAGAAAAAAGGTTTCGATCTTTACTGTGATTTAAAATTCTAGTTTCTTGACACTATATGGAATGATAACTGTGTCGTCAGCGAATCGAAGTTTGGAAAGTAGACTGTCACAGATTTATAAGTGGGTCACAACTGTTAGAAGTTTGATCTCCTCACCCGTTTCTGGTTATGCTCTCTGCCTATATATATATATATATATATATATATATATATATATATATATATATATATATATATATATATATAATATATATACGAGCTGTACCCGGCCACGCGTTGCTGTGGCGTAATTTGAGATAGTCTTTGATCCCCACCCTCACCCCCCCACAAACTAAATCCACCTACTACCCTCTCCCTCATCAAAGGTTTTTAGAAAAGAAAGACAATGGAAATCGCACCTGTCTAATGAAGTTAATGACGCAGTCAATGTCTGCGCCGACGTCGAGATAGTCCTTGATCCCCCCCCCCCCCCCAATCGAAGGTTGTTTGAAAAAAACAAACAGAAAATAGAAATTGTGTTTAATATGGTTATTGTGGCAAATATAGAGATAGTCTTGTTTGCGGTACCTCGACCTACTCTATGTATTAAGGCGTTGGCTGCACGTAACTCGCCGGCGAATGGCAGAAACCTTGCGTTCTGACTACGGCGGCGCATGCGCAATTACTAACGTGGCTATAATTAGAAATCACTAAAGTTATAAATATTAGTTGCGAATATTATGGCATAAATTGTGGTCACCTATCTCTAACAGTGACAGGTTGGATTTCAAACCACGATGGTTCAAAATCCGGTATCAAAACAAACATATCCTGAAAATTTCAGCTAAATCGGTTCAGTAGTTTCCGAGTCTATATGGGCAAACAAACACACAAACACATGATATTTTTATATATATAAATAGTCTGGTTTTCCAACTTTAGAACACGCAGAATATAATTGTGTCTTTATATTAGTGGTCGTTTAAATGGTGCTATTAGCACGGTAACAAATGTGGTTATTTGGTTATCACATGCTAAAGCTGTTTGTATTTTTATAGGAGACGGAAGTAAAGCAACAACTGTACTTGTGAATAACAAAGTAAGTCGTAAAAAATAGAAAAGCGGAGGTAGCGTTAGTAAAATATAAACAAATTAGGTAATGAGAACTTGAAAATCAAGTGTAAAGCTCTTTAATTTCTCTTAAATTTAAGTCATTACCCCCTCCCCTCTTCCACCGACTACTGCTCTCTCTCTCTTCGAAGGATTTGAAAATCACTAACTGGCGATATTTTGTTGTTGCTGTAACTGACATTGACATCCCTGTCCATCTGGACTAAAATAGGGAGCAGGAATTGTAAAAGGTAGTGAATAGGGCTAGTATAATATTTACCACATCATCCTTCAAGTACCAGTACAACTACTAAAATAATGTCACTGCTATCTGTGTTACCATCGGAGTAGACAGAGAGTCGTGAGCCAGAAGATTTGGTTCCGCATGGCTAGTGCTGTCGCCACAGACTGGTCAGGTTAGGATGTATAATTTCACTTCACGTGACTTAAAGCTCTCTCAGTAAATAGTTTGCCCCCCCCCCCCCTCCCCCAAATTCACCGACAACTCTTTCCCTCATTGAAGTAGTTGGGAGAAAAAAAAACGCTTGAAAAGCAAACGAACACAGGAAAAAAACACCATAATTAGGAAATGAACGCCATTGTAAACAGCACAGCTTAAAATTCCAACACAGATGAAATAACTAAATCTAAATGAAAATCTATAAAATTTCAGCGTAACCATGCAATCGGAAAGTTTAGCAATGCAATCATAAGTATGCGAAATGGTCAAATTTAATTATCAAATGGTTTACCCATTTCCTCTTTTTTTTTTTTTTTTTTTTTTTTAATATTAAGGCAACATGGCTAGTGCTGTCACCACGACAGAGCAGATGAGGATATTATTTTAGTCCGGGGTAAAACGACTGCGGATTCGAACCCAGGTCTACCGCACATGAACCCAGTGTTCTAACCATTCGACCAAGCAGCCACTTAATCGGAACAAAGAAAAGAGAACTCAACTATTAGACATGTGAGTCCCTACTACTGTGTCGCGATGAAAACACAATTCAAAACCGCAGGCAATTGTTTTCTCGTAGACAGATACTCCAGATATATTAATGAAATAGAAATCGCACGTGTCTAACACGGTTAATGAAGTTAATGTCGCAGTCACTGTCTGCGCCGACGTCGAGATAGTCCTTGATGCCCCCCCCCCCCCTTTTTCATCAAAGGTTGTTTGAAAAAAAACATAAAATAGAAATCGTGTTTAATATGGTTATTGTGGCAAATATAGAGATAGTCTTGTTTGCTGTACCACGACCTACTCTATGTATTAGTATTAGAGAAGGCGTTGGCTGCACGTAACTCGCCGGAATGGTAAATACGGCGCATGCGCAATTACTAACGTGGCTATAATTAGAAATCACTAAAGTTATAAATATTAGTTGCGTATATTTTGGCATAAATTGTGGTCACCTATCTCTAACAGTGACAGGTTGAATTTCAAACCACGATGGTTCAAAATCCGGTATCACAACAAACATATTCTGAAAATTTCAGCTAAATCGGTTCAGTAGTTTCCGAGTCTATAGAGACCAAACAAACACACAAACATTGATTTATATATATATATATATATATATATATATATATATATATATATATATATATATATTGACGAACTATGTGAGTGAGTGTCGGCTCTGTGGCTAAGTCGATGTGAACGCTTCGTAATGCCGGGATGCCGGGTTCGATCACAGCTGCGGCTCATGCGCCCTGCGTTGGTTACTGGACGTAACTTTGCCTAGAAAAATCACACAACAGCTAGGGGCTGTTGGGGTTGGTTCTGCAACGTCCTGTAAAGGATACGCAACTAACCTTTAATGTGAGTGAGTGACGTTCAACCCCACCAGGACTGCACATTGAGCGACCAACATCCGGCGACACAAATTGTCACCATCTGGATGAGAATCCCCCGGGCAGAAGTCCCAGAAACCCCATTTAACCACTAGGTTTTATTTCGGCTCCCGACGACAAGGGTGAGGCTTTAAAATGTAAAAATTGCGTCCAATAAAGCGGCACAGTTTCAATTGAAGAACTATGGTAAGAAAATGAGCCCCTACCTTTCGCCCTTGTAGCTCAAACTACTTTGATGTTTCTCCACCTACTCTGGCGGCTGGTTGCATTTCATGACACTATCTTTTAAACAAGTGTATCAAATACATGGAAAACTCCACATACAAAGTGAGAGTCTTCTAGTCCCTATCCATGTAAAAAGTGCAAACTAGGTAAGCTCACAAAGACAAAACAAGAAATCGGAAAGGGGGAGAAAGAAGATGTATAGCATTACAATTATGGTAGTCACACACTACTCCTCCGGCATTATGAATTTATGATCAGTTGCAAAAATAGGAGAACTAAGGGAATACCCATGCTAAAAAAAAGTTATCCTTCTGCATCAGCGGTTCTCAAACTGTTTTCTCAGTGGCCCCTTGTCTGGCTAATTGTTATTCGCGGCAAAAGGAAGAAAAGAAGGAAAATCAGTGCACATTTACTGTTCGGTTGTCTTTAATGCGATAAATGAAACTGGAAGAATTTTTCATTGTTTCCTTATTTATTTCATCGCCCTCTAGCGTAGTTGGTTAAACCGGATTGCGCGGTGAGCGGGTGACGAACTCCTTGTGGTCCGGGTTCACTCCCGGGGGTGGGCAGAAAAGCCACATTTTCTCCCAGATTTACAGTATTTAAAATTGAAGCAAGGCCGAAAGGTTGTGATATCCATAATACCGAGCATAAGGGTTAATAACTCATGGCTTCTGGTTACTAAAACAAACAAACAATTTATTTCATCATCAAGTGCCTTGCCAGCTGGCTTAGGCGTGTATGCGTCGCCACTGATCTCGGTCGTTGGTGTTCTGGATTTTCGGTGACTTTTCAGGAATGCTAGGGAAAATAATGCTGTGGTTGCCTTCCACATACACATAGGATTTTTTATCTCTATCTTTGACAGTAATTTTTGACTGTCAGGACAAGTGAGTGCCCTGCTCTGCTTAGATGCAGAGCTGTCGACTTATTCCGGTGGGAATTTTTATGGGAAGTTTAATTAATTTTACCCTCAAATCACTTGGCCAAGAAAGTTTGTTTCTGTATCTGTTTTACTGTAAGCGTAAATTGAGAAGGCACTGCAGCCTTGGCAATAGCATTGTCTTCTGAATACACTTGCAACCAGAACTCCTCTTGGCTTCCGTCACGGTATTAATGTTTTAAACTCCTGTCCTTGCTGATCTCAAGCAAATTTTGAAAATCTTTTGATTACTGCTGCGGCACCCTTGACTTACGTTCGCGGCACCCCAGGTCGGCGCGGTACCCAGTTTGAGAATCACTGTTCTACACAACGCAACAGCCGTCTGTGTGTATCCATATATTATAAGGCTGCAAGGTGCCTTCCGATTTATCACTGGCTGTGTTTCAATGTTGCACCTGCAAGACCGACTGATGAAGTTGCGGCACGTCTAGACATGTACGTCAGCAGGTTTATATTCAGTGCAAGAGCAAACATGCCAGCACAGCATGTCCAACTTGCAACTAGCGCACATACACACGTACTAACACACATAATTCAATGAAAATAAATTACAACAGGTGTTTGACTGGGTGGGTGAGGAGGGGTGGAGGCGGTGTTGTGTTCGTTTGTGTATATGTATGTGTGTGTGTTCACACATCTTACTTTTATTTTTAGTGTTCACCGGCAGTAAACTCCAGCGGAAGGTTCTGGTTGTTCGTCCACTTCTGGACTTTGGGTTTGTTCAAGAACTCTAGTTTTGAGCACAGCCTCCTGTAGCAAGAGGTTGTGGGTTTGAGTACCCCAAACTCTGGCTGCACGCTGACGCCACTCATGCAGAAAATGTAATGTGTGACAGCTACCAGCTACTAGTACTACAAAGCTAGCTGTGCAGGTATATTCTCAAAAGTAAAGCGACGAGGTATTATCGTTACCTGCTAACGCTTAAACATGGGAACAAATCACGCCTCAGTGGGAGCGGCGAAAGGGGCGGCAGAACAAAGGGGTCGGCGATATCTTTTTAAAAAAAGTAACCAACATTTTAATGTAATACTTTTGGCGATTCCAATATCTACAAACTAATGCAGGTTACATAATTAATTAATTTGACTATTACAGAAATAAGGACCGTGACAGACCTTGGTACTATAATTTTAGACGACTCCAAAAGAAAGAAAAGCATGGAATCCCCAGGCCCTATTCTAGGGGTGCTCTGACATGATTTCATGATTTCGCTCGGTGTTCACAAACCACGCATCACATAACACCCATAGAATAGTGGACTGGACTGGGTTTAACCATTTCTTAGGGATCGTCTAAAATTATATATTACCAGACCTTTGCAAAAAAAAAGGGCATTCAGGATGTAGCTAATAGGCAACCACTGCTCCAACCCAATGCTCAGACGGGATCATCAGAAGTAACTGAAAGAAGCAAGCATGAAGAAAGTAACAAGCTCATCAGTAATGTAATTTAACCGCCTTATACATCACAGACGCCAGAGCCAGTCAGTAATAACCTTTCAGTTATCCTCGACCCATTTCTTGCAGATGAATGCAAACTCAGCCTCTTTACCGCAGGCGTTTAATCTGACATCCAAGCAATCTTGTTTCTTTAATGCTGCATCTCGCAACATTGCTATCGTCTCTTCTTTCCCGCGGCTGTAGATTATTGTTCACCTGGTGCTAGGTTTCCAGTGATAACTTATATGGTGCTGGTAAGCCGACCAAAAAGTGTGGTTTGGAAAGAAAGAAAAAAAGGGCTGAAATGGCTTCTGAAACAACCATTTCAAGGATCTATATGCGCATACTCTCCGACTGTTCACCTGCTGTCTTTTCAGACATTTTATGTCAAAAAGGAATTGAAGTTTGGTCTTAAATTTGCTGGCAGTTTCGATAATAGTCTGATAATAAATGAGACTGATTTTATTATGACCAACACAAAAACGTCATCCATGAAAAAAAAAACATGTCATCCAAATAGTACCTCGTCATTTTTTGTTTGCTAGTACGTTGTATGCATACAGCTAAGAGTGAATACTAGATAAGTTTCAGACAGTCACTGATGCTTTCCACTGGTTATAGAACACGGCACACACACACACACACGCGCGCGCGCGCGCACGCACGCACACACACACACACATCGTGATTGTAACTGACTCAGAAATCACACTGAGGAAGGTTAGGGCATGCATGCTTCGTGCAGAGTTGTATGCTTCCCTTCGGAGGTCACTAATGAGGAGCATTGTCAGGCTCTTTTCTCCGGGTTATACCGGTCTGTTAGGAAATGAACAGGCAGACAGTGACTTGCTCTGCACAACTTGGTGGAATATTGACGCATGATAAGCGAAACGTGGTTAGGGCGTTGTGTGAGAATGTTTACAGTTCGGAGGAGCAAATGGATCACCACAAGTAAGAGTGATGCAACGGGGAGTGACGAAAGGATCTGGCCGATGCTTGACGCTCAGAGGAAAGGCAAGACGGACGTACAAACAGAATGCTCCTGGCACAACTGGTATTTAACTCTGCACTGGCTGCTGAAAATAGAGAGGAAGCGCTTATGGGAATGCCCCTCATGCTGTTGGGTCGGTTCTTGACTCAACCAATTCATCTCAACTCAACTTCCCTACTATCGCCAGTATTGCCCCGCTCATGTTTGAAGCTCCTTCCATATCAAAACACTAGTAAATGCAGTATGTCAGAAAATGTGTTGGACACCAAATGCACGAGTAATTTAAAAAAATGTGAAATGTTAATTGTCTTTCACAAGAGCGAGCGCACGCAAGCACGCACGCACCCACACATACAACACACACTTTAAGGCACTCAAATAAGGTTTAGGTCCCTTTAGAAACTGTTTTTAAGGGAAAGGGGGAGAGAGATCTAAAGACAAACCCGCTTTACGTGTTTTCTGTATGTCGGCGCCCTGACAAGTGCTAAACTACATCAAGAAACAACAGGTCAAATGGTCTGGACATGTGTGAAGACACCGTCACTTATATACAACGGATATGATTTGATTCAAGAACCGACATCACAGCACTCAGGGCATTTCCATAAGAGTTACGTCCCCATCTTCAGCAGCCAGCGAAGAGTTCCGATACTAAAGGTGCCAGTAGCATTCTGATTAAACGTCCGTCTTGCCTTTCCTCTGAGCCTCGAGCATCTGCCAGAACCTCTCGTCATCCCCAACTGCATCAATCTCACCACACTGTGGTGATCAATCTGCTCCTCCGACTGTACAAGCTCTCCCACAAGGCACTAACCACGTCTGCCTTATCATGCATCAGTATTCCACCAAGCTGTGCAGAGCCAGCCAGTCTGTCCGCCTTTTCATTTCCTAACACACCGGCATACCTGGTGAAAAAATCCAGACAATACTCCTCACCCGTGTCTTCCGCCGCGAGGCATGCCACTCTGCATGCTTTCTGAGTCAGTTACAATCCAAAATGTATATGTGTATCGTGTTCTATAGCCAGCGGAAAGCCGCAGTGACCGCCTCCACCTCCATTCTTAAGCTGGATGTTGTGGTATCATAAGCTAGGCTCTCCTGCACCAAACGTCGACCATTAACTTTTGCTAAGAAACCCCAAGCACTTCTTTTGCCTCTTGACACTGAACCGTCTGTGTAAATGATCAAATCTTCTGAGCGAGCATTATCTTGAATTAATTGCTGAATTTCCACCTCTGTGGCACCTGCCGGCTAGTCTCTGCATTCCCGGCTCAGTGTGATTAATGACCCTACACAAGTCTGACTGCTCAGGTGACACTTTGACCCGCTCCTCTCCTCGCCTAATGTTCTTAAGGATGCAGACCTGTCTGATTGTGTCTTCTGCCTGAGCCATCCATGACCTCCCTCTTTTTAGCCGCAGCCCCTGTGCACACAGAGCTTCGTGCAAAGGGTGGTTTGTGTCTGCAGCTACCCTAAGATATGACTTCACATGCAGCACCTTGTGCCTACCTGCAATCCAGAATGAGCCACATAGCCGCGTGCTGTATGCGCTCTAGTTTGTCCATCTAACTCTTTGAGACGGTAAGCAGTCCCAGGCCATATTCAACCACTGACAGGATCAAGTGCTGATATAGTGTGAAAAGCATTCTCTGCTCTATGTCAATTGCAGCCATAGTGTTAAGTGCACCAAGTCCTTTTTGGCATCTCGTCACAACACTCTCCACATGGTCCTTGAATGACAGGCTCATGTCAAATGTAATTCCCAGATACTTCAGTTTGCTCTCTCTGTTGATGTTCTACCATCTATTGTGAGACTTGGGAAATTAGCTTTAACGATGCTATTGTCCAGAGAACACCACAAAACAGACCCCTTTTCCGGGTGGACGACTGTCCTCATTTCTGTACACCACTCAGTCACTTTGTCCACTGTTGCTTGTAGCTCTCGGGCTGTTTGTTCCCTTTCTTCTGTATGGTTCTGAGGTCCATGAGCCCAGTTGAAGAGCAGCTCGACGTGAATACAGGACAGCTGCAATCCAATTCACTATCCTTGGACTGACCTCCTTCTCCTTCAGTGCAGTCATCAAGATGTCGTATCTTACTCTGTTATAAGCATCCCCGAGATCCAGTCCTACCGCCATAGTTTCCTATCTGTTCTGGAACCCTTCATAGACGTCAAAGGCAAAAGTGGCCGCATTTGCCCATATCTATAACGGAGCCAGAGCGAAAGGCCGCACCTGCAAGCGACGGATAGATGGAATATCCCAGGCCATAAAGAACATCATCTATGTAGCATACACTAAGGCTCACCCCAGATTTCTTGTAACTCCGGTGGAAAGATCCGGTTGTTCGTCCACAGCTGGTCTTTAATTTTAATCCAGAATTTGAAGTTTTGCGTGCATATGTTTTTACAGATCTGGCTTATTTGTATGCAGGCTATTGGTTACTTGTCTCTCATACAGATGCACTCCGACTTTGAAGGAAACACCCCAAGTTAGTCGCCTCCTACGACATTCTTGCTAGGGGGCAGTGGGTCTATTCTGCGTTCTGCAAATTGGAGCCTCGTGACCCACATAGGCAGATGCCTCAACACCTGAATTTGAACAGTAAAAAAAAAAAAGATCTACAGAAAAGAAGAACAATTTCGAACAGATGTTCTCATACTATATATTGTACTTACCGGAAGTGTCCCAGACAGACATGTTGATTTTGTAGGTATCCGAGACACAGTACTGGGTGCTGTAGGTATCGAATCCTGTCGGCGTGTATGTCTGTGGAGAGAGCAGCATAAATATGGCATCGTTACCGAGAGCATGGAATAGGAGCTGTCTGAGCAATAGGTGGAAGTCCAGGAAAGATCGTTGCATGTGTGACACAGTCGTCTCTGAAACTGCAACCCAGGCTCTGTATGGTTTTGTGTCAAGAGCGGCGGGTGTTTGTTGATAGACGAGGAGAAAGATGGTCGTGTCGCAAGTGGAGTGGATGATGATGATGTGTTGCTTGCTGCACACCTCTCACGTGCCTTAGGTGCTTGAATAATAAAGTGTCTGGAAACAACTGTTCTCTTTCTTTAAATCTTCTCCTTTAATATAATGTCACACAATTGAAAAAAAATCACATTGTTAACTTCCTAACTCTATTCACTAATTCCATTTAACTACCACCTATGCCCTGGCCTCATCTTCGTCTGACTCCGAAGTTGTGTCCACGCCAGAATCAGTCTGGAGCGATACTCGATGGTAATAAATGTCGGTTTCCCTTACAAAGTAACTGTACACCTGAGCCGTTATATCATCGTTTGTCAATACTATGGTGACCTCTTCTAAAGGGCCATAGCTTCTAACCGTAATTCTGATTGAATACATGTATACTTATATCTTTAATTATCTTTTTTTTTTTTTTTAACTACAAAACTGAGCGGTACTTCGCTCTACTATTCGTCTCAGTCTCTATCCCTAGCCTGTCCTCTGATGTCCTCTGTTGTCCTCTTTCTTCTGCCTCAGTGTATCTCCGTTTGTATCTTGTCTCTTCTCTATTTGTGTCTATCCTCTGTCTGTCTCTGTGTTCTCTGGGTGTGGGTGCCTTCTGTCTCTCCTCAACTATCCTCTGTTGTCCGTCTCGTGTGCGTCTGTCCTGGCTGTGTGTGCGTCCCTGTCAAAGGTTCCGGGCAATCGTTTATAAAGGGGTTACTAACTGCTCCCAGGGGGCTCCTATCCCTCCTTGTTTTGCAGTCTACTGCAATCACCTGAGCTGGCCGGGACATCGGTATTTGATTAATTAGTTTGGAGCTTGGACGGGGAGACATTTAAGAACAGTAAAAACTTTGTTAACACAAACTCCACAGAGTCCAAAAATCAAGAGTTTGTATTCAAAGAATACACGTCAAACAGGGACTCAATCTCTCAGATATATATAATGCATCCCCAAAACCGTGTTCCTGTTAATCTGGTTTTTATGGTAGACTTATTGATTGGTACCTTTCCGTTTTTCCAGACGACAGTGTTATATTGCTACAGCCCACTGTGATGGCGAGTGTGACTAGCAAGACCTGCCAGCGTTTAGAAAAGTTTTGCACAATTATAACATGGGAATTTAGGACCACTGTTGTCAACATTTGTGTTTAGTCCGTTTCGTCTCAGACGCTCAGTTCTCATTTCTGCAGTAATGTCTTCCTTCATTTTCATTCCCTGCCTGATGTACTCCCTCCACACAACACTCCATGTAATTTTGTTCCCACGATTCCACCTAAATTTTTACGAAATAACACATTTGTACAAGACTGGGTCGACCCAAAGGTGGCACTGGTCGGGAAACAAAATTTCCCTTTTCAAAAAAAAAAAAAAAAAAAGCTTGATTGGCGAGCGATGGGAGTCAGGGGTAATTAATTATCAAACATGAAACGTTTAATGTCAGATCAGAACTCCTGTGTTGTGCAGACACGTGAAGAATGACTAAAACAATTACTAGTAAGTATAAAATGCATTAAAGTATGCAACTACAGAATGGCGGGAGTCAAATGGCGTAGAATCGCTAAAGTGAAACTTTGGTTAAGAACTAAACAAATTCAACTTTCTCTTCTTCTTTCGTTCGCTTCAAATAGATTATATCTGCAGTGTTGTCTCTAATATGAACTTCGTTGTCTTTTGTAATTCAGTCAGCAACCCGCAACATTTAGCTTGCACCAGTTTTTGTCTTACCTTGATATGCTGTATTTGGGACAGTCTAGGACAGCGGTTTTCAACTTGTAGGTCGCGACCCTTTTTTAATGTCAAACGACCTTTCACAGGGGTCTCCTTAGATCATCGGAAAACATATTCACAGAAGGTATGAAGTAGCAACGAAAATAATTATTTGGTTGGGAGGTCGCCACGACATAAGGACCTGTATTAAAAAGCCGCGGCATTAGGAAGGTTGAGAACCACTGGTCTAGGAGGAACGCGATCTGTTGTCTCAGGTGCCAATCTACATGTACACATGGCTGATTTGTCAATTAAAAAGTGTGCATACATGTGGTTGTCAAGTCGATTGTGTCCAGTTTAAGGTGTAGAATAATGACTTGCTCTGTTCTTAATTTAACTTAATTAAGTGATGGGTGTTGTTCTTGAGCTAGTTGTCTTCTTCTTCTTCTTCTTCTTCTTCTTCTTCTTCTTCTTTTTCTTTTTCTTCTTCTTCTTCTTCTTCTTCTTCTTCTTCTTCTTCTTCTTCTTCTTCTTCTTCTTCTTCTTCTTCTTCTTCTTCTTCTTCTTCTTCTTCTTCTTCTTCTTCTTCTTCTTCTTCTTCTTCTTCTTCTTCTTCTTCTTCTTCTTCTTCTTCTTCTTCTTCTTCTTCTTCTTCTTCTTCTTCTTCTTCTTCTTCTGCTTTCATTCAACAGCTGTACACTCCAGCGGAAAATTCTTGTTCGTCCAATTTTGTACTTTGATCTTGTTCCAAACCTAGAATTCTGCAAACACATCTGTTTGACATTAGTGGCTTTTTCTTAGCTCCTCGCCTTTCAGACAGCATTCCGACGGCAAAACACTTTATTAGCAGCCTTTTACATTAGGCTTGTTAGGGGGTAGTTGGTCTATCCTCCAATCTGTCCCCCCATGGGACTCTGGAGCCCATACGAGAAGAGACTGGCGAATACTGAGAGAACCTGATAATAACATACCTAATATGTATGTGCAGTGGAACACAGAGGATAACCGATCAATGAGAGAGACACACAAATGCATCAAAGCATAGGATAATGAAAGATTGTAGTAAATAAAACGTGGGACCTACTCCTCCTTATTTCTCTCTATCACCCCACACACAAACACATACACCCTCACAGGGGCGCCAACACAAATTAGGAGGGAGGGGAAGCGCCTTAAATATTTTCTGGTGGGAGAACTCAAGGAACCCAACCATTGTTTAAGTATGTAATAATAATAATAAAAATTAACTAATAATTTCTGATTGGCAGGTAAATATGATAATTAATTTAGGAGAAAAAAAATTAAATTGATAAACAAACAACTACTTAAAAGGAGAACTTCTTTACATAGTTGAGGAAAAAGCGTCTTAACACATGTGTTTATCTTTATGTGTGGGTAGGAGGGCGGAGGCTATGCTCCAAACCCTTTACACACAGGTATAACGTAAACTAGGCTAATCTTTCTCTGTGCTTACATAATCCATTCATAGTAGCATTAACACGGACAGACAACAAATAGCAAAGCTTTGTTTCCACGCTGTTCCTACTCAAGGCAACGCAAACTGGCTATGACAGGAAGCGCCATTAATTTGTCTGGAATTTGTTGGCACATGCAGGAACACATTGTAAGAACTATCTCTGAAGGATTACTTGGCATATGGCGCGTTAATTAATGTGGAAAGACAAAGTGCGGATAATCCTAGGAAAGAGCACTAGTCAAGACGTCAGATACTGGTAGTTTTAAATTATGCCCGTATTGGAGCTTCTCTAACAGCCAGCGGATTCAAGATGCAAAATTCACTAAGCCACTACTACATATAAATATATATTTATATATATATATATATATATATATATATATATATATATATATATATACTACCTATGTAATAAACAAATCTACACGTGAACAGAGTAGATAGCCGCAGTCTAGGAACATACAAAAATAACAAGCTACCGTACATTAAAGGTTATAAAACGGCTGTCCATATTGAATAGCACTAACTCTTTTGAGGCAGAATCTGTTGCTAATGTCTTGGTTGGGTCAGACAGAGAAAGTACTTCCCAGGTTGATTTCCCTTCAAGAGATAAACCGTGGAGAGAGGACTTGATACCCATATCACATGAGTTCAAGCAGTGCTTTGTGGTGGTTATCACCCTGTCAAGACAGTGCCGTGATTTGGCGCAACCAATAGTTGGTGCAGAACTGAAAGAAGTGGTGGAGGAACACATATTCCTGGAAGATGCTGTTATATGTACAGATGGTTCTGTAATTTGTCAGAAGTGAAGGGCGTGAAATGTTGCCGCAAGAACTAAAGGGAAGTCACCAGTGAGGATAGTGGAGCCAATTATTTTTACCACCACCAGCATTACAATGGAGTTCGTGGCTGTGACAAAGGCCCTTAAGTGACTGAACACTCAGGAACTTACCAATGCATGTTTGCTCAGCGACTCAATGGCATGCTACAGAAGATCAACGCAGGCATATATGGAAATAGTGGCTCCATATGATACAGTACTCGGCGGGACTTCCGGTTTAGAAATAGCAGCGTGAAGTCGTGTTTGCGGCGACACACGATTTTATTCAAAAATTTTCACTTAATCGGTGTTTTTTTCTTGATAACAGAGTGCGATTATTACTAATTCATTGACGATGGATATTCTCTTGTTCCTGGATACAAGTATTATGTGGTTTAGGGGTGTTATAACGGAATTATTTCCACACAATAGCCACGGCGGCGGCCGTGTCCTAATTCCGATAATGTAACCGCGTAGGAGCCACGCTCCCATTATAAACATGGGAGTCCATGGGTAAGACCCCAGTCTACTCTAGCAAAACAAGGTGCTGAAGTCGGAGGCAACCAGCCAGGAGGCGCACCACAGCAATCAGGATGCCACGCACAAACGCAACACGGAATATTTCTATATCTGCAAATAAGTTTGATTTCCACCATGTGACCCACTCACGTACACGTGGTTCGATTTACCGGCCTACGACAAGAAGAAAGAGTCCAGCTTCAAATACTCGAAGCCTCCCCCTAATGCCCCGTAAAACCAGAAAAGCAGAAAATACAGCTAGCCTTAAAATAATGCACTGGAATGCAGAGGGAGTAAATACTAAGAAATTAGAATTAGAAAACGTCTTGAACGAAGAGAATATACATGTATGCTGCCTACAAGAGACTTATCTCAAACAAGATATGGCCTTTAAGATCAGTGTTTCCGATCTGACCGCGAAGACAGGAGAAAAGGTGGAATTCTTACCCTGGTCAAAAATAACATCCTTGCGGGCCGGATCGAAACATACATGGAAGGTGCTGAGTATCAAACTCTTGAGCTCAAGTTAGAAAATACAGATTTACATCTGACCAACTATTACTGTCCGAGCGACCGCCCTCAGGCACTGGATACAGTACTAATAAATGAAAAAATGATCATTTGTGGGGATTTTAACAGCCATTCCTAAAGTTGGGGCTATGATCATATGGACCAGAGAGGAGAGAAACTAGAGGACTGGCAGGATGAGAATAGGTTCATCCTCGTTAATAAGCCAACCGACCCACCAACCTTCTACTCTAGAGCATGGCATACCACCTCGACACCAGACCTAGCCTTTCACTCAGCAGACATGGAACTGAATGTTACCAGAACTGTTGGGAAGCAACTAGGAGGCAGTGACCACCGGCCAGTCTTTCTAACTATCGTAAGCCAGTCTGTAAAAGAGAGCAGCACACTGCCAAGGTGGAATTTTAAGAAGGCAGACTGGAAGTTATATCAGCTTCGCACAAATGTTCTGCTGGAAAATCTGAACACAGATAACGACGTAGACAAAGTAGTCCAAGAGTTGAGCAAACACATACTGCAGGCAGCCCTAGAAGCTGTTCCAAGAGGTGTGCGTAAACAATACAAACCGTACTGGAATTGCGATCTGGAGCAACTGCACAACAATATGGAAACAGAAAGAAAACAAGCTGAGACCAGACCTTGTCAAGAGCAGTTTAACAACTACCAACATTCAAAGGCCAAATTTCAAAGAGCCAAACTGCAGGCTAGACGGAGAAGCTGGCAGGAAAAGACAAAGTCTCTAAACTTTGAAAGAGACACAAGGAAGCTGTTGAGGTTAATTAAGCAAATTAATGATGAGAATACAGGAAGAAATGGTAATATTGCACTATGCAAAGAGGGAGCCATCCTAACAAGAAAACAGGCAGCTGACCACTTTGCAGATTCCTTTGCAGAAGACAGCAACATTAATGTCAGCCCAGAGAAACAGCGAGAGGTTCAAGAAAACAAACAACATACAAGACAAAAAATATATAACTCCTGAGGCACTGGTGGCAGCATTTACATCCAGCGAGTTAGAATTAGCAATATCAAAGCTGAAAATGGGAAAATCACCTGGAACTGATGGAATCACCAACGAAATGATCAAGAACCTTGGAACAACTGCCAAAAAAAAAAACTGCTACAGATCTTTAATCATTGTTGGACAAAGTGGCAAAGTTCCTCAAATATGGAGAGAAGCAATCACAATACCTCTGCTCAAACCAGGGAAGGACAGTTCTGATGCCTCCAACTATAGACCGATCAGTCTTACCAGCTGCCTCTGTAAAACAATGGAACGTATTGTCAACCTTAGACTCCAATGGTACTTGGAAAGTGAAAACATTTTCACGCCGCAGCAGGCAGGATTTAGACAGTGCTACTCCACAGAAGACCAGACAACTTACCTTTCACAAGAAATTGAGGATGCCTTCCAGGAAAAGAAGCTAGTGCTAACGGCATGGATAGATCTGAAGAAAGCCTTTGACAAGGTCTGGAAAGAAGGTCTACTGAAGAAATTGAGAGACTGCGGGGTGAATGGGAGTATGTACAAATGGGTGAAAAGCATACTTGTATAACAGAAGATCCCGAGTACAGATAGATGGACTTAAGAGTAAGAAAGTTTTGCTGCGCCATGGCGTCCCACAAGGAGGTGTCCTGTCCCCCACACTCTTCCTAGTCTATATCAACGACCTGCTTTCTGAACTACCCCATGGAATTAAAGCTGCAATGTATGCTGATGACTTGGTACTCTGGTGTACAAATGAAAATGCGACAGTGGCCACCAGACTGCTACAAAGAGCCATAGATGCAATGGCTGACTGGGCCGACAAATGGTGTGTCAGCATCAATATAGGCAAATGCAGCACCACCCTCTTTACCCTTTCTCCTAAACGAAAATCAGGTGTCATGCACATAAATGGAATACCCCTAAGAGAGGATAAGGAGCCCACATACCTCGGCGTAACGTTTGATGATAGATTAACATGGAGAAAACACATCAACAAGGCAGCAACAAAGCCAGAAGGAGGGTAGCCATTCTGAGAAAACTAAGTGGAACCACATGGGGTGCTAGCGGGAAAATACTTAGGAAAGTTTACCAACAAAGTGTTCGACCACATCTTGAATACGGATCAACAGCATGGAGTTCGGCATCAAAACCCACATTGCAAGAATGAGATAAAGTGCAAAATCAAGCACTCAGAGTTACCACAGGCAGTATGAAATCAACACCTATAGCTGTGATGGAGAAAATGGGGATGACCCAAGCACTGAGTGAACGCAGAGACACCAAGATGCTTTTACAAGCAGAAAAGTTTCTTAGTTTGCCCAGTCACCCTATGAATGAAAGATTCAAAAATTTAGCTTTGGGACGACTAAAGAGAAGTAGTTTTATCCACCAGGCCAAACGGCTAGGCAGACAAACCACTGATTTACCTGCAACTGATAGATCCTTAAATGCTGTCCCAGAACGGACCCCCTGGAGAGAGGAGTATAAGTTTCCAATACACATCAAGACTGAAGTGAAAGGGGTATTTGACAAGGAAGAACAAAACAGTGTGCAGCGCAAAACAGCCACCCTCAGTCTACTTGATGATGAATACCCGAAGAACCTTTGGGTCCGTGTTTACACAGATGGGTCAGCAGAAAGCGCAGTCAGAAACGGAGGTGCAGGAGTGTACATTGAGTATCCTAATAATACCAGGGATACAGCCAAATTACCAACAGGAAAGCACTGTCACAACTATGATGCAGAAGTTCAAGCCATCAAGATAGCGGTAGAGAAACTACTAAATATAGGGTATTTTTCACAACCAGTGGTATTCCTGACAGATGCAAAAGCAGTACTTCAGTCACTCCAGTCTGGAAAATTACCAAGCATACAGACACTATTATCCAAACTAGGCAACCGTTGTAAATTAGTAATGCAGTGGATACCTTCCCATTGTGGAGTTCCCGGAAACGAAAAAGCTGATAAACTAGCTAAGGAAGGTGCAACTGAAGAACAACCTGACATACCAGTCTCTTATCAACAGAAGAAGAGAATGATCAAATCAATCAGAATGCCACCGAAACTGGCACAAGATGATTACCATATTATGGACAGACCAGAGCAAGTCATTATCCTTCGCCTTAGAACAGGGCACAATCGACTTCGCTCCCACATATACAACAAATTTAAGATTGGCCAATCAGCCATGTGTACTTGTGGACTGGCACCTGAAACAACAGATCACATCCTTCAAGACTGTCCCAGATTTAACGCTTTCAGGCAAAACCTTTGGCCAAAAGAGACACTTGTGGAAGTCAAACTTTACGGGCCGCTTAGTGAATTACAAAAGACAGTGAAATTCATACTAGAGACAGCTTTGCAGATATAGACAATTTATTTCATGCGAACGAAAGAAGAAGAAGAAGTACTCGGCGTTTCGCAAAATCATCTTCATTTTTGTCCCAGGTTATTCTGGTGTGACAGGTAATGAGAGAGAAGACGCCCTGGCTGGTATTGCGACTATCAAGAATATGTCACCTATAGACAAGAGAGGCATTATCAATGCCATACGAGAAACTAAACGCTATGAGGTTTCGTAGAAAATCTTTTTCTCTGAATATAGAGCGTATCCTGGGTGTACCAATTGGAGCAGAGAGACAGGAAAACCAAGCGGGAGCTTGAAGAACAGAATGGGAGTTGTTAGCCTGAAAAAACTTGGAGTCATACGCAGGAGAAGACCGGATCACTTATGGTCATGTCCGATGTGCGATGACGATGATCTTGAAATGAACAATGATTTTATATTTAGTTATATGTATAGGGTAGTGTTATAAAAGTTACATTGTTTAAACTTATCTTGTTGAGCAGCGGTTCTTAACCTGCCGGTTGCGACACTTTTTTGGGAGTCGAACGACCCTTTCACAGGGGTCGTCTAAGACCATAAGAAAACACATATTCATGTAAGTTTTGAAGGAAAAAAATTGTCATGGGGAACGGTATGAAAGGGTCGGGGCATTAGGATGGTTGAGAGCCACTAGTCTAGTGTTAAAAAAGGAAATAATAAATGTAACATTAACCCAAACAGGGAAAATAGTTCAAGTTTCTGAACTACTTTTAAGAGCAAATTCAATTCGTGAGCCGAGGTTCCACTGTACATCAAAACCATATGTTTAGAATAAGTACTGCCAGTATCTCTTTGCCTTTTAGCCTTGTGCTTCGTAATTTATCTTCTTATAAATTTAGCTGCCGCTGTACTCGAAATAGCTCACACTTTCTTGCTGGCACCTGGGCAAGTCAACAGTTACGACCTTTACCAGCGTACTTATTCAGTGATCCTCAAACGACACGGTTCCTCTGATATACGACATTTGAGAAGGCAGTTGGAAGGTCCCTGAAAATTTCAGCGTTGCTAAATTATCAACACACGCCATTTGGAGGTGGCAGGCTCGATTTCCGGTATGGTAACTATAATGTCTACGGTCTGAAAGGTTCTCCCTCTATGTGTGTGTAAACTGGTTGGAGACTGGTGTAAGGGTCACATTGGTAAATCCGTGTGTTGTTTTAGGGTACTCTTTGCTAACTGTCTACTATTTGTCCCATCATACGCCTTTTGGGTGCGCAGATCATGACATAATTTAGGGTAGAAACTTCACATATGAATGCTTCCATTCCTTCGAAGTCGGAGAACAGCTGCCCATGAGGCAGGGAACAGTAAAACGGTTGTACACGCAAAAATCAGGTCCAGGTGAAAGCCAAAAGTCCAAGCGGACGATTAACCGGGACCTTCCGCTGGAATTCACAGCCGGTGATCGATTAAAAAACAAAATGCTTCCCTAATCTCAAATAAACTTGTTGGGAAACATGCCTAAGGGTTTTGGATCATATATAGTTATAATATGCATCTAGTATGGAAACGATTAGTAGTACCCAAAGAAAAAGAAATTGTGGATCGGCTGTAGTCTGCTTGTGACAAGTATGTCTTTTTTGGGTTAAGCCTCAGCTTGTAGAGCACTCTAGGGTTCTCACTGAAGATCCTATGGGTGTCTGGATTCCAGGTTAGTTATTACGGCGGCAATGGAAGATTGACACTAGAATAGAAAATAACTACATGTGAAATGCGGTGTCTCCGCAAAGTCACTAACAACACAAGAATAGACAGAATTACGAATACCAGCATTAGAGAGAAACTCGAAATAAGACCACGTCTGAATTATACTGACAAAGAATGAAATGGTTCAGCAATATAGTGAGAATGCAGCCAGAACAAACTGCCAAGCTGCATATAAGAACTTTCACAGCAGAGCATCTGGGAGGAAGGCAAGAGAAAGACCAAGACTAAGATGGATAAATGGTGTAGCAGAAACCTGTAAAGTGATGAAGAAATCCATCACCCAAACCACCGGAAAAGCCTAAGACAAATACAGAAATCCACGACAGTGGGTTCAAACCTGGTAACAGTGAGAGAACAAAAGAAGAAGAAGAATGGAAGCCTTTGGAAGCATTAAATAGGCGATGTGGTAAATATAAAATCCTGCGCTTTCACTTCCTGGAACTTTTTCTGGTACCCATGTTTGGATTGGTCCACATAGAAGCCCAATAAATCATAAAACTTATCACGATAGGCACAATACATACAATTCAAATACAAAAAAACAAAAAAAACACGGGTGTCCGTGGAGTCTTCATTACCAATGACTGCCCAAGACTCAAGTAAAATACAAAGTATGTGGAAAAGGACAGAACGAATTTTTTAGTCAGAAATACAACTCACATAAAATACCAGGAACCTACTGAGGTAATAAATGGGTCACATTTACAACGACGATCCCATGAGCGTGGCAGTTTTGTTGGTATTGATGCGCGTGTGTGGGCGCAGGTGTGAGTATGTAAGTGCATGTGTGCGCATGCTTGTGTGTGTGTATGTGTTTGTGAGTGTATGAAGGGATGCCCGAGTTATGCTGGCAAGAGCCTGGTGAATCAATTGGCGGGTTAGATTCATGTTGTTCTTCCAGCATATGTTTTTTCTTATCGGTGTGAATCGCTTCTATGTTTGTTATATCTAGGCCGTGAATGAAGGGCGGCGGGTTTGTTACTAACTGGGATCCTCTCTGCAAACCTTCACCAGGTTCGTGTAAGCAGCAGTACTCATATATGATAATCAGACCGTCCATGATTGCACTGAAGCGTGAAACGTTACGGGTCACTGTACTTAATCAGTGTATTTTTAGGTGACTGGTTAATTTTTTTAGCCGCCTTCTCGTTCCGGTATAGATCAAAGATTTATTATATATTCCTGTAAGTGAGTCAAGTATTTATCTCAAGGTGTAATTACTAGGGCTGTACCGAATATTCGCTTCGTATTCGCTTCGGTGCCCAATAGTGGACCTTTTGACTATTCGGTATTCGGCCGAATAGTTGCGGTCGGGTAGAATACGAATAGTAGTTACCTTACACCGGCTTCTGCATACACGGCTTTAATACTGACAACATGGAACGAAAGGTTTTGTTGAAAGCTAATGCAGCTTTCATGCATTAACTAAGCTGTCAGTGACAATTTCCAAGTTTAGTTACTTGTTATATCACTTAGGATTCTTTCATTCATAGTTATTAGTTACCCCAGAATGACTGAAGGATGCAAAACATAAAATGTTTAAATGATTACTATTCTGTACGAATACTAACTAGACATGGAAAGAATACAAACTTCGCCCACATCCAAGTCGATAATATGAAAATCAAATGAACGGAAAAATATAAGTACTTGGGTGCAAATTTTAACTGCTCCAACATGCTGAGAGGAGAAATACGATCTAGAAATAAAGTATACTATGCCTTTTAACATCTGCTAAAGTCAAAGTGTCTGTCTCGCAACGCCAAGATCAAAATATATAAAACGTTGATAAGACCAGTCGTTTTATATGGCACCGAAACTTGTAGAGAAATAAAAGAGATTAGGCCTTTTTACAGGTTTTCGAAAGCAGTCTTGCGACAAATCTTTGGACCCATCAAAGATGCAAACAGCGGGGAATGGAGAGTGAGAAGCAACAAAGTTACACCTAGTCTGTTTAAATCACCATTGATCACTGGCATCGGGAGAGCTAACAAACTAAAATGGTTGGGGCATATTGAAAGAATGTCAGATAAGTAAAACTGTATACACCACCTGAGAGAGGAATAGGCGTAGACCACGAGGCAGACAAAAAGAAGTTCGAGAGATAATGCTAGACAGATCTGCAAACAACTGGTGTCACAAATTTTGAAGAGTAGGTTAGCCAGAGAGATGAATGGAGACGAGTGATATCTGCAGCAGTAAACCTCAAGCGCTCAGAATGCTAAAGAAGATGATGACTATTCTGTGCTACTTGATGTGAAGTAAAATTTCAGCGTACATTTGACATTATGAATTTTTTTTTTTTTAAAGATATATTTTGTGCACTATACACTATTCGTATTCGGCTGAATAGTTGGTCCCGTTATTCGTATTCGGCCGAAGAGTGAAAATCACTATTCGATACAGCCCTAGTAATTATATATAATATATATATATATATATATATCATACCACTGTCGAAACCAACGCAAAGTGCATGGCCCGCAGCTGGGATCGAACCCGGCACCCCGGCGTTACGAAGAGTTCGCATCGACTTAGCCACAGAGCCGACAAACGATTAAAAACAATTAAATGAAGTAAAAAAAAAAGCTCGGTTTCGTCAGGACGGAATTTTAAATGTATTTTCATAAAATAATAGTAGTTAAAATGTGTAGTCTATCACTGCGGATATTCAAAGTGATCAGGGATACAATTATTCTGTCTTAAGATATATTAACATCTCATATGCGAACCCTTGTTCTAATCCCGGCAGATTTTCAATTACCATATGCTTATTGCAGCGGATAGTATTTTTATTAAGGGTACTTCTTTGGAGTTCATAATTCCATGTGTACCAGCAGGAATAGTTAAGAATCTACAAATCTTCACGCGTACCAACACAGACAGACTAGAAACGACAAGACTTCAAACATTACCAACACGAACAGAGAAGAATCTGCCAGATGCAACATGTACCAGCACGTAAAAAGACTGTTCTTAAGATTTTCAATCGACAACAAGTATAGACAGGAATCTGCAAGATTTTACATGTATCCAGACAGAATTAGAAAATTAATTCACGAATGGCAGTTCTATTCCCTCACTATCTTTTCGCCTATTCATCACAGATATAAAATGAATCAGTGCGAAGAAAGATGGGATAAGAACAACAGTAACTTATCCATCCTATCTCTCCCCACCGACTACTACGAATAATAAAAGTAAGTGTGAAACCAGCAATGGCTTCCAAACATAACAAAACATGTTATTCCGCCCGATTCCCTTACCGTCTTTCATTATCCTACTGTTTATTTAACACTATCGTGTCGGCAAGCCATCAGCTATGGCGCGTGCCAAGAGGATCCTCAATTTGATCCAGATTTGGCTAAGGGAGAAATGTCAGATTTATTTACTGACATGTCCTCGTTCAGCTGGATTCATGCAAAAGATACGTAGACAGAGAAACCCTTTCAGTAACTGAGGTTTGAATAATTGTCTTTACTACTGTTTCAATAACAACATCGAAGTATTCCGCTGAATTATTCCTGTTTCTTGATTATGATACTCCCGACCTAAATTCATGTGTTTTCCGATGGTCCAAGGTGACCCATGTGAAAGGATCGTTCGACCTTCAAAGGAGTCGTGACCTACAGGTTGAGAACCGCTATGCCTGACCTGCAGTTTACAGACAAATCAGCACTCGGTGTATAATGTGGTCAACATCACGCCGCTCGCCTTTACTTCCCAGGGCTATATTGACCTGGAAGCCAAAATAATTTTTAAAGGAAAAAATATCTGGCTACATGCGGAACTAAACCCGCGACCGGGTGTTTGTCTATCCACTACACCACGACGGCTTCCCAAAGAAACAAGTGAAGAAGTAATTGTTTCATGAAATGTGCTGGGTAAATGACGCTAGTCCTATTTTGTATGTAAATAATCGCCGCTCAGTGAATGATGTGATTATAAGTTCGGCCACTTTTATTTCCCAGGACTGTTCTAGTATAAGTTTTACGTTGGGTCTACCTGGGAGTCAAGGTTGGTTAGGACACAACCTTGTCGTAAAAGGGATTTAAAACAAAGTGTGGGTTTGAGGATCCACTTTTGTTGCAAGTTTGTTGTTGTTGTTGTTGTTGTTGAACCAGGAGAACTTGAGCATAGCTCATTTGTCTCAGTGTCGTGAGCATCAAAGCCCTTCAGCCTTAGTACCACGAACACCGTTAATCTGGGGAGTATGCGGCGTCTCTGCCATCCCACAGCTTGAACCCGAGACTGGACACGCCCGTGGCGTCCAAGTTTTTAAAAAGGAGTAGAAAATTATAGGGAAGAGAAAAAGTTGGTAAGAAACAACAAACAATTTATGTTAGCTTTACAAAATCGATCACAATAAACAAACAAAGAACGTTGCGGCGATTAGCCTTCATCAGCACATAAAGGACAACACAGTACACATACACAAATACGCTCTAACTATGAAGTGACTACATATGACTCTAATGTATAAAATAAACGATACTCATCTGAGTCCCTGGCGAAAAAGGCGCTATCAACTACGCTGGAGCGCCGGGCACATGGAACAGACCAACGCCTTCTCCAGCTGGAATAGATCGACTGTCCACTAACAAGCATTCTAGAGGAGACAACTAATTATGGGGGTGTGCATCTGCCTGACAGGCGAGGAACCAACAGTCTGCACACAAATATGCCAGATCTGTAAAACTCAAGCTCTGGAACAACAGTGACGTTTAGAAGTGGACGAACAACCAAAAAATCACCACTGCAGTTTACAGCTGGTGAAGAAAAAGAAGCAGAGGCGAAGAAAAGGAAGCAGAGGCGAAGAAGAAGAAGAAGACAAAGAAGAGCAAGAAAGAAAAAGTAGAACAAGAAAAAAAGAACAAGAAGAACAAGAGGAAGAAGCAGAAGAAGAAGAAGAAGAAGAAGAAGAAGAAGAAGAAGAAGAAGAAGAAGAAGAAGAAGAAGAAGAAGAAGAAGAAGAAGAAGAAGAAGAAGAAGAAGAAGAAGAAGAAGAAGAAGAAGAAGAAGAAGAAGAAGAAGAAGAAGAAGAAGAAGAAGAAGAAGAAGAAGAAGAAGAAGAAGAAGAAAAGGAAGAAGAAGAAGAAGAAGAAGAAGAAGAAGAAGAAGAAGAAGAAGAAGAAGAAGAAGAAGAAGAAGAAGAAGAAGAAGAAGAAGAAGAAGAAGTAAGAGGGGGAGGAGGAGGAAGAGAAAAAAAAAGAATAGCATTTGAACACATTATCAACGGACTGGCAGACAAGTGTACTAACCACTGTGCTACTGCCCATTCCTTAGAAGGTGAGGCCTATTTGTTTTCACTGATTCTGAGTGTAAACATGTGGATTCTGAGTGTAAACATGTGTTATACCAGGGAGTACGAGAGACGAGATGAAATCATAGAGGGTCTCCTATCATTTCTATCCGTTTGTTTCATTGTTGCCAGGATTGTACTTTATAAAATAAAGAAAATAACTCCCTATGTTATCTCCTGCAGATCTGTAGGCGACCAAAGCCAACTATTTGTTGATATACGTTGAGTGTTTAAACAAATCACAGATACGACATTCCATTGGTACAATATTCAGCGAGCATTTAATGCAAATAACTCAAACGAAATTACAACTTGTACATTCAAAAGTTGAAAAAGTGAAAGCGACAACAGCGTAACCGTCTTTGTTGGTTTTGTCATTGTCAGCTTTACAAAGTCTGCAATGTCCGTTTATGTACAGTGGAGCATTATGCAAACATTTTCAGGACAACTTTATTACTCTTGTTATCTGTCGTCCAAATTGTTCTGATTGTGCGTTACTTTCTGTCAAGACAACTTTACTACGCTTTTTATCTGTAAAAAGTGTTCTGATTGCCTGTTAATTTATTTCAAAACAACTTTATTACTCTTGTTATCTGTCCAAGGTGTTCTAATTTTGTGTTCCAAATATATATAACTTTATTACTCTTGTTATCTGTCCAAGGTGTTCTGATTTTGTGTTCCAAATATATATAACTTTATTACTCCTGTTATCTGTCCAAGGTGTTCTGATTTTGTGTTCCAAATATATATAACTTTATTACTCCTGTTATCTGTCCAAGGTGTTCTGATTGTATGTTAATCTCTTTCAATATAACTTGATTACTCTTGTTATCTGTCCAAGGTGTTCTGATTGTATGTTAATCTCTTTCAATATAACTTGATTACTCTTGTTATCTGTCCAAGGTGTTCTGATTGTATGTTAATCTCTTTCAATATAACTTGATTACTCTTGTTATCTGTCCAAGGTGTTCTGATTGTATGTTAATCTCTTTCAAGAAAACTTTATTTCTCTTGTTATCTGTCCGAGGTGTTTTGATTGTGATATAATTTCTTTAAAGATAATTTTATTACTCTTTTTTATCTGATCAAGGTGTTCTGAGTGTTAATTTCTTTCAGAACAACTTTATTACTCTTGTTATCTGTCCAAGCTGTCCTGATTGCGTGTTAATTTCCTTTAGGACAAGTTTATTACGCTTTATATCAGTCCATGGTGTTCTTTTAGTTTATCTTTAAAACAAAATCTTGACAGGATTCACATAACTGTTGGCAAATCTGCTGCATCTCCCACATAAATGTATGACAAGATTAATACCGTAGCCACAACCTGGCAACAAATCAGTATACTGGAAATTGCATTGCTCTAGAAAGACAGACCAAACCGGCCGAATGAGTATCAAGCCAAACTCCTTTATTCTTCTGAACGAATGTGGAAACGGTGGATTCACTGCTCAAGTTTATCAAGGAAGCCAGCAGTTAAAAGGCAAGTATGACAGTAAACTTCCACCCACAGACCATCAAACAAGGAACACATAAAACAAAGTCTTGCGAGACAACTTTTATGACTAAAAAGCAATATAAACACAGACGTCCTAATGAAGGTAGAACGGTGAAAGGTGTTGAGTACAACTTATCAGCTTATGGATGGGGCACAGAAACAGAGGGAGATGATGACGAGTTAGAAAAAGAAGAAGAAGAAGAAAAAGGAGAGCAAGAAGAAGAACAATTAGTAGTAGTAGTAGTAGCAGCAGCTACAGTAGTAGCAGCAGCAGTAGTAGTAGTAGTAGTAGTAGTAGTAGTAGTAGTAGTAGTAGTAGTAGTAGTAGTAGTAGTAGTAGTAGTAGTAGTAGTAGTGGTAGTAGAAGTTACAGTAGTAGTAGTAGTAGAAGAAGAAGAAGTAGTAGTAGTAATAGTAGTAGTAGTAGTAATAGTAGTAGTAGTAGTAGTAGTAGTAGTAGTAGTAGTAGTAGTAGTAGTAGTAGTAGTAGTAGTAGTAGTAGTAGTAGTAGTAGTAGTAGTAGTAGTAGTAGTAGTAGTAGTAGAAGTTACAATAGTAGTGAAGAAGAAGAAGAAGAAATAGTAGTAGTAGTAGTAGTAGTAGTAGTAGTAGTAGTAGTAGTAGTAGTAGTAGTACTAGTAGTAGTAGTAGTAGTAGTAGTAGTAGTAGTAGTAGTAGTAGTAGTAGTAGTAGTAGTAGTAGTAGTAGTAGTAGTAGAAGAAGTTACAATAGTAGTGTAGAAGAAGAAGAAGAAATAGTAGTAGTAGGTAGTAGTAGTAGTAGGAATAGTAGTAGTAGTAGTAGTAGTAGTAGTAGTAGTAGTAGTAGTAGTAGTAGTAGTAGTAGTAGTAGTAGTAGTAGTAGTAGTAGTAGTAGTAGGAATAGTAGTAGTAGTAGTAGTAGTAGTAGTAGTAGTAGAAGTAGTGGTAGTAGTAGTAGTAGTAGTAGTAGTAGTAGTAGTAGTAGTAGTAGTAGTAGTAGTAGTAGTAGTAGTAGTAGTTGTTGTTGTTGTTGTTGTTGTTGTTGTTAAAAAAAGACAGGAATAAAGTTAAAAGATAAAGTCATAAATAAAAAATATTCTTCTTTTTATCCTTTTCTGAGGCCATACTCAAAAGGGGGCGTTGGCACCTTGTTTTGTGGTTTACAGCTAGGCTGCTTTATTTGCACGTTTTGGCACATATCCGATTTCAGCAACAGGATTTCACGACATGTTGTTAAAGAGCAGAGGTTCTACCTCACCCCTTCCCCTCCTCCAGTTAGACCCAGAACCCACGCGGGGAGTCTCTAGGCAGTTGGAGTTAGAGCCCCGCAGTCTAAAGCAAACGTGTTTAAGACTTTCAGTTAAAGGGATTTCTTATTTAAAGTGTGTATATAGACCATATAATGATCATAGTTAACATTAGCGACCAATGTCTCGCCGGTAGACGACTTCGTAGTCGTTTGGGACAGTCTCTTTTGATCGTATCAACACTGTAAGAGTTCTTTTCGGGGCTTCATTGTAGCGAGCAATGCTAAGCCATTTGATTTACATAACCTAGTCACAATTATAACCTGAAGCTCCTCCTTTTGCTGGTTAAAGGTGAAGATGTATTTTTTCTTTCGCAAAGCAAGCCAAGCCAAGATTCTATTTAGCAACGATATTCATTCAACACGTTTCGAAGGCCAAAAACTGTGTTCCTACATTCTGCATGCAGTATGATGGCAAATATCCAAGAGATATACTCCAGTACGCTTGAATATAGGGAAATACCCCTCTAGCTCCCAATTCTCCATCTCTTACCTAGCAACTTGCCTACCGCTTACTTCACCTGCAGATAAGACAGCGGAGTAGGGGTGGGGAAGAACAGTATTTTTTCGTCAGCATGAATCATTCCAATGATCGCGCCTAAACGTTAAGATTCTCTCTCTCTCTCTCTCTCTCTCTCTCTCTCTCTCTCTGTTTGTGTGTGTGTACATGTCAGTGTTTGACGTGTGGGTATATGCATGTAAGTGTGCTCTTATGCGCATGTGTAGAAACAATTATTAGCTCATAACAACCACGCTGCCTAATGTCCTTTTCCTGCTTGCTTCTGTATGAATTAGACAAGTAGTCACTAATAACCTAAACCACTAAAATAGACACTAAAGTAGTTACTAATAACCTAAACCACTAAAATAGACACTAAAGTAGTCACTAATAACCTAAACCACTAAAATAGACACTAAAGTAGTTACTAATAACCTAAACCACTAAAATAGACACTAAAGTAGTTACTAATAACCTAAACCACTAAAATAGACACTAAAGTAGTTACTAATAACCTAAACCACTAAAATAGACACTAAAGTAGTTACTAATAACCTAAACCACTAAAATAGACACTAAAGTAGTTACTAATAACCTAAACCACTAAAATAGACACTTAAGTAGTTACTAATAACCTAAACCACTAAAATAGACACTAAAGTAGTTACTAATAACCTAAACCACTAAAATAGACACTAAAGTAGTTACTAATAACCTAAACCACTAAAATAGACACTAAAGTAGTTACTAATAACCTAAACCACTAAAATAGACACTAAAGTAGTTACTAATAACCTAAACCACTAAAATAGACACTTAAGTAGTTACTAATAACCTAAACCACTAAAATAGACACTAAAGTAGTTACTAATAACCTAAACCACTAAAATAGACACTAAAGTAGTTACTAATAACCTAAACCACTAAAATAGACACTAAAGTAGTTACTAATAACCTAAACCACTAAAATAGACACTAAAGTAGTTACTAATAACCTAAACCACTAAAATAGACACTAAAGTAGTTACTAATAACCTAAACCACTAAAATAGACACTTAAGTAGTTACTAATAACCTAAACCACTAAAATAGACACTAAAGTAGTTACTAATAAACTACACACATTGATTAACCAGGGACTAACATAAAAAAGGTATAAAATGGCACGACCGACTCACACATGTGGAGAAATGAACAGATGGGGGATCATTGAGGCCGTTATCATATTGTACATAATAAATAAACAGAAAAATAACTGATTGTATCATATAGGGAGTTTAGATATAAAGCTAGACAGGCTACGGAGAATTAAGAAGTGCGGAAACGTCGCGGGATAAGACACACATAAGTTTGACCTGATGATAGAATCACTGGAAATTTTTTTAATCGAAAATGTAAACGGCAATAGAAATGTAGGGGAGATAATAATATATCATCATCATCATCATCAGGTGCCTTGCCGACTGGCGTGGGCGATCATGCCTCTCCATAATCCACGATCTCCTGCAGCATGTATCAGTTCGTGTGCCGACACACCTCCATGCCAGGCAACAAGACTGTCAAGCATCTTCTCTCGTTGTCTTCCTCTATCCCTCCTTCCACAGATCTTTCCAGTGGTCACATGTTCTATTCTCCATCTTCTCATAACATGGCCAAAACATTATGACTGTCTCCTTCTGATGTCTGTGATAAGTTGTCTTCGGGCTCCCGCCTCTTTCAAAACCTCCTGGTTGCTCTTTTTGGCTGTTCAAGGTATTCTAAGCATTCCTCTTTAAAACCACATCTCTGAGGCCTCAAGAAATTGTTTGGCCTGCCTACCGATTGTCCAGGATTCACAGCCATATGTTAAAACTGGATGTATGTAGCAAGCAAGAATTATTTTTCTAACTCTCAATGAGATTTATAAATAAACTAGCTGTACCCGGCCACGCGTTGCTGTGGCGTAATTTGAGATAGTCTTTGATCCCCCCCCCCCCACCCCCACAACTAAATCCACCTAGTACCCTCTCCCTCATCAAAGATTTTTAGAAAAGAAAGACAATGGAAATCGCACCTGTCTAATGAAGTTAATGACGCAGTCAATCAATGTCTGCGCCGACGTCGAGATAGTCCTTGATTGCCCCCCCCCCCCCCCATCGAAGGTTGTTTGAAAAAAAAAACAGAAAATAGAAATCGTGTTTAATATGGTTATTGTGGCAAATATAGAGATAGTCTTGTTTGCTGTACCTAGACCTACTCTATGTATTAGTATTAGAGAAGGCGTTGGCTGCACGTAACTCGCCGGCGAATGGTAAATACGGCGCATGCGCAATTACTAACGTGGCTATAATTAGAAATCACTAAAGTTATAAATATTAGTTGCGTATATTTTGGCATAAATTGTGGTCACCTATCTCTAACAGTGACAGGTTGAATTTCAAACCACGACGGTTCAAAATCCGGTATCACAACAAACATATCCTGAAAATTTCAGCTGAATCGGTTCAGTAGTTTCCGAGTCTATAGAGACCAAACAAACACACACACATTGATTTTTATATATATAGATAACATGGCGTAGATACTGGTACGGACACGTACTAAGGTCTAACGGCCTCTCAAAAACAGCACTACACGGTACAGTAGAAGAGAAGAGGAGAAGTAGACAAGGAAAGACCTGGAAACAGAACTCGACTAATTGGACCGGCCTTAGGCATGCAACTATGAAGTCCATCACATCTGACCGTCAAATTTGGAGGGCATATACGATGGCATAGGAGT
Organism: Candidula unifasciata; assembly: GCA_905116865.2. Classification (NCBI taxonomy): domain Eukaryota; kingdom Metazoa; phylum Mollusca; class Gastropoda; order Stylommatophora; family Geomitridae; genus Candidula; species Candidula unifasciata. The sequence continues at coordinate 312,884 of CAJHNH020005290.1, forward strand.
GCATGGGCATTACAGCTCGCTCTTCAGGCAGAAGAGTTCAAGAAGCCAGCGGTGCCTTCTCCATGACCACCAGCAGCATGACCATGGAGGTGATGGCGGTGACACAAGCTTTCATGTGGCTAGAATCACGGGACTATTCCCGTGTGTGTGTGCTGAGTGACTCTTTGAGCATGATCCGGCGGGTCGAGGCAGGCTGGTTACGCAGACAGTGGTTTGATTCATTGCAAAACTCTCCTGTGTGTGCAGTTACCTTTATATTCATCTAACGGCATGCAGGCGTTGTTGGTAATGAAAAAGCTGATAAAATGGCAGGTGCTGCATTAATTGAAAATGGCCGGCCCATGGATCACGCAGAAATTGTCATTGCCCTTAGAGAGATAGGACGTTCTGGGGATTTTGGAAGCAATTTGTCCACATCACTGCTAAGAATACGAAAATTGGGAGTCAAGATAGGCACAATTAAGCACGAGAAGCACACTGGACGCACACAAAGTCTTGTTAACCAAAATAGTACCGGCATTATTAACAGCGCAATGCTGATGAATATGTTGAGAGGGGAATCTGAGCGCCTATGGATGTGACCGGAGTGCTGTGAAGATAATGTAGCTCATAACTCAAAGGTGGAGGGAGCTGATCAGATAGTCAACAGCTACTGGTGACCCAACGACACGCAATGTTATGGGATAATGATAAAAGATAATGAAAAAGCAGTTTGAAACAACAACAAAATGAGATGGCTTGGAGTACTATGATTGATGACCCAGATTCCTATGGGGAAAGAAGTTAAGAGGAAGACGACGAAGATGAAGAATCACTTTATTGCGTGTCTTCATTCGTATCTGCACACTCAAAATGCCTCTAAGCCACGTTTCAGATATCTAATAAGTGTTAGAAAAAGCATGGATACACACTTCAACTTCATAAAGGTTATAATTAACATAACTTAAGCATTGCTCCTTAAGGGTCGCAAAGGTGTATTGAGGGAAGCACTGGCGCATAAAACCCGCCGTCTTTCTCTTGTCTTCTGCTTGATGAATACGTGTATGATGACTTAGTCATGTCGTTATAGTTAGGGGCAGCACGAAAGAAGGACATGACCAGTTCTTTTCACAAATGGCAGCAGTCACATATTTCAGCTGTATATGCTTTTTACACCCCGCCCCCCCCCCTTTTTTTTTTCACCTTTTCCACACTTAAAAAAAAAAAACTTCTTATGTATCATTCCCAGGCGTCCATATCTTAAGACTTGCAAACTCACTTGTGATGCCGGGGTCCGATCCCTGCTGCAGTCGCTTTGGCAGCAGATCGCCTGCGCTGGTTTCGACAATGATTTCAAAAGCTGACAATTGAGTCTAATGGCAAACTACTGAACGTAAAAGTTGCCGAGAAAACCCACAACAGCCGAAAATTCTGGGGTTGGTTCCCTAACGACCTGTAAAGGATACACAACTAACTCTGGTTCTTCGTTACGTTAACCCTACTCAGCCCACCTGTGACTTTAACAAACCCATATGTGTATGATGTTCACTCACTAGGAGAAAGTGTGCCTCAAAGATCCATACTCTGCAGTGGAGAAATACGACAAGTGGTAAAGGAGCCTTGTTCGTCATTGGAACATCAGGCGTATTGCACTAATCAGCACTAGTCGGATGATATGGTAAACATTACGTCAACCGCCTTTACATCTATTGGATTTTTGGGGTACTCATTTTATTTTAAATCTACATGGGATCGAAGATCAATTACAAAAATACGCTTGGACGCGAATTCAAGACCTTCGACCTGACAGGCAAGCGTCTAAGCGTTACATTATAGTAATGGTGTTAAACCTGACGGGGAATAAATGAGTTCTCCACACGAGTATTTTCACGCTGTATAGCTGGCTAAGGTTTTGCTGCACGCATTATTTGTTTCACCCTCTGTTTATCCTTGTTCATGTTGCTCAGACGCAGGAGAGCTGCTGTGTCAGACGACTGCGTTCTAGTTACTTATTTACTGGATCTTTAACGGTTGATTTGCCCAGAACGTGTCCAAAATGTTAAACCGTCTTAATAGGCTGATAGTAATAGTTCACTGTCCACTTCTGTCGTATGTACTCAGTTCCGTCACCTGCCCTCGTCCAGCTCATGGCTGACACGCTTTACGATAGAAATGCTCTAAAATGATCTACGTAATGGACTAACCAAACTCCACTTCTCGCATCTTATAATGTATCTGGTCAGTCTGTTTGCTACTATAGATGGTGAAAATATGGGGGTGACTACAGTCAAGCTAATACAAGGAATTCCAGAGAAATTTGACTAATAAGCTCAACAAAATGGGGAAGCAGAAAAACGGGCACAAAACAACACAACGTAACGTTTCGACCGGTCGGCCTTTTTCAAACATAAGTGAACATAAGTGTAGTATGCACCTGACGAGATACAGCGAAATATGTCAGGCAATAAATTGTGCAGTCTATTGTTTGTGTCTTCTTTGTTCAAATTCACATCGGGGAAACATTGCTTTGATAAGTGAGCTTACAAACGTAACAACGAGGGGATGAGAGTATGTAGATCTCTAAGGGGTGACGTGAGCAACGTTTAAAAAAATGTGGTGTGGAATAAGTGAATTAAAATAAAACAAACGATAGCTAAAAAATATAGTCACAAAAAATAATAAACAGTAGTATTGTTAATATATAATATAATACTGGGAATAAAAGACTTCTTCGGTCAGTTTCCCTAATGGTTCTTTCCAAATAAGGGAACCCTTTACTTGCGAATCCCGCAACGTAATTTATGCAATTATCTGCAAATGATGCAGCAAGGCATACATTGGGGAAACTGGCAGGAAGCTAGCTGATCGTTTCCGGGAACACCTCTCCGACATTGACAAAAAGACACTTAAACCAATCCCTCTCCATTTTAATAGCTCTGACCACAGAGGTAAATATGATACATCTGTCACAGCATTAAAATCTTGCTCTGGTGATCATATTATGCGCCTCGCTTTAGAAAATCGCCTCATCCATAGCCTAGGTGTTGGGGTCCAGGTGGTATCAATATCCAACATACCTTCATCTAAATAGTTCTACTCTTATGACATTTTAAATGCTAATTATTTTATTTTCTTCTCTTTTATTTTATTTCATATCATTACTTTATTCTATTTCTTATCAGTCAGTATCCTTTATATATTATTAACATTTGTATTTCTTTTATTCCCAGTATTATATTATATATTAACAATACTACTGTTTATTATTTTTTGTGACTATATTTTTTAGCTATCGTTTGTTTTATTTTAATTCATTTATTCCACACCACATTTTTTTTAAACGTTGCTCACGTCACCCCTTAGAGATCTACATACTCTCATCTCCTCGTTGTTACGTTTGTGTAGTTCACTTATGTTTGAAAAAGGCCGCCAGGTCGAAATCTTACGTTAAGTTGTTTTGTGCCCGTTTTTCTGATTCCCCATTTTGTTCCGCTTTTTAGTCAAATTTCTCGGGAATTCCTTGCTACTATAGACAGTCGCGGCTGGCCGAGCGGTTAAGAACGCTGGGTTCTCTTGCAGATGCTCTTGTTCAAATCCTCGGGTGAATGAGGATATTTTTTTTTCTGTCGGTGGAGGGAAGGGCGGAGGTGAGGGGGAGGGGGGGGGGGTCCAGATCTTCATAGCTAGCTAGTGGCGACGGCACTAGCCAGTGTGTTCCTAACCTACTCGGGTTAAAGTTCTCACTGTTCTGTACCGCCCTAAAAGTGATACAAGAGGCATTTATGGCAATGATTTTTTTTTTCTTTTTCAAATCGTTTTACGCTTTCCTCCTCTCAGGGCTCCATTTTTTCCACCGGTGAGAGGAAACAGCTGATGAGTGACTGGGCAGTTTATTTAAGCGTTGTCTTGTTCTCCCCATTAACTCTCCCCCCCCCCCCCCCCCAGGGGAGCTTTGTCCAACTCACGACAGAACGTTAAACCACATAATTGGTTGGGTTTTTGCAACTTAAGTATTAGACGAGATTATGTAGCCAATCCTCGATCCAGCCTTACTATACAAGTGTTCGTCATCATCAACATAATCATCCTCGTCGTCGGCACTATCAATTTCCGCCCCGCCCCCCCCCCCCCCCACCCATCGTTAAGCGTCATGAGGAGAAACAGTTTATGATCAATTAATTGCTCGATGGGCAGAACAGGCTATTGCGATTCGATCATCACATCAGTTCTCGTTATGCCTAGTGGCACACGAGGCTTTAGAGAAGAGAGGACTTTCCATGCTTTCCTGTCCTGTGCAATTTTCAGTGCAGTTTTCCATGTCAAAGATGCAGCACTCAGGTCACTTTTTATCGTTCGTCTCCATGTTGTTTTTGGGCGCCCCTGTTTTCTCTTCCCCTCTGGTGTCCATATGAGAGCTGCTTTGGCAGGTATAGGTATAATGCGATTCGATGCCAGTTCAGAATATCTTTAACGTCACCACTCCGTGTCTCCTTGGGCGGCCCCGTGATTTCACGTAAGATCTTTTTAGGTGTAGCGCCCGTGCTGGTAGTTGTTGTGACTCCATTTTAACCAGATGACTGAACCATTTGATTTTTGGCTTCTCAGTAAACGTGGTTCCAGTTCTGATGGTACTAGTAACCGTCTGATTGTATATCCGTCACATCCTTTCCCTGAGTGTTGAGCATCGGCCAGATCCCCTAGTAACTCCTCGCAGCGCCATTCTCCTTAGACCGTAACGATCTATCTGCGCCGCCGCACTGTTCCCTCGCTCCCAAAGAGCCCTCACAACATCTATTTTGTCATACATCAGTTCACTACAAAGTGGCGCAGAGCCAGCCAGTCTATCTGCCTGCTCAATTCCTAACACACTGGCATCACCTGGAGTAAATATGCAAGGGATGCTAACTACCCGGGACCTTTGAAATGACTTTATGAGCGGCTACAGTGACTAAAGACGGAACAATGGGCACATTTTTGCTTACTAGAAGTCGCTTTGTTTAGATTTGCCACAAATACTAATATACATGGTATAGGTTCGTAACAAAGCTGGTGGGACAGTTTTAGTATGATGGCTCTTCTTACATTTTACAAATAACAACCCACAGGCGTAGTGTAGTTTCACTATATAAAGGAACTTTTCCCGCCATCAGCGCATCGGGCAGATAGGTCCATCCTTTCACAGACCAATCGTTACGCGATAAGAGATGTGGTCAAACTAATACAAGTAGCATTTACCTGTTACGAAATTTCCTGGTATCTAGTATAGGCCGGGTCGACTGTTGTTTTCACAAGAAACTGGCAGACAACAGTTCTATTGTAGCCGTGCTGTTGTTATTGAAAATAGCTTTGAAAACCTGTACGAAAAATTACACGATAATGCCATACCTTATTTTCCTTGTGTTCACGACACATCAACAAACATCAATCTTATTTTGCCTGGCATTTAGAAGTGTTTATTTCTGCAGCTTACCTGATATTTGTAAGGGAAATTGTTGTTTTTAACGTTCAGAAACATAGCAGAGTAATATCTAGCTATACTTGCCTAAAACCGAGACGGCCGGTAAAAGATAGAAAGCTACAAGAGGCCGTGTCTAAAACAGAAGTACCTTGGAATACGTCTGCTCGGTATACGTCCAACCTTGGTATACGTTCTGTTCAGATGCGACACATTTTGCTTGCTATACGGCCCTTGTTTGTAATACGACTCGTTTGCTAGAATTTATATGAGTCAAAATTAGTCACCACACAGCACACTACCTGGGTTTACCTCTCTTGGTAATGAAGGCAATGTTTGCTAAAAAAAAAGAAGGCAGAAGCTAATAGTGTGGACACATTTTTAGTAAAAGTAAAATATGGTGAGCCTTAACCAGGTCCAAGTAGGAAAAAGAGAAAGAAAATAAAAAGAGAAAAATCACCATCATTTTAGATTTCTAAAGTTTCGTTGAAGGGATCTACTCCAAACAATGCAATCTCAAGCTCCCCGTCCCCCTTCTCGGCACAGCCTAGTAGACACTCAACTCTTCTTAGCAAGGTAGAGTGAGGTTCAATGTTCATCTTCTTCATCTAATTGCTGTCGTATTAAGCAGTGTTTAAACTATTTATATAACTCCTTCAGTGTATAATATTCCAATAACAATATTATGTAAAGTAACGTTGGTCTCCCCACGCCCCGCCCATATACACAATAGCTCACTTCTGATTGGTAATCCGTAAACATGTCACCTTGGTACAAGGTTACGGGAGTGTTTGTCAATGCCCTTTCAGCACGCCAGTACTTTTAACACTCCAAAAACATGGAGAAACTGGTCCTAACACAAACTCCATAGAGAGTGCTGCAACCTATATGTCACAAGCATTCTCTTTCCGTTTTGAAAACCTCAGTGTAACACATCACAGAAAGCAAACAACAGAGCGGTACACACCCGTAACCTTCAGGAAAGTGGACCAGCCCAACAAACTTGTGAACCTAACCAAATATTATTATTGTTTATTTAATGAAGACTGATTAATGATTCTCACTTTATTTTTATGGTGTCAGTGTATTTGTAAAAAGTACATATTTTACCATGATGGAGAGGCAGTAGTTAGAATATTTTTTTCTGCCGGACAGTTGGTTATGTGTTCAATCCCTTTTCAAACGAAAATAATTTTTTTTTATTTTTTTAAATTTAGAATGAAGGTGAAAGCGGTCACTGCAGTTTCCGCTGGTTACAGATCACGACAAACACACACACACACACACATCGTGATTGTAACTGACTCAGAAAGCATGCTGAGGAAGATTAGGACAGGTATGCTTCGTGCAGAGTGGTATGCTTTACTGTGGATGACACGAGTGAGGAGTATTGTCTGGATTTTTTCACCGGGATACACCGGTGTGTTGGAAAATGAACAGGCGGACAGACTGCTGGTTCTGCACAACTTGGTGGAATACTGATGCATGATAAGGCAGACGTGGTTAGTGGCTTGTGGGAGAGCGTGTACAGTTCGGAGGAGCAGATGGATCACCACAGTCTGGAGAGATTGATGCATGGGGTAGTAACGAGAGGATATGGCTGATGCTCGAGGCTCAGAGAAAAGGCAAGACGGATGTTTAATCAAAATGCTACTGGCACAATTAGTATCGGAACTCTTCGCTGCCTGCTGAAGATGGCCATTGAGTTAACCGTATGTGTCGATTCCTCCCCACCAAATATATGGCTGACACATTCCGTTTCTGGAGACAGTTTTTATGAGTTTGCTCTCTAGACAGTTGCAGTCCCCTGCTGACGAGATTCTGTCTTTCCGAGTGGACCGCCGCGATCAAATCATTGCGAAGAAAGCGTGGTCGAGGCTGCCAAAACTATCAGACATTATCCCGCCCCGACACAGCACAACCAAAATACACGCAGCTCTCACGAAAAACACATAGTACCCTGCGTTGGAAATGCGCACAAAGTAGCAGTTCATGGTTATGAAACAGAATAATCCGAGAGAATTGACAGCCAGCGAAAATGGACACAGATGCTATCCGCCATTTTGAAAACGGAAGTCTGCTGAAGATGATGACAGAGCGCTTATGTAAATGCCCCTAGTGATGTCGGTTCTTGAATCAACTCATCATTTTAAAAACTAACTGACTGCAGTTTTCAGGAATACCCAAGGGAAACACGTTAAGTAATGGGATGTAAAGGCGGCCGGCATGATATTGACCACAACAGCCATAGAATGCTGACTGGTGTACAAAACTGCGGGACTGGCAGCATATACACAATAAACAGGAAGGCATGGAGATGGGTCGTTAACGTTGTCTTTGAGTTTTATATTATTGTGTTCTTGAAACCAAGACAATGTCGTGACAATACACTCACATCTTTATTTCTGTTATTTAGCTATCTCCTCCAGGTTTTTCTTTTGTTAATAATTTTTTTTTCTTTTCCTTTTCTTCTTCTTCTTCTTCTTCTTCTTCTTCTTCTTCTTCTTCTTCTTCTTCTTCTTCTTCTTCTTCTTCTTCTTCTACTACTCCTCCTCCTTCTTCTTCTTCTTCTTCTTCTTCTTCTTCTTCTTCTTTTTCTTCTTCTTCTTCTTCTTCTTCTTCTTCTTCTTCTTCTTCTTCTTCTTCTTCTTCTTCTTCTTTTTCTTCTTCTACTCCTCCTCCTCCTCCTCCTTCTTCTTCTTCTTCTTCTTCTTCTTCTTCTTCTTCTTCTTCTTCTTCTTCTTCTTCTTCTTCTTCTTCTTCTTCTTCTTCTTCTTCTTCTTCTTCTTCTTCGTTTTCTTCTTCGTCGTCTTCTGCTCCTGTTCTCCATCCTCCTCTTCTTCTTCTTTTTCGTCGTCTTATAATAATAATAAAAATAATATTAATTATTATTATTATTATTATTATTATTGCCTTTTTTCTTTTTCGTGTCTTCCTACTCCTTCGTCGTCTCACAACGCCTGGTCTAAAGCAGACAATGACAATCACGACTCCAATGGTTTCTGGTTTCTGGTTTATTGTAAAAAAAAAAAGTTGCTGCTAATTTTATTTCTAGCCCAACTACTTAAAGCTTTCTAGATACATCTTTCTCTGTCCTCTTACGCTTCTGCTGTCTAGTTCCTGCCACATCATAAAGCTAACTGTACAATCTATTTTGTTTCCTTTAGCTATCAACGAATCACCTAGCATTACTACACTGATAATAAAATAAGAAAAGGCGTGAGCTTAGAAGCGCCGGAATCTGGGAGCAAATGCACCTCAAATCCACCCCGCCCCCACCCTACCCTCTCCCCTTCCCCACCAACAAGAAAATTGTATAAAGTACTCTCTAAACTCCAACCATGTAATAACGTTTTTTTTCCCTTGTATATATATATATATATATATATATATATATATATATATATATATATATATATATATATGTCGCGCGCCCACGTGAGTAAATACACTGATATAGTGAGGGTGTGGGTTTGAACCTTAACAATGCCCACCCATGTGAGAAACTGGACTATTATCTAAGCTATGTTGATCCTAGACAGTCCTGGATAGCCAAGAAAACAGCGAGTGGCTCGTTCCATGAAATGAAAGTGGCTGTACTTGTATCCACAGGAGAAGGAGAAGGGATAGATAGATATCTGGATACACCCACTGTGATATAATCCAGGTGCTCAGTTAACCCCTGCGACTGGTCTCCTCTCCTGGCATTACTTAAAAGCCCCCATCAAGTGATTTAAATATTTGTTAGCTGAAGTAAACTAATATGCACAAAGACACTTGAACCTAAGTACACAATTTACTCAACTAATGTTGTTACGACATCAAAAAGATTTATTTAATAAATCGAAATTAAAATAAAATGAACTTGTTTAGGCTAGTAGAGTTGGGATGATGTTGATGAAATCATAAAGGTATTGGAAAGTAACAACCTTTGGACAGTTCTCGGCTTGAGACCCTGCCTATCTTTTCCAGTTTGTCGTCCTCACTGCTTTCTGCAGGTCGTTACACTCGACGGTCGGCAAATAATGGATGTCTACTAGCCCCTGCCCAATGTGGGAACTGGAAAAATGAAACCACGATGCCAAAAGTTCTGTCTCAAGCTTAGGTTAAGCCCAACAGATGGCATGTGCTAGACAGGATCTTATTTACCAGACCTAGCGTTCACCACTTTATAACTTTTATCAAGCTCCTCCTACATTACGCCTAAAATCATTCTCATTCAGGGATATCACAGCTCCTCCCCTGTGGGTGTATATTCCCTGTCAGTCAGTGACTGTACAACAAGTTTGAATTCCCACGCTAGGATCTCCTGGTCAATTCATCTGACCAGAGCAAATAAGACAAGTCACACCTCTAGTCTACTTCACCTGCCATCACAATAAAATCAGGCGGTGTCAATTCTTCTGTTAACACTTTCTGCTCACCATGTCAATAGTGACCGTCGGACCGGCACTCCAGTTTAGGTAACCTCAGGGGGAGATAATGGCAATTAGCCCTTGTTATCTGTTCCTGAAGATCTGGCAGGGGGAATAACTATCTGACACCAACAAATGGTGTGCAAATCTCCAGTCAGTAAGTCTGCTTGGTCAGTCTTATCTCTGTACCTTAACACTTAATAACTGGGAAAAAGTTTTAGTGTTTGAAATGACCAACGGTCCAGGAGAATTAAAGGTGTGATGTGGTCGTCATTAAGGATGTATCCAAATCCCTATTTTCCTGTATACTTCAAAATACACACAAATAAAAGTAGGTTGAGGAAAGACATTCTGGAGTCACCGAGCGTATTGTCACAATATATATATATATATATATATATATATATATATATATATATATATATATATATATATATATATATATATATATATATATATATATATAAATATATATATATATATATATATATATATATATATATATATATATATATATATATAGTTGTCTCGGTACATTATTTTTCCTATAGGAATATTTTCCGACTACGGAGCGCTAAAATATAGTTTTCTTTATAACATTTTTTATTTCACTTTTTTTTTCAGTGGGGAAAGGTTTTTCATCGTCGTCATCATCATGTAGCAGGTCCTTTGCAGAACGTCGCTTTCATTCTTGGTCTTTCTGAAAGAAACTCGGTCTTCGCCAGCTCGTGCACTTTCAAATTCAAGTAATAACTTATATTCTGCGCCAATATTTGTATTGACTCCTGCCCATCCTTCCTGTAACCAAGTTTTCTGCTAATGATTTGTTTTTCCAATTCGCCATGGCGCTTTGTGTGACAAAAATATGTCAGCTTCTGGGACAAGATACTGTTAATTAGCCAAACTTCCTTGATGTTCAGATCTTTTAAAATAGCAGTATCTTTTTTCTTCGTTGTCCATGGTATTGTCAGAATCTTTCCATAGCATATGAGCACATCAAACAGAACAAATTCCAGATATCTTGTTTAACATCCAAGGACATTTTACCTGGAGCACCTGCTATATACAAGTCTGGTTTACTCTGCAGGTAGTCATTGAAGGTTGTATTTCAGTGTAACACCTACTTTAAATCTACAAGGATATTCAAACCCGTGATCATACGTTTATTAAAATAAAATAAAAATCACCAACACATGTTGATGGGGTGTAAAATGACATTTTCAGTGTATCGTCTGGCGATCATCCAACATTTCCCTCCGGCACGAAGATACAATCTTTTATGTGCGTATGATTTTTATGAATTTTATAACACATTTGGCAAACTCATGGAAAGAGGGACTGAAAAGGCATAAACAGAAAGTTCCTAAAACATATCACAAGCCACTGATGGGATAAAAGCGGAAGTAATCATTCCCTCTAGAGTAACGTGTGTAGTTTAGTTGATACTCATATTAGTTAGTTTGCTATTCTTATTTGGCAATCTGGCTATCCTCCGAATAACGGGCACAAAAGATGGCGGTCAGTGGCAGCCAAAAACAGGACCTCAGTCACGTGTCAAATGCGCACTTCCGGTGACTTAATTCGCGGTTTTCCGGCGACTATCGCCACCGCCGAGTGTATCCCCTACGCCGCTCATGCGGCGTTGATTGGGGCTTAACTAGATGGCTAGGACTCATGAGCAAAGCTGCAGGAGATGCGGAAGCTGCTGCTCGTGAGTCCCAGCCATCTAGATAAGCCTCAATCCACGCCGGAAGTGCGCAATTGACACGTGACTGAGGCTCTGTTAGGATATTTTTGTGGCCGCCATCTTTTTTGCCGTTATTGGGAGGATAGCCGGCAATCTGTTTAGTATTCATGTCTAGCTAGAGTAAAAACTATATGTGAGCGACGGTGATCAAATAACAATTAACAGGTGGACATGTAAAGCAGTAACAAAGAAAGAAAACCGGTTGGCCAGTTGGTTCAGAAGTCTCCGGAAAATGAAGACACATAACTGAGTATAAATAATATGTGACCCAAGTTAAAGTCACAACATATTTACGGGCATGGTATATCATCTGTCGTCTCTATATGGGGCGCAATTTTTCCTTATTTCAAAGCCCCACCCCAGCTGTAGTCGGGGGCCCTAATATAACCTAACTATTAAACGGGGTTTCTGTGACCTCTCCATGGGTGATCCTCATCCGCATAGTGGCACTTTGTGTCATCGGGTGTTAATCGCTTAGTGGATGTCCTAGTGGGGTTGCATCTCATTCATTCTAAACAGTGGCATATAAATAGAAACTATGAACGAACGAACGAACTTTTTTTTAAAGGGTCGTAAAAGGAACACGAGACCTGCCTTACATTCAGCGCTTCCAAACACTCATCTTGAATACTGCAGTTGTGTTTTATCCTTAAAACATCTTACATTCATATGCAAATAGACATACTATGAGTATCAAGTAAAATATACCAAAACATGAATGGTAAATGCATACATTCAAATATACAATTAAACCAAACACGCACGCATACATACTAGGGCTGTATGGAATAGTGATTTTCACTATTCGACCGAATACGAATAGCTGGACGAACTATTCGGCCGAATACGAATACGAATAGTGAATCATCATCATCAGGTGCTTTGCCGTCTGGCATTGGCGCTTATGCCTTGCCACAATCTGCGATCTGCTGCAGCATGTATTAGTTCGTGTGCTGACACACCTCCATGCCATGCAACAAGACTGTCAAGAATCTTCTCTCGATGTCTTCCTCTATCCACAAATCTTTCCAGTGGTCACCATATGTTCCATTTTCCCTCATCTTATAACATGGCCGAAAAATGATGACTGTCTCCTTCTGATATCTGTGAGTAGTTGTCTTCTGGCTCCCGCCTCTTTAAAAACCTCTTGGTTGCTTTTTTCTGGCTGTCCAAGGTATTTTAAGCATTATTCTGTAAAACCACATCTATGAGGCTTCAAGAAATTGTTTGGCCTGCCTACCGATTGTCCAGGACTCACAGGCATATGTTAAAACTGGATGAATGTAGCAAGGAAGAAAACATAAGCTTTCACCCATTAGGGCAGCTTCTGGTCTCACTGAAGGTATTTCCAGTTGTGTTAAACAGACGTTCACTTGGTACGCTCGTAGGTGGTGCTCAAAATAACGCTTGACAGTATGAACCAAGGTGTGAAATCTTGATATGTTCATTTTTTACCAGTCCAGAAACGGATGTAAGGTAACCACTATTCGTATTCAGCCCGACAGCAACTATTCGGCCGAATACCGAATAGTTATTAGGTCCACTATTCGGCCCCGAAGCGAATACGAAGCGAATATTCGGTACAGCCCTAATACATACATACAATCATACCTACATACATACTCATGCACACATAAATATATACATACACGTACTCAAATGGGGGAGTCACCGTGGCGGAGAGGCTAGACGCTCGCCGCGGATCGGAAGGTCGTGGGTTTGCTCCCTGTCGGAGCCGGACTTTTTTCAAAAATGACTGGCTCCCAGGTCGACTTAGCCTTGAGTGGGTACCGGGTGGAGTCCCGAGAAGTAAAGGTGGCCGGCGTAATGCATCACCCATCTTGTGCCGATTGGCCTAAAAAATATAGGTCTAGCATTACATGCTCTATACGCCTAAAGGCTTAGAAAAGGGTCCATTACTTTTTTTTTATTACTCATATACACCATATACACATCACATACATATATTATAGAGTGAGTTGGCAGTTAGTTGTGAATTCTCGGGAAAACCCGTACGAAATAACTATTATATTAGGGTAGTGGTTTAAAATGTAGACTCTAACTACAGAATCGACTTCGTTGTAACGGGTTTTATTCCATATGCGTCGGTCTATCTCTGAAAAACGGCAAGCCACCTGTCAAGATCGTCCCAACAAGCACTACCCTCATAGCTCTAACGACATCCACTTACAGTAATAACTCTGTGTGCCCGAAGTAATTTTAATAGCAAGACGAACATGGACAAGAGAATACAACAACCAAGTTAGAGAGTGGTTAGCTGGTCGGTAGTTAATTCTCTGAAAAACTGTACGATATAAATCCTGGTAGTTTATTTTTAATTCACCCTAAACTAAGGACATTGCGGAGTTCTTGGGAATGTCCAATATTCTAATGAAGTTATGGTTTGGTGTTAGGGTTAGGAACTTTGTCAGCCCTGACAGCCTCAGATACACCGACTAACCCTAACTCTAACCCTAATTCCAACCCACAGCGCTCCAAGAACATTGGACTTCCCCGGAACTCCGGGATGTCCTTTATTTGGGGGCGATTGAAAAATAAAGTACCTAAATCCTAAATTATAATACATTATACACTTTATGTTGTTGTTGGCGCCTTTCCGTCTCTTCAGACGTGAGCGTTATGTTGTGCTATGGGGATACATGGGAATCACAGCCCATGGCGACGGCGAGTACAAGACCTTGGGTGAAATTCACCCTCTACATAACTTAAAGCCTCGACAGTATTGTATAGACCATGTGTTGTCCACGCATCATGATCCCTCGATCGGCCTGCCTTGTTTACTCCAAAGAAATGGTAACACCAATAATTTGGGGAAAAGCCTGCAGCAGATGCTGCCACATTTTAATACTCTATAATGTGAATTCTCTAAGAAAATGTGAGGTGTAATCCAACGTCGGACTCATTGACGTCTGCGTTGTTCGAGTCCTGCTGAAGTCTAGTTTATATTTAGAACAGGGTGCAATAGCAAACAATCAAGCATAAGTCAGAATCCTTGAGCACAACCACCAGACAAGGATATTGTTCAAGTGCAGCACTTGGAAAACGCAATACTTAGAAGGAGTGGAGGAACTCACCAAGGATAGTAATCATAGTAATTATAATTGGTGATAAGAATAAACAGACATACGTAGAAATTTATATTCGTGTATGGGTGGGTCAGTTGATAGACGGTGAATCATTGGCTCGGAAATGAACATCTTTCAAGTACGCAGGCAATTAGCTATATTTAATACAGAGCGACATTACAAATCCCACTTCTAATACGAGGGGAAGTCAATTAGTAAGTCACAAATGATTGTTTAAAACAAAAACAAAAAATAAAGTCGATAATAATGTGGAAACTGTTTATTTTTACACGTACACTGTCCCTTTATTTTCAACATAATTTCCACCAAGATTGATGCACTTGTCACATCGTTTTATCAGTCATGCCAAAGCTGCTCCATAGAACTGCGTGCTCTGTTTTCCACATTTTCACTTCATATAAATATCTGCGTCATTCGCGAAATGTCTGTTGTCAAGGCGGGTTTTCAATGGACCAGAGAGGTGGAAATCGCTAGTGGCTAAGTCGGGGTTGTAAGATGGATGTTTCCAGAAACTCCCACCCAAGATGGTTTAATTTTCTCCTGAGTTAACCGAGCTGCATGTGGTTTGGCATTGTCATGAGAGAGCTGTACTCCTCTAGTCAGTAGGCCTGGACGTTTTATTCGAATTGCACCATGAAGCATCGATAGAACTTCACAGTATGAATCAGCATTCACATTGTCACCTCAGTTTTTGAAATTGGATAAAAGCACTCCTTGACAATCCCAGATCACTGTCAGCATAACCTTCACTGCTGATGGTGTAACCTTGAGTTTTTTAACACAGGGCAAAGAAGGATGTTTCATTTGCACTGAAGCTTTCTTTGATTTTCGGGCTGGTAGTGATGCACCCATGATTTGTCCCCAGTAGCAATCCTGTTCAGCATGTCTTCTCCTCCGTCTGCGTATCCATATAGATGCTGCAACGAACGGCCTGACTGGTTCATTTTGTGTTCGTCCGTCACTTGTCTGGGTATCTAGCTTGAGCAAACTATCTTAAATATACAATCGATCATGCATTATGTTGTATGCTGAACCACGTGAACACCCTATTTCAGCTGCTACAGAATCAACCGTTACTCACCCATCCCCTCTAATCATCTCCTCCAGCCGCTGCACGGAAACGTCTCTTGCAATCTCAACAGGACGAACAGATCCGACCTTTAAAGAATTTTAGAGCGACTTTGAGAAAAAATGTTTACCAAGCTATGCACCGCTTTACCAAATAAACATTTGTCAGCATAAACAGGAAGCACATGAATATCCTTTGGAGGCAGCCCTTTTGCAAAAATACTCACAATAGCACGTTGTTCTTTAAGGGTACATGCCGTAAATACAGTCGCCATTTTGTTTCTATGTGGACAGAAAGTTCGTTATTGCTGACACCCAATGACACCTTTAGAAACCACCAACTACATTTTCCTGCCATTCCATAACCATTTGTGACTGACTTATTGATTTCCCCTCGTATTTGGCCGAACTCTCAAGCACATAACCTCCAGTGAGGAGTTTCACTGATTTAAAAGTAAAATTAGTAGAGGACCACTTTTCACGCCTTCAGGTGTATTGGGCATAGAGGGCTACCAATCAGCACTCGGCACGAATCGACAGTCTTGACTACACTGAATGATCAGTAAGTCAAAACGAGGAAAGCGAGAAAGGCTTGCTGAGGAGGCTTTGTAAAACAACGAACAATAATACTAAAGGAAGCAAGTGATACAAAAAGTAATGAACATGTCTTGAAAGAAACTGATTCACGCAAAGAAAGGATTGTTCACATCAGAAGAAAACAATCTACATTCTTTGGTCATGTGATGAGAAAGAGAAAAGTGTAGTGCATCGTAACATCGGGAAGGTTGGTTGGGGAAAAAGGCAGAGGAAGACCAACAGAAAGAAGATGCTGGACAGTCTGACATCATGGCATGGAAGATCGTTTGCCTCGGAAGGGGTTGAACGTACACGAGACAGACGGTTGTGGATAGATATGACTACCAGCCCATATGCATGTACTACAAGAAGAAGAAGAATATTGAACCAACATATAACTATCTTCTTAAGTAGTCAAACGCTAGGGGATGTGGGGATGCCAGCACGGGGACGTGGGGATGCCAGCACGGGGACGTGGGGATGCCAGCACGGGGACGTGGGGATGCCAGCACGGGGACGTGGGGATGCTAGCTAGGGGACGTGGGGATGCCAGCACGGGGACGTGGGGATGCTAGCTAGGGGACGTGGGGATGCTAGCTAGGGGACGTGAGGATGCCAGCACGGGGACGTGGGGATGCTAGCAAGGGGACGTGGGGATGCCAGCTTGGGGACGTGGGGATGCCAGCAAGGGGACGTGGGGATGCTAGCACGGGGACGTGGGGATGCCAGCAAGGAGACGTGGGGATGCCAGATTGGGGACGTGGGGATGCCAGCAAGGGGACGTGGGGATGCCAGCACGGGGACGTGGGGATGCCAGCTAGGGGACGTGGGGATGCCAGCACCTATCCGGTAAGTGGTTTGGTGTGCATTTAGGATGATTTGGCGATGAACTAACACTGACTAAATAACATGCTGCTGCCTTCCGCTGGCTTGATAATCAGCTGTACACACATGTAGGGATTGTAACTGCCTCACAGAGCATGCTGACAAAGGTGGAGACAGGCATGCTCCGTGCAGAGTGGCAAGCATCACTTCAAAGGTTTCGGGTAGTAAGCATCCTCTGGATATTCTTTCCAGGTCATGCCGGTGTGTTCGGAATGGAACAGGCAGATAGATTGGCCGGCTCTGCACCACTGGGGATGAAGTTATGTATGACAAGCTAAATTTTGTGAGAGAGTGCACAGTGCGGAAGCGCAAATAGATCATTACGGTCTAAGGTGGATGACACTGCGAGGAGTTGCTAGGGGATCTGGCCGACGCTCAACACTCAAGAGAAAGGCAAGACAAATGTACAATCAAACAGTTACTGGTGCTATCGGAATAGGAACTTTTCGTTTGCTGTTGAAGATGGGAACAGAGTGCTTATGGAAGTATCCCGAGTGCTGTGATGTCGATTCTTAATTCAACATTCAAATAACTAGAAATCTAACACATTACCTAAACAATTTAATAATTAAACAATCCACAAACCATCACATACACTCTCTAAGTAACTAATGAGCTACTAAGTAGTTATGAAATAGCTACCTGGAAAAGGATACAGGATAAAGTGACTGTAGATAGGTTAGGATCTGAGCTTCTAAGAAAAAGAACATCAGAAATATGATTTGTCTGCAATGATCAGAAAGTGCCATGCTCTAAGTGTGGAAAACTTGTCTAAACGCCAGCGGCTCTTGGGCTATCCTTTTCATGCGTCCATGAAACACAACACAACACTATCGTCGGAAAACACGAAAATGTGCCACAGCAACTAACTAACAAATTAGCCAACTAAATAACTAATCAACAAACAACATTTTTAACTAACCGGATGTAGCAATGATAATTTACACCAAGCATAGTAACATAGGATAGAAACGTGCGTGGAGGCGTTAGCGGGTGAGGGGATGGGTGAGGAGAGACACAGGATATCCAGTGACAATTAGCAGGCACAGTCCTACGATCCCTGCCAAGGTTGAAGGACTATGGATTTCAGCTCAATACAAAGCCTCCAGTTCTCGTAAACAGTAACACCTTTGCGAAGCTTCCCGTACAACAACATGCACAATTAGCCCAACTATTCTCAGTTGTCTTCAGCTGCTCTACATTTAGTATTGATTTCTTATATCTTCCTCTTCTAGGGTGTTTTACACTCTTGCTTCAGCTCTCAACATTTGTTAAACTTCCAGAACACTCGTAGATTCCCATCAACGGCTACAATTACATACAATCTCCTTTTTCCAACACTCCCCCCCCCCCCCTTTTTTTTCTCCCCCCAACCGCCTATCAATTCATCCTAATTTTCTATACTGTTAAAAAAACAACAACGCATAGTTATCAGTTGGCAAGTTTTTATTACTTTGTAAATAAAATATCGTACTCGGTATGTGAAAAGTGTGCAGACTCAAATGTTGTTTACATTGTCCAGTGAAAATGTGGGCGTGAATTGCGTGGGTTTTTTGTAATCGTTACAACGCAGTGGTCAATTGTGTTTAAGACCATATTTGTGAGCATAGCTCACGATGCATGCAGGAGAAAGTAACACAAATTGTGGTGAACATCATTCACTGCCTACGCAACTGAAACCCTATAAAAAGATAACGCTACACCAAAACGATCAGTTCATTTTCAAGCAGTTACGAATGGCGCCTCTATCGATGAATTTAAGGAATATTGCTATTGGCCGATTTCAGGCAGGGGAAAGTCAAAGTCAGGTTGCCATGTATCTAAACCTGCATCAAAGTACAATCAGTCAACTTTGGCACCGGTTCCAAGCCACTTAGTTTAGTTGAAGACCGACGTCGCCGTGGATGATTTAGAGTGACACCCGCAGCGGAGAATCCCTTTATTCAGCTTCGTCACCCCAGAGACAGGTTTACAACAGCTTCCTCAACCGCACAGTCATTGCCTCCAAGATGTCAAGTGTCTGATCAAACTGTTCGGAACAGACTGCATGATGTTGGACTTTTGGCTCGACGACCTGTCCTTACGCGTCGCCACCGCCAAAATCGACTTCTTTGGGCCAACCAACATCGTCCCTTGGCAGTTGACAATCAGTGGGGGCGTGTCTTGTGCAGTGACGAAACTTTCTTTTTGTTACAGCGTCATGATAGACGGCGTAGGATCTAACGTAGACGAAATGAAGGTTTAGTCCAAAATTGTGTTGCTGAAGCTCTGTTGCATGGTGGTGGAGGTGTAATGGTATGGGGATGATCATATACAACGGAAGGAGTCAACTGGTGCACATTGAAGGAAGCTTGAATGCGCAACAATACGTCCATGAAATTCTTCGACAAATGTCCTTCCATTTTGGGATGCCAACAGATGTCTTTTTCAACAGGACAACGCCAGACCCCATTCTGCACAGCTGATCACGCAGTTCCTGGCTGCCAATAACATTCAAACCATTCCCTGGCCACCCCTGTCTGCAGACAGGAGTCCGATTGAGCACATATTGGATAAGCTGCAAAGTCGTGTTTGTCGCCGAAACGTTGCTCCAGCCAATGACCGTGATCTGTTTCAGGCACTCCAGGAAGAGTGGGCAGCCATCCCACAGGACCACATCAGACATATGATCGCATCCATGCCCAGGAGATGCCAATCACGGATCCCCGTAAGAGGAGACCATACACCATACCAACGGGAAAGGCGTACGCTTAAAAACAATCGTGACCCAGATGCAGAAAAAATGGTGTCAATTGATTGGCGGAACCCTAAGGTATTCTTGTGTGAAATTTGAGTAATTTCACTTACTGTTTTACAAAGATACAGAATGTCAAAATTGTAAGTATGTTTGTTCCTTTCAATACCTATGCGTTTCTTATTTGAACATTCGTGTTAAATTGGTTAGTTGGTTGTCCCCCCCCCCCCCCCTCTCTCTCTCTCTCTCTCTCTCTCTCTCTCTCTCTCTCTCTCTCTCTCTCTCTCTCTCTCTCTCTCTCTCTCTCTCTCTTTATGAATACTATATTTTCTCTGCGTGTTATCATGTTAACTATCGGTGTAATCACAAATCTATTCCCTTTATGTACAATTTGTTTCTGAATATTTGTCAGGCGACGTCTGCCTAACTCTAGAACTACCAGTACAAATTACGGTGGATAATCCTGAAACACTTAGACAACTTCACTTTAGTATGTTTGCTGTCATATTGAATATCCGTCGCGTATAGCTAGGATTCGTTAAGTACGTTTGCTACAAAGCCCTGATGTTTAGTTAGACAACTTCTCGCTCAACATTTGCTGTCACAGTGGATAGTTCTGACGAATAGTTAGAAATCTTCTACTTTAATATTTGCTGTCACAGTGGATAGTTCTGACGTTTGTTAGAAAACTATTACCCTAATATTTGCTGTCACCGTGGATAGTTCTGACGTTTGTTGTAAAACTACTACCCTAATATTTGCTGTCACAGGGGATAGTTCTGACGTTTGTTAAAAAACTACTACCCTAATATTTGCTGTCACAGTGGACAGTTCTGACGTTTGTTAGAAAACTTCTGCCTTAATATTTGCTGTCACAGTGGATAGTTCTGACGTGTGTTAGAAAACTTCTACCTTAATATTTGTTGTTAAGTGGATAGTTCTGACGTTTGTTAGAGAACTCCTATCCTAGTATTTGTTGTTAAGTGGATAGTTCTGACGTTTGTTAGAAAACTTCTACATTAATTTATTTTGTTTAGTGAATAGTTCTGACGTTTGTTAGAAAACTACCACCCTAATAATTGCTGTCACAGTGGATAGTTCTAACGTTTGTTAGAAAACTACTACCCTAATAATTGCTGTCACAGTGGATAGTTCTAACGTTTGTTAGAAAACTCCTACCCTAATAATTGCTGTCACAGTGGATAGTTCTAACGTTTGTTAGAAAACTCCTACCCTAATATTTGTTGTTAAATGGATAGTTCTGACGTTTGTTAGAAAAATTCTACTTTAATATTTGCCGTAACAGTGGCTAGTCTTGACGTATAGCTAGAAGGCATTTAAGTAAATGTTTGCTGTCACAGTGGATAGTTTTGATGTATGGCTAGAAAGATTTCGAGTAAATATTAGCTCAGACTCCACAGCCGCAACGTTCACGTTTTGTTTGTGTTTTTTTATATGGTGAAGCTCGCTGATATACTTTTTGTTCGGTTTTATATCTTTCCAAAATAATATAGTCTTGACGTATGTTTAGAAAATTTGAGTAAATGTTTGCTGTCACAAAGGATAGTCTTAACTCACTGCTAGCAGCCATCCGTGCCGATAAGTTCAAAGAACATTGCGAACAGCCTCGAATTATAAAGCACATCCACAAGTCCTTGTTATCACAACTGATAGATCTCCGTGGGGCTTCGTGGCCTCATTGTGCGGAAAATATGAATAGACCCACCGCCTACCCAAAAGCATGTTGTAAAAGTCAACTAAAGGATATCTTTTTTTTTCGAAGTTGGAGTACATCTGCCGGAGATCTGTCAGATCTGTAAAACGGATGTGGATGCGACACTCAGTTTCTGGAACAGGACTAGAGCCCAAAAGTGGGCGAACAACCAGAACCTTCCAACGGAGTTTACAGCTGGTGAACGCGAAGAAGAAAAAGAGGAAGACAACTGATAGCCTACCAAACGCTATGTTTAGTTACCACTCGAGAATATTTCTTGCAGTACGATCAAGAACTCGTGCTAACTTTAAAAATCGGTGACCCAGTAACCGTTCCGGTGTAAGTTGTTGAGATTTATCATAAAACCTCTTGATAATCCTGTCCTTGTGCGAAGCGCGCGTGTGTGTATGTATGTGTGTGTGTGTGCCTGAACCTGTGTGTGTGTGTGTGTGTGTGTGTGTGCATGTGCGTGCGTGTGTGTGTGTATGTATGCTAAAGACAAAATCATCTAGTTTTCCTTTTCCTTTATTCGCAATATTTGAGAAAACAGACATCGATTAAAAGCAAAGTCAACATGCTTACAGTTACTGAGTAACAGGCATTTTTCTAAACATCACATTGCATGCATTTCACTTTCCGGCGTTCCATAGGCGTTTCACTCTCAGATGGGCATCTCCAGTAATAGCCTCCTGTGTGTTGTGGATTTGTCATTGTATGCGGGATAGGCTGTCGAAATAATAACAACGTATCGCCGCAATTGGGAACTGATTTCTAAACAATGTCCGCGCACCTGTTAATTACTGTATAATCTTCATTTAATGGGTACACAACTTTTTAGTCATACAAAGATCACAGAAATTCGCCGCTTTAAGAAAACAGCAGCACCACTCTGCAATTGTAAACTACAAAATTATGTTTATTATGTTTTTTCAACGGATCAACGTCATGGTACACAGATGTAATCCATACGTGCTCCGTTCTACTTTTAACTCAAGCCTGAGTCTTAAGAATCTTAACGCAGTGCACGAACTCTGCTGCACCAGTGAGGATCCTGAAAAATTACAAAACTATAAGGACATAAGAAATCTAAGGTTACGTGCAAACATTCGTGTTGATCCTTTTAGGAGTTTTTGAGATATTTGTTAAAGTGTGGGACACAACTTTGGAAACACACTATAGATGTTGTTCACTACGTGTGGCTAGGTCCTACCTTAAGACTGTGTTAAGTTTTCTAGGAACAAATTATGGGCAGGAAAATGAGTTGATCACCTCATTTCATAATGTTACAGTTACTGGTGCCATAGGAATTGGAACTCTTCGTTTGCTGCTGAGGATGGGGACAAAGTGCTTTAGGAGGGTGTTCCGAGTGATTATGATGTCGATTCTTAATTCAACATTCAACATTTCACAATGCTGACGTGAAGCCATATCATGTCCCGTCCTTATGGTAGTATCTAGCGCGCAAATATCTATAAATGTTTACAGGAAGAAGATTTTAAGCCAGAGGTTGATTCTTTCATTCGCGGGATCAGGTTTATAGCATTCAGTATTTTTAAAGAACGGCGAATAGGAATCGGGTATTCACTTTGCAGGTAGTATGGACGTTTCATGCTTTTAATGAAAACCTTGACACCTGGGAGAAGGTTGCACAATACCTGGCTATATGGCGAACGTCTATTCCAAGAGGCGCACAAATTGTGAGGCATCCAGAAAAGGGACAGCTCAACAACTAAGATAGGCTGAAAAGACCTGTGTAACAGGCTTTTAAACTACAGACACTGTTCCCTGCCCTCATTGTCCTAGATCCTTCCGAGCTCGTATTGGACTTACAAGACACATCCGGTCTTACAGATAATCATCTATGGTTTCAAGGCGGATAAAATAAAGATGGGTCCTTTTCACCGGTTATGGAGGAGCAGCGACAACAATGATAACAGCAACAAAGAATGGAAGTGTACCCACACATATGTTAGTTGCGTAGCCTTTACAGGACGTTGCAGAACCAACCGCAGCGTTTTTGGCTGTGTGGTATTTCTAGGCAAATTTTACGTTTAGTAATTGGCCATTGCCACTGAACGGTCAGCTGTCGGTACCACTGTCGAAACCAAACAAGACAAACTGTCCGCAGCTGGGATCGAACCCGGCACCCCAGGATTAAAAAGCGCGTTCACAATGCCTAAGCCAGAGATGCTGTGTATATCCACATAGATACATACAACTGTCCTTTTTGTAATTTCCCAAGTGGGACATAGGCCTTTCTTTAACTAACGCATACTTTAGTTCTCTATTTCACGAATGATTGGATTTTGCAGCTACAACAAAGGTTCCTAAACGGCAGATGTAAAACTGTGAACGTCAATACTTCTTTACATCGTGATTTGTGTGTTTCGCCTTTGGCGACCCTGATGAATCTAATAGGTTCTACTATCTCGTGAAATATCCAGACTGCGCAGCTAATATTCTATTCTCAGTTTCAATGCATCCATTTAAGCAACCGTCTATTTTATTTATCGCTATCCCTTCCATCAGTCTTTCAGTCAGTGAGTCAACTGGTCATTCAATCTGTCTATCCCCCGCCTCTAATGTCCCATCCCCTATCTTCCTCTTTTTCCATTTCATTCAAAAAAGAAAGATCAAAATATGTATGTGTTTCTACAAATTCTCCCCCAAAGACAACTGGTTATAATCCGACGCATTAAATATTACACACTGATGTTATCTGAGCGCGCGCGCACACACACACACACTCACACATCGTATTCCCACACATGTTCCCCACACACCAAGCTCAGTGTCCGAGTTTTATCTGTCAGAAATTCCGCCCATATCTGTGAAACATTTCCAGCTTTCAAGATAAGCCCCGATCTAAGCTGATGAGAAAGCCACCAACCACTCTGTGAGCTATTTCTGGCTACAGATTATATATTGTTCCAGTCTATAAATACTGTTTCTGCCAAACTGACGCAGGGGTGGGAAGGGGTACAGACTGAGAAGTGAACGTTGACTAACCACTGACTGCTCAGTTACTGATATCAAAGAAAAAACACAATTGAAGGATGTACAGGAAACGATATATATGCCCACGGAAATGTGACTAAAAAGTATTTCAAACAGAGAGGGGGACAATTGAAGCTAATATTAAGAGACTAGAAGAAGTTACATGTAAACAAAATAAGTATGGTAGGGGTGGGAGAGTGGATGGTTGCACGAACAGAGAGAAAGAGGCAGAGAAAGAGGCAGAGAGAGAGAGAGAGAGAGAGAGAGAGAGAGAGAGAGAGAGAGAGAGAGAGAGAGAAACAGAGAGACTGGCAGAGAAACAGAGTGATACAGATAAACGGATGTCCGGACAGACGGTGGAACGCACGGATGTGAGGACAGACGTTAGAACGCACGGATGTCCGGACAGTTTGTGGGACGTACGGATGTGAGGACAGACGGTAGAACGCACGGATGTGAGGACAGACGATGGAACGCACGGATGTGAGGACAGACGGTGGAACGCATGGATGCGAGGACAGACGGTGGAACGCACGGATGTGAAGACAGACGGTGGAACGCATGGATGTGAGGACAGATGGTGGAACGCACGGATGTGAGGACAGACGGTAGAACGCAGGGATGTGAGGACAGACGGTAGAACGCACGGATGTGAGGACAGACGGTGGAACGCACGGATGTGAGGACAGACGGTGGAACGCACGGATGTGAGGACAGACGGTGTAACGCACGGATGTGAGGACAGACGGTGGAACGCACGGATGTGAGGACAGACGGTGGAACGCACGGATGTGAGGACAGACGGTGGAACGCACAGATGTGAGGACAGACGGTGGAACGCACGGATGTGAGGACAGACGGTGGAACGCACGGATGTGAGGACAGACGGTGGAACGCACGGATGTGAGGACAGACGGTGGAATGCCCGGATGTGAGGACAGACGGTGGAATGCACGGATGTGAGGACAGACGGTGGAATGCACGGATATGAGGACAGACGGTGGAATGCGCGGATGTGAGGACAGACGGTGGAATGCACGGATGTGAGGACAGACGGTGGAACGCACGGATGTGGCGGTGTCGTGTAATCTTTTTCATGAAAGTGTTGAGTATTTTCAACGTTTTCTGATTCAAGCCTGTGTTTCTTTAAAAAATAAAGTTTGGTGTTCAGGATGTAGACTAACAATAGCGAACAATACAATATTGCCTTGAGACAGCAAGAACCGAACCCACGAGGCAGCAATAATCGAACCCACGAGACAGCAAAATCAGAACCCACCAGACAGCAAGAACCGAACCCACGAGGCAGCAATAATTAAACCCACAAGACAGGAAGATCATAACCCACCAGACAGCAAGAACTGAACCCACGAGGCAGCAATAATCGAACCCACGAAACAGGAAGATCAGAACCCACCAGACAGCAAGAACCGAACCCACGAGGCAGCAAGAATCGAACCCACGAGACAGAAGTAACCGAACCCAGAGACAGCAAGAACCGAACCCGCGAGGCAGCAAGAACCGAATGGTCCATATTAGCATCTGGCAAGAATAGAACTTAAAGGTGAATTATTTCCACACGCAAAAAGGAACCTCACTGAGAACAACATAAACAATGAATAATAAACTTCAAGCATTCGTTAACGTGTGACACGCAGAATAAATGGAATTAATCGTTTGACAGAATCATTAATACGCAACTTTCGGAACGAACTAACAAACACAAGTGAACCATGTGGTGAGAAAAGACGATGGTACTGGAAAGATGACACACTGGGAATACAATATTATAAAATATCCAGAATTGTCCCTACACTGAACTCAAGACGTCGTAGAAATAAAGAGAGGTTGGAAAACGTATGCAAAATAACAACAGAAACTGAGATAAATTAGATGGAAAGAGCGTCAAATGAGTTTCATGCGATGTCCCCGCCCCCCCCCCTTTTCCACACACACACACACACGCACGCACGCACGCACACACACACACACTCACACTCTCACACTAACACTCACAGACTCACACTCACACACTCACACTCTCACATACACTCACACTCTCACACGCACTCACACTCACACTCACTCACACTCACACTCACACACACACTTCAACATTTGGTAGATGGGGGAAGGGTTAATGGCAGAAGTAGAGCAGTGACCAGAGTAACAATTAAAAGTTAAAGCAGTGTTCCTCACCTGATGAAGGAAAAGTCAGGTGGCTGCTAACAATTTCTGCCTAACATAAAATGGGGTATAGTTGGTAGGTTTTTTTCATTTCTAGGATTGTAGCTTGTGGATTCAACACCTCAAATGTTAGAACCGAAAGCTTCGGCTGAAAATGGAACTTTTTTTTGACATCGGATACAACATATAAACTGACCGTCCAGAAGCAATGGCAAACTACTGCACGTAAATTTGCCTAGAAAAACCACAGAAGCCATACAAATTATGCGGTTGGTTCTGCAACGTCCATTGAAGGATAGGCAACTTAAAAAGTGGAGCCCAGTAACGTTTTGTTTCTGAATTCCCCTAGTGCCGATTCTCACACAAGACTTTGGGCCCGCAATCGTGCGTTTAGCCAGAGTAACAGAAGGGGTCAAGGTAATTATAAGAGACGTATAAGAAATCATCTTACCTCAAGGAAGGAATATTTCACATAGCGGTGGATCAGCGCTGTCTTTCCACACCCACAGGAGCCAACAACAACAATCTTGGATCTGATTTCTGTCGACGATCCTGGGTTTGAGCTATCCAGTTCTGCAACTGGAGCCAATCTGTCCTTTGAGCAAGCTCCTTCCTCCCTCAGTCGGGGAACTCCTCCGTCCCTTAGTGGCATGAACACGAAATCTGAACACTTCTTGTCTTTCATTGAGATCAGGCCCTGGTGTCTGGACACAGTTTCTTATCTACAGACACTTACACGTGATATTCCGCTGACAATTCATATGTACGTTCAAAAACTACACGAAACACAGGCTTTACTTCTTTGGCCCGCATTACAATTCAGTATTGGGTCAACTATAGCCAGATTTTGTTCAAGGAAAACCTGCAAATAAAATTGTTTACGTTATGTTATTAAAATTTAGAGCTACTTTCCCAATTTATCTCATGTTAACCAAACTTACAGTGGTATTTCTCAGTGTTTATTTGATGACAGAAATAATTGCAGTGAAAACAAACGCCTCTGAAAGTACCAATAACTACAAATTCTCACAGACAACTAACTTTGCTGTACTCAATTTAGTGACTTGCATACATAAAATATAACAGCCTTTTCCTTCGTGTTGCCATTTAAGTATGTGCGTGCACGGCAACACATAATTACAAAGCATGTCTAGATGCCTTTAATCAAGGACTCCAGAACCAGGGGTGGGGGGGGGGGACCTTACACCCCCTCCCCCACCTCACCTCCGGTTAGTGATGGGTTTGAAACGATGCTAGGCATAGGGGGAGAGGGGAAGGTGAGCGCACCAAGAAAATGTGCAAGGGGACAAAGTGGTGCCCCTAACCATGTATACGCCTCTTTTTTGTGCAAGTATTGGTTTATACAAATCATTTTTTCTTTCTCCAGTATATTATCATATATGTGTGCTTCAGCACATAATGAGAATAATGCGTTAAGTTCTTTGGGACACCTCTCCCAGCCCTTACTAAAGTTAAAGGGGCTGACTCCCTACCGCACAATTTCTTTGAAGAGCCCATGCCTTTAATCTTACACTTTAATTACTCTGTATAATTCATCTGATGAACATTTGTTAATCTCCCATGATTGGCCCACTGTTTGAAATCTGGCTGAATGAACTCTTGCCAGGCTGGCGTGTTGAAAGAATAAACCAAGAACGGCTAACATAGACATAAATGGTTACAGTCTTTTCTGGACGTCATGAGTACAGTTTCCAGCTCCGTCCTTTGTTTCGCGAGAGCTTTCCTGTGTAGGTTCCTGGGTCCCACTGTGGGGGAGGGGGAGGGGGATAATATATCCACTACCCCTTAGCAAACATGTCGTAAAAGCAGACTATTTAGCGCTGTTTCCTTTCAAGTCGGTGTAACTGCCTCAGAAGCAAGGAACCCACTGTCTACATTTGAATAAGCCAGATCTGTAAAATGGATTTGCATTAAAATGTGCAAGTTCTGGTACAAGGTTAAAGTTTAGAAATTGACGAACAACTAGAACTTCCTGCAGGAGTTTACAGCCAGTCAATGCGAGGAAAAAGAAGAAAAAGAGGAAGAGGTTCGCGACAGACAAAATGACATACAGACAAACGCCTTGATACAGCTTAGCATATACCATACAATTCTTTTTCTTTTTCTTCTTTGCGTTTACCAGCTGTAAACTTTAGGTGAAAGTTCTGGTTATTCGTCCACTTCTTGACTGCAGTTCTGTTCCAGAACCTGAGTGTTGCGTGTGCATCCGTTTGCCACAATATTCTGACACAGGTGTATAGTTTAACATATACTATTACTACAACGGTGTTTCTCATTGTCTAAAACAATATGTTAACCAATGCTGCGCTATCCTGACATAAAGACGTATAACGTATTACATTTACTGTGGAATAGTATTCCCACAGTTTAATATGCTGCTGTATACTTCTATAATCTTACATACATATACACACTGTATAATGTGATATACTGACTTACAAACATAAGGAAGCCAACATTTACTGTGATATATTGACATATAAACATATATAGGCCAGCATATCAATGTCACATACTGTCATTTAAATGTATAAAGCTTAACAGATACTGTGGTATACTGACATATTACCTTATACCCCCCCCCCCTCCCATACACGTGACTGGTATATCATATGTTATACATGCTGTCCTACACATTTTTAGTCCAACACAATGTGCTATCTTATGCTTACGTTGTATACTGACATACAAAGATATACAGCCTTACATATATTATCTTATTTTTCAGTAAATTCTCATATTCACTTTGCTGTACTCCTCACTAGTAAAGAACAGTATACTGAAATATATGGTAAAGTTTCAACACAGGTTGTACATATTACTTAACCAGTCTCAACCGCACACGTTCACCGTTAAACTAACGCGATAAGGGTTCCTTCAATCGCTGTGCACGTCTTACTTGTGTTACATCTTCATGTAACCACTGTCTTACTCGACATTCCTAACCCGAACACACTGCCAGCACTGGGCTTGCGAATAAAGAAAGCAAGACCGTCAACACAAAATAATAGGTCTCTCTTGATTGGAGCTCAGGGCTAACAGTGATCTGAAACAGTCCAAGTTCTCCGAAGGTATTTCCAGCACCACTTGTTCCTGGCTGTGTCTGCTACGTTAGAGGAAATCCCCTGGAGGCGCGGACAAACTTCGCTAAAGAAGACAACCCGCGGTGCAGTGTGAATGAAACGTCATGCGATAGGCCCACTTAACAAAACCTAATTATTGTGTACAGTATTAAATTTAGAACTTGCTGTTGTTCGCGACACCAGTTTTTATAAAACGTTGCTTAGTGCATGAAATACACACTCTCCACTAGCTTTGATCTTGTGCGTGCGCGCGAGTGTGTCTGTGCGCGGGCGGGTGCGTATATGTGTGTATGTGAGCGTGCACGAGTGCGTGTATGCGTCCGTTATGTGTTTGTTGTGTATGCATATGTGTGTTCACACACACAGCTTATGTTACCGACGCTGCTTTTTGTTGTAGTTTGTTTTGTTTAATTGCCCTTCAGTCTGTAGGATTCATATCTCAAGGAAAAGAAGCAAACAGCTTCAAATAGAGGAAATCCCGTTTAACCGAACTCATATATCATTGTGATATAAGGGCACCACAAAACGGTTTAAAGTAACCTGCAGCCCCGTGTTGGCGGGTAGCACTTATTATCTCTGAGTAAACTGTATTTATACATTAGCGGATGATTACGTCTTCGCACACTGACAATGGGAAAGGACATTTGGGGTCGATTATTTAAAAGTGAAAGTCTTTCTGAGAAAAGCACTAGGACTTACCAAAAGTGATAGAATCGAGAATAAATTTATTGAGAAAAAGTCGGCGCAGAACCAATACTAAATCACATACAAAGGCAGCAAAGAAAATGGTATGCCACCTAGAGAAAACGTTGTGCAACAATATACCATACAAGGCATAGATCACACGATTACAAGGAATTAGGGCACTAGTGACTGACTGACTTTCTACCCCACCAGGACATCACACAAGCGACAAACACCCGATGACACAAAGTGCCACCATATGGATGAGGATCGCCGCGGAGAGGTCCCAGAAACCGCGTTCAGACAATTGACCATATGTATGGTTTGCCTATATTGCGGCCCCTGGCAAAACCAGGGTGGGGCTTCAAATGATAAAAAAATGTCGTTCTAAAAGGCACGAGACTGCATAACGGTAATTACTTAGAGAACTAGTAGGGACAAGAACCGGATGGGAAAATAATACCACAGACGCTACAACAGTGCAAGGTCCGGCAATTTAGAAATGAGACTAATTCCATAAAAATTAAAATAATCAACAGTTGAAGAAATAGCCTGTATTTTATTCAAAGTAAGCCCCTTGTGCATTGATACAGCAAGTGGCACGATCTAATAAACAATAGAACCACCTCTGTAGTTCTTCTGTTGTTATGGCCTTTAAAATCGATGTTACGGCCCTTTAGAAGTCATCAATATCGTCAAATGGGCGTCCTTTCAATGTCCTTTCAAAGAAATAATCACAGGAAGATAAATCTGGGAAATATGACAGATGGTTCAGAACATACACTTGTTTTGGGGCCAAAAATTCCTGTACAACTACCGCCCTTTGAGCCGGTGTATTGTCATTAAGAGGAAATAAATTGCCAGGTGTTGAATACAAACCGGCAAGCAACTTTTTTTCTTGCTCATATCTTCCACTAAAATGTTACATATAGTCTCTGTGTTACCACCAAATTCATCAACCATCATCCTCACAGTTGAAGAACGATCTTCTTATAACCGTTCTCGGAATTTTGCGAACAGAAATTCGGCGTCCAGGTCAAGCTGCACTAGTAATCATACCCACACAATTTTTGAACTGTGAATACAAGCTAAAAATGTGTGCATGATATAAACAATTATCCCCATAAACTTGTGGCATCAATTCAACTGTTGCAATGGCGCTTTTTCAGAGTTTTAAACAAAATTTAATTTCAGCTTTTTTTGCTCCATGCTGATAACGTAAAAATACAACTCTGACTAGGTTAACAAAATCGCGGCTTGTTTGTTGTCTACTTATCGGGCGGCGATGGAAAGTTGCCAGATCATAGACGAAGGTTGTCTCTTTGTATTCCATGCTGTGAATCATAGATGCCATTTGTGTCTTAGCCATAACAAAATCAGTCTCAGTTCTTGATTGTCGGACCTTGTATGATGTGTTTGTTGTCGAGGCGACCAGAACAAGATGCATGTCGTTCATCCCCTCTAATTGCTACCTGAATAATTTGACACCCTGCAATCAGATCTCAGTATAGATTACAGAGCAAAACGGATCTGAAAGTTTGTCTCAGTGAGACCAAAGAACATCAATACTTGTGGCAAGCCAAAAAGACATGAAGGTTTTACAGATCTGGATTATTTGTATGCAAACTGTTGGTTCAGGACCTCTCAATCTTATTAACTCCGACTTCGAAAGAAATGCCTCTAACTAGTAGACTTTTACATGAACGTTATGGAACACTGCGCTATTCTACCCTGCCCAAAATGTGGCTCTGGAACCCACACGGGAATAATTAAATTGCATTTGGTAGATCTTATTGTAATTAAAACTAGGCTGAAATTACTATTATTATTATTATTATTATTATTATTATTATTATTATTACGTATTTTGACGAGCCGAGTTAAAAACCGTCATCATAGCAATCAAAACACTTTCATAAGCGACTCCATTATAGCAGCTAGCGAAGAGTTCCAACTTCTGTGGTAGCAGCAGCAGGGATATTATATATCGTCTTGTCTTTCCCCTGAGTGTAGAGTTTCGGCCATATTCCTTGGTGATTCCCCGCTGGACTATTCTCTCCAGAATCTGTTGATCCCTCTGCACTGTTCACTCGTCACAAAAAGGGCCTTGATCAAAATTAGCTTGTCATGCATCGATTTACCATCAAGGGGTGCAGAAATAGCGCGTGACAGTCTATTCATTTCCTAACAAACCTGAATATGCTGGAAAAAATATCCAAATTATTTAATTATCTGGGATTTATGAAGCTATGCTTGTCACGCTGCACTGAGGAGTATACATGTCTCAACATTTGTCAGCATGTTTTGTGAGTCTTTTACAATCATTACATAGTTTTGAGCTTCTCCCACTTCCATTCTCAAACTAAATGCGGTAGTATCACGTACCAGGCTTTGTTGCATTAAGTAATGCCCCTTCACTTTTATTATCAACCTTCATGCACTTTCTTTGCCTCTCAACATAAAGCCATATGTATAAATACAGTGGAACCTCGCTTAACGAGCATAATTCGTTCCAGAAGCATACTCGTTAAGCGAAACACTCGTTATGCAAAGCGATAATTCTCATATAAATTAATGTAAAATACGATAATACGTTCCATGTCGAAAAAAATACTCACAAAATGCTATGTATAAGTTATACTATAACATTTATTCAAAGAAAATTATATACATATTTAAGGAGAGTAAATCATCTTCATCTTTTCTTCAAACGCGGAACGAACCCACATGGAATGCGAATTCGATTTGCAGAAAAAACAGTCGAAATAATTATGGTAGCTAATTATTTTTTTTACTAGAAAGATGTTCAGAGACATTTGTTTTTGTCGACGCTTCAAAATTCGGCGAAAATGCGACACAGCATTATCATTAAATTTGCAGCGCGCATAGCCACTTCCTTATTAGGGTGATGCTTCTCAATGTGAGAAGCAACAGTTTCCCATGCTTTCAGCATTTTTCTTATTTCGCCAGAAGATTGTTGCTTTTGTGTTACCTTCTCCTCCTCCTCCTCTGACAAACTTTCCTCCAAAACGTCTTGTTGTGAAACACAATGCAACTCCATAAGCTCTTCGATGGTGAGCTCTTGGCTGTGCTCTTCCACAAGCTCCTTGATATCACTGTTATCCACTTACAATCCCATGATAGTGGCTAAAGACACAATCTCGTTGACTACAGGTTCCACATGTACTGTCTTGAACAACCCAAAGTCACAAATCGGCAACACTCTCCGGCCAAAGCTTCCTCCAAGAAGAAGTTAGGGTTCACTTGGTAGCCCCTTCCCCTGTCTTGTCGGTCATCTTGAGGCAGGCAATGAGGAGGAAGTAATTTTTCCAAAACTCTTTGAGAGTGAGGTTGGTCCCTTCAGTCACCTGAAAACAATGCTCGAAGAGTGCTTTAGTGTAGAGCTCCTTAAAGTTAGAAATAACTTGCTGGTCCATTGGCTGGAGTAACGGAGTGGTGTTGGGAGGCAGAAACTGGATCTTGATTAACTTAAATTCAACAGGGGGGTCATCTTGTAGGCCTGGAGGATTCATGTACATATATCACGATATAACACACACGTTTGAGAAAATGTGTGATCACAAGCGACAGTGCTACTGGAACCAGTGTTAATCACTGATGTAACATGCGCAAAATCCGGGACTTCCCCTCTCCTCGCCACTCGTTATGTGAAAGGTCGCTCATTAATGAAGTCATTCTTTTACAATTTGTTTTGCTCGTTATGCGAATTACTCGTTATGAGAGGTGCTCGTTAAGCGAGGTTCTAATGTAAACACAATACCTGGACGGGAATTATCATGAATCAGATGCTGCATTTCTGATTCTGCAGCACGCGTTGGCCAGCCACCGCTCTCCCGACCAACGTTGTACGAAACCCCATAAAACACCGGTTTCAAAATGTGGGTGGCGGCCCTTTTGTGGGCCGAACGATCCTTTCTCAGGGGTCGCCAAAGACCATAATAAAACACAAAGTCACCGAAGTTATGAAGTAGCACTGAAAATAATTGTATGCTGGGGGTCGCCACAAAATAAGGAAGTGTATTAAAGGGTCACCACATTAGAAAAGTTGAACCAAAAGTTGATAGCTCGAACACCATGATTTGAGATTAATTATGTTCGTATTTTATAGTTGTGGGTTTCAAGCTGTAGGATAGGCAGGGCCATTTAAGGCGCCTTTTTTGGGGGTGCAAAGTTGGTTATGTTCTTAGTAAACTTGCTTCCATAGCGAGGCGCACACGCCATTTGTAGGTGACAGGTTCGATTCCCGCCGCGGTAACTAGCTTTCTATTTGTATGTCGTCTAGTGTGTCATTCTATCGTTTTGCTTCTTTCTATGAGTGCCCATCAATGCATTATCTATTTGATTAATATATAAATATTCTTTCCTCCAATCAGTATGTGGCCCTCAGTCTATCTAGGGTTTCATGCAGGAGGTGTTTCTTGTCTGCAGCTACTCTGAAATATGACCTCGCATGCTGCAGTTTAAGTCTCAAGTACAAGCATAGATTACGTACATACTATGTGGGCATCTCTTGCACATCTCAGAATCACCCGCATGATATCATTCGGTATGCGTTCCAGTTTCGTCAGCTTACTGTTTGATACGGTGAAGTCTAGAGTCAATATTGAACCACCAAGATAATAAAGAGCTAATACAACCTTTCTGTTCCGTGTTGCCATAATCTTTATTCCCTTTTGGTATGCTTCTGCAACTGCCAACACGTAGTTGTGTCCTGACGAATTTCTCTAACCACTATTTTTCTTTTAATTTGTAAAAGTCGGCTCTGTGGCTAAATCGATGCGAACGCTTCGTAATGCCGGGATGCTGGGTTCGATCCCAACTGCGGGCCATGCGCCTTGCGTTGGTTTCGACAGTGGTATCAAGAAAGAAGCCCGTCCAGAAAGCAATTTCAAACTACTGAACATAAATTTGCCTAGAAAAACCACACAGGTTCACACAGGTGGGGTTGGTTCTGCAACGTCCTGTAACGGATAAGCAACAACCTTGGGAATTCCCCCCCCCCCCCCCCCTCGCCAATGTTTTCTTTGTGTAGGCGTCGCTGTCAAATATTTGCCCTAGTTCACTGGGAAAAGCTATTGAGTTCATAGCAGAACAGATAGTCAATGACTAACAACAACGAAGGATCAGAAGGTTGCCGGAGGAGGGGGGGGGGGGGTATATTCCACAGAAAGATCATACGTCATATACTGCCAAGCTCGGTCAATGTATGCTACTTGTCTCTGGCGACATGACAGAGACTGAATGTCACACCTGAATTTCCCAACCTTCACAATTATCCTATTTCATAACATGAGATAGTTGTGAAGGTGACATCCACACGACTGTGAACGTTAGAAAAAATCATGATAAATAAGATACTAACTGAGGATGTGTATTTGTATCCTATTTCTTTCATCAATATCAGCAGGTGTCTCTAGGAGTCGCAGTTTAACGAATGACAGCTAGCCGAGCCAGGGGGCGCTCAGGTTTGTGGGTATGCTGGGATATTATGCGGTTATATAAGCTGTCAGTGACTCATATAATCCAACTTCTTCAATTCAATGTGGCTCTCTGCCTCTTGGTGTTTCTATGTTCGTGATGTATGCTCTCGCTGCTGGCATCGTTGGATTCATTCTTATTAGGTGGCCAAGCCCTTCTAGTCTTTAATGCTGAATGGATTTAACGATGTGTTTTGTTTAAACAGTTCTTATAATCTCGCCATATCTCACGTGATAGCTTCTGGTTTTATTTGCTGCTTTTCTCTAGTATCTCCTTTTACAAGTAGTTAGTTTTTCTTGTGTTCATTACATAATGTGCATGTCTGACACTGGTAACCTAGAGTTGAAATAAAGATTTATGAGTTTGTGTAGCTTATCATAAACAACAAACCCTATTGTCCTATTAAAAAGGCTGGCTGATCATGCACAGAAGCATTCAACAAAAACAATAATAATGTTATTTTATCGTTTTCTGTCTTCATTTTCACCCTGAAATGAACAGTGGTTTTCAGACTTAAACCATTACCAACAAAGTGCAGATAGACTGGCTGGTTGTGCACTATTTGGCGGGGAAGTGATGTATGACAAGCTAGATGTTGTAAGGGTCCTTTGGGAGAGAATGAACAGTGTGGAGGCACAAGCAGATCATTACGGTCTGCAGAGAATGGCAATGCAAAGAGTTACCAGGGGATCTGGCCAATGTCGACACTCAAGGGAAAGATTAGACAGATATATAATCAGACTGTTGCTGGTGCCATTGGAAATGGAACAAATCACTTGCTGCTGAAGATGAGGACGGAGCACTTATGGGAGTTTTTCTAGTGCTTTGTTTGCGGATTCTTAATTCAACACTCAGCATTTTTTTCTGTAACTGTTGGTCTGTAGTGCATGACAAATGATTTGACAAGAAGCGAAGACATGACTAATTAATACTAACTTGTAGTCATCCATCGCTTCTATGATGATGTACACAATACAAAAGATCAGAAGCATGGGCAACAGAAGCTTGCTTAAAAGAGAATAATTAAGGGGTTTCCTGAAAAAGGATGCTGGGTTTAAAGGCGCTGATATGACAGCCTGGATGTAAACCAAAACACAGTGTGTCAACTGCTCTGTTGCTCACTCACTCACACACAGAGAGAGAGAGAGAGAGAGAGAGAGAAAGAGATAGAGGGGGGGGGGGGGGGGGGAGAGAGAGAGACTACATCTCTGAGAAGCCTAGAAACACCCACTGCCACCTGACACTTTATCACTGTTGATTCTCATGGTTAGATGTTTGTACCTGACACAGAAAGCCACTCAGCCAAATGATTCCACAAAAAAATAAAAAGTGCCTATACTCACAACACAGTATCTAAACAAAAGTGCTAGTACTAACCACTACTTTTACAGTATTGCTAATCACAATACATAAAGTAACAAAGGTGCCGGTACTGGGTAACTTTGCATACTGCATGAGAAAAAAAAACCTTATGCCAATAAGTATGGGTCATATCACAGACTACTAGAGTCTCTAGAATGTTTGCGTTCTTCTCACCTATGACTTTAGCCAAGGTATCACTCATGACATGACTAGCCAACGTATCACATATGATATGACTAGCCAACATATCACCTGTGACATGACTGTAGCCAATGTATCACCTATGACATGACTGTAGCCAATGTATCACCTATGACATGACTGTAGCCAATGTATCACCTATGACATGACTGTAGCCAATGTATCACCTATGACATGACTGTAGCCAATGTATCACCTATGACATGACTGTAGCTAATGTATCACCTATGACATGACTGTAGCCAGTGTGTCACCTATGACATGACTGTAGCCAATGTATCACCTATGACATGACTGTAGCCAATGTATCACCTATGACATGACTGTAGCCAATGTATCACCTATGACATGACCGTAGCCAAGGTATCACATATGATAATTCTGTAGCCAAGGTATTACCTATGACATGACTGTAGGCAAAGTGTCACAATGGTATGACATTCAAGGTATCACATGTGATACTACTGTAGCCAAGTCCTTCATGTACTTATTTTTTGTGTCTTCCTCTAGATCTGTTCCCCATCATGCTTTCTAATTGAATACAACTGTACTGGGTCTAAATCAGACTTGACTCTTTTTCTTTTAACAGTTTTGTTTCCTTTTTTTTTTTAAATTTGTGCTTTTTAAAAAAAAATGTTACAAAGAAATACTTCTGCCACAGTTGTTCTTATTCTAATCTCTGCAAGGCATTTTGCAGCAGATTTCATGACTGTTTTGAGATAATTGTGCTGATTCACTTAAAGACAGGAAACATTTACATACACACGAGTTGCTGAGTCTCCACTGAGATTACTGATAAAATATGATGAGCACTCGTAGACCATGAGGGAAATGTACATCAGAAAATGAACAGAATTAGTGAAAAGATCCGTCAAAAACTGAGCCTGAAACATCAAATAACATAAAATCTCTCAGTTGAGATAAACAGTTGCTACATTTCTCAACCAGACATCTTTCTGCACAGAAGTAAAAGTGTTCCTACAGAGAAGAGCTATTATAATGAAGACAACATGTTTACCTATCACATCCAAAACTGAACTAACAACGACAGTGACATTTATACAAGAGACAAAATTGTTGATATAGACAACTTATTTCAGGCATATAAAAGAAGAAGAAGAAGACATCCAACATCAACGTTTGCAGCTTGATTATTTAACTATATTTCTAAAATTAACATCTAGTATCTTTAATAAAATTTTGAATACTGAATTAAGAATCGACATCACAGCACTAGATGGAACAAAGAATCAACATCACAGCACTTAGGACATTTCCATAAGCACTCTGTCCTCATCTTCAGCAGCAAGCGCAGAGTTCCAGTGGTACCAGTAACAGTCTGACTGTATATCCATCTCACATTTTCCCTGAATGCTGGTCCTTGACCAGGTCCCCTGCTCATTCCTCGCAGCTCCATTCTCTTGAGACCTTGATGACTCATCTGTGCTTCCACACTGTTCACAAACCCCAAAGGGCCCTTACAACTTCTAGCTTGTTGTGCATCAGTTCACTACCAAAGTGTGCAGAACCACCCAGATTTTCTGCCTGCACATTTCCTAATACACCAGCATATCCTATTGGAAATATTCAAAGGACACTAACTACCCCGGATCTATAAAGCGATGCTTGCCACTCTTCACAGATCATACAGGTCTTTACCTGTCTCAGCATGCTCTGTGAGTCAGTTACAGTTATGACATGTGTATACAGCTGATTCTCAATCCAGCAAAAAGCTGCAGTGTCTCCACCTTCATTTTCAAACTAAATGTTGTGGTGTCATAAGCCAGGATTTGTTGCACTAAGCAACATTCATTCACTTTTGCTAAGAACTCCCATGAAATTCATCTGCCTCTCAACATATAGTCATCTGTATAGATAATCACATCACCTGACAGAAATTGTCACAAATCAATTGTTGAACATCTGATTCTGTAGTGCCCGCTGGCCAGTCCCTGCACTCATGGTCTAATGTAATCAGGACTCTACACAAATCTGACTTTTGCTGGGACACTGACCCACTGCTCTGCTCAACCAATGTTATAAAGCCTGCACACATGTCCAATTGTGTCTTCAGCTAGAGCCATTCAAGAGTTTTTCTGTCAGTGTCCCTTAGCTCTACCTAGGGCTTCATGCAAGGGGTGTTTCTTATCGCCGGCTTCTCTGACATATGACTTAGTGTGCAGAACTTTGAGCCTATCTGTAATAGTTTGCAGTGCATACACACTATCAAGGTATCTCTTGTATATCCCAGAATTACTTTCATGGCTTCATTCTGTAAGCATTCAAGTTGCATCAGCTGATGGCAAGCATCCCGAGTCCATAATCTATCTAGACTAATATTAGAAAGCTCACCACTCTTTAGGCCTTTGCTTGTGCCATGAGGTTTAGTTGTTAAAGAGCTGCTCCTGTGGGCAAAATGTCCTTCCTCTTACAGGTAAAATGGAGAGAGTCTTGGAAGAGTTAATGCAGTTTACTGTGTTGCTCCACATCTACATTTGTCATGGAATCATTGAGACCAATTTTATAAAGTGAGGTTACAGTGTTCCAGTTTGTGTACACAAATTCTGGTCAAATTTTTTGCTACTGAGTCTATTTATGCTATGTAAGGACCCAAACAAACATTTCAAAATGTGATGATTTTGCAAAATCTAAGTAAAAATGAAACAAATAAAGCTGCAATTATTTTACCATAAAAGTACAAACACATTTATAGTAAAGCTTTGCCCAAATCAGCATGTATTATAGTATTATAATGTTATTATAACATTGCTGAAATATAATATAATAAATTTTCTACAAGGAGCTGATCACCAGACTTCATAAATCTGTTGTTATCTAATGTCTGTGATTATTTTATCACCTACATCTCTTTATAGTACTGATTATGAAATTACCTCCCCCCAAATTTTTGAATATTTCAGCAGTTTCAGCTAAAAGTTTCCTGAGAGTACTTTTTAATCTACCACAAAAAGCAAAAGCATTCTCATAGGTTACTGTTTCCACAGTTTTAACTGAAAAGTTGCTAGGTATTTTAAAAAAAAAGTGTTAAGAAACCTTACCAGACCTCCAAACCACTGACAAAATTACATTAAAGAATTGAACTGTAGCCAATGTATCACCTATGACATGACTGTAGCCAGTGTATCACCTATGACATGACTAGCCAATGTATCACCAATGACATGACTGTAGCCAGTGTATCACCTATGACATGACTATAGCCAATGTATCACCTATGACATTACTGTAGCCATTGTATCACCTATGACATGACTGTAGCCAAGGTATCACCAATGACATGACTGTAGCCAAGGTATCACCAATGACATGACTGTAGCCATTGTATCACCTATGACATGACTGTAGCCAAGGTATCACCAATGACATGACTAGCCAACATATCACATATGATATGATTATTATTCAGTGTTAAAAACTATGACAAAATGAAGCAAATATATTCAGTAGGGATAACCAAGCTAAAAATAACTCATACTGGAGATACAAACATAAAAAAGTATAACAATTATTTTTCAAGTGATCTTAAATCAACAGGATATTAATGACATAAATATTTATGTAGATAGTCCTCATTAGATTTTATTGTATTATAATAAATGAATCACTGTTGAAATATTCATATATATTCTTTCTCTGTTCATGCACACAATTTATAGGATAGTTGTCTTTTTAAATCCATTTTCTGCATAGATAAACACAACTTCTTTACCATAATTCAGACAAGAAGATCAGAAAATAGGAAGATAGTGCTGAATTAGCTCAAAATATTTCAACCAATAAAAATATTCTATATGAATTGAAACCATCAGTGTGAAAGGTTCTCAAAGTTACAAAAGTACGTTGAATATATTTTGGAGTATACAAAAGTAAACAAAAGAACTGTAGAGTCCTTTTGACTAAAAAAATAAAAGAAAACCTTTACAGAATGTAAAGGTAGTTGCATTTCTTTACATGAATTCACAAAACAACTACAGCATTTGACTACTGTTTGTGGTTTTACTAGGTAATTTTACATTGAATAGTTTGCCATTGTTTACTGAACAGTTAAAATCACCAAAAAGCAGCAGAATCAAATTCTGTATACAGGCGTTACAAAATTGCATTCAAAAACTTTAAGCCCAGATGCTGACCTTACAATGTACACTTTATTTATGATGAGGATATTAAACATATATCACCATCAAGTGCTTTTTCAGATGAGGTGGGCAATCATGCCTTTCCTAAATCTGCAATCTTCAAATCATGAATTAGTTTGTGTGCTGACAACCCTACACACCATGACAAAAGGCTGTCAAGAATCTTCTCAGATTGTCTTCCTCTGTCATTTTTACCACAGATCTTTCCATTGGTCACAATATTTTCCATTTTCCTTCTTTTCATAATATAAAGAAACAATGAACTACTGTCTTTATCTGATGTTTGTGATAAGCTGTCTGAGCTCTCACCTCTTTCAAAACATCTGGGTTGCTCTTTTTAGCTGCCCAAGGAATTCTAAGATTTCTTTTGTAAAACCACATTTCCAAGGCCTCAAAAACCTGTTTGGCTTGTTTATTAATTGCCCAGGATTTACAACCATCTGTTAAAACTGGCTGTACATAGCATGCAAGAGTTCTCTTTTTAACCTCCAGTGACATTGAATTATTGCAAAGTATGTTCATTTTTATTTTTAAAAATCAGCCTTGGTCTGTCATTTTCTGTTTTTTATCTCTGTGATACATAAAGATTTAAAATACTTGTATTCAAAATTATTAAAACAACTGGAACAATTGAAAGTATTCAGGGTAAAAATTTTAATTTGGTATACAAAGTAACACATAAACAGGTGGATAATAAAATTATACAAGTACATTGATGTTGACAACATCCCCCATTGGGTACAGATTTGTCTATAAAATGTGAGTCTAGCCTCATATGCCCGATGTGACCTTTAGTTTCACAAATACATCACTGTATTAGGGAGTTTTAAAAACAAAAGTAACATTTAAAACTGAGTCCAAAAGTCATATAAACATTTTTAAATTTTTTAACTCTTTAATTTCCAAGAAATGTCTGATATGTGACAGACATCTTATCTTGAAACCTAAGAATAGCAGTACATATTCTTAGTTTTTACATTTGAGTAGACAAACTAGAGAAATCTGTCTACTAAAATGGCCGCTTCCACTGTGTGTTGAGCCCCTTCACAAGTAAAGCACTTATGAATTTTGTTAGTGGTTATCTTCACCCTTAGGTATTT
Source organism: Candidula unifasciata (assembly GCA_905116865.2). Lineage (NCBI taxonomy): Eukaryota > Metazoa > Mollusca > Gastropoda > Stylommatophora > Geomitridae > Candidula > Candidula unifasciata. The sequence continues at coordinate 355,855 of CAJHNH020005290.1, forward strand.
GTTGTAAAACTTCCTGGGATTGAACGAGTGGAGGAAAAATTTAGCAGACAGTTTTGTTACAGTAGATAAATATCAAGCTGTTGGTGATACACATCAAAACTGACATTGCTACTTCATGTCACTTGTGTCTACCATAGGATTCTTGTATGTGGTTGTTGCCCCTTTGTAGAATGGGTTGTCTTGCTAAAAAGAGAAAAGTAAAATAATAAGTAAAGCAATTACTGAATGCAGCAGAGGAAAACAAAAACAAGTTATCACTAAAAATGAGAAAGGGTGGAAGTCAGAATTTAAGTAATCACTGAAAGTAGCAAAGGTAAAAATAACAAGTAATCACTGAAATATGAAGCAGAAGAGATAAGTATTTATTAAAAGGAGAAGAGCTAGAAATATCAAGTAAATTTATCAATGAAAGGAGAAAATGCAGAATCGAAACATTTTCATCCATTGTTCTTAAAATGATGATTCTGATCCAGTAACATTTCCATGCATATGAAGCGTATGCATTATACAATAAATTGCTTAAGACAGGCAAAAGGTAAGATTTCTCTACCGCATGAGGAATTTGTTCATCTTCCTCATCATCTCAAAGCCTGTCTCCATGCATGGTTCACAAGATGTGTTTAAAAAAAATTATTATCAGTTATAACCAAAACAGTTTGGAGAGGATTTTATTGATATAAATGCTAGTTTTCTCCCTTCTCTGCCCTTAACTCCACCTGATGGACCACTAGCTATCAATCAACTCAGCCAGGCCATCTGATCCTTTGTTATCATGTGTAGCTCACCAACACCCCCTTATCTTCTTCACATCATTCTATAATGTGTTTTATGTGTGGTACACCTCTGAGTCCATTGGACATGCCCTATCTAAACTCCAGGAAAGCCTGAACAGTGTCATAAACAAGGCCAGTGAATGGGGCCTTGAAGTAAGCAAGAACAAAACACTCTCCTCTCTGTCTACAAAGGAAGAAAAGTTCATACTAAAATTTAACTGTGATGCTGTTCCCGGCTCCACCTCTCCAACCTTCTTGGCAGTCATCTGACATGGAAATAACACATACTGGGAAACTAACAGAAAGGCCATGAGGAAACAAAGTATGATGAAAGAATTGGCAGGAAACACTTAGAGAATGGACAGTGGCATCATTCCCAACACAATGTGCTTGCTGCTCTTTTAGGTACAAATGCAGAAGATTTCCTACCTGAGCCCATTTGCACTGTTTTAAATCCTCCTCAAATTTGGAGTATTCAATTCTGTCAAAGATGGTTGTCAGAATCTTCCACAGCAACAACAGCAGTAGGCCGATGGCTACCACTCCACCAACTACACCAGCTGCAATGGGCACAATATTGACTGGCTCAGGGCAAGCTGTGGAGATATAATGAGTGACAAACTAAATGTTGTCCTTGTTCCAAGGATATTTCTCAAAATCTTTTTCATAATCAACAACAACATGAACACAAAAACAACAACAAAGAGAATCCAATTTAAATTATGTTCCCTTTATCTCAGGAGCAACAACACTGACAATGACAACATCAACAATAACAACAATGACAGCAACAGAAACAACAAGATTAAGAAAAAAAAAAGCAACAATAACAAACACACACACAAACAAACAAACAACCAAAAAAGGAAAGCAAGACAAAGAGTCTTCTTCACATTGACCGGCTGCCAACTTCCAGCTGCTCTCCACTTCTGGACCAGAGTTCTTCTCCACAACCTAAGTGTTCCATGCAGAACATCTATTCTACAGATCTGACTCATGTATATGCAGACTGTTGATTCCTTGCCTCTCGTGCATATGCATTCCATCTTCGAAGGAAACTCCCACTTAGTCGACATTCTTTTGGGTGGGCAGCGGACTGTATTTGTTTTTTTTCCACAGAGGGGCCCCAGAACCCACACGATGGGGGAAAATTGTTGATTTCTATCCTCTATCTTGGGATCAACAATCACAACAACAAGAGTAGTAACAACAACAAAACAACGTAAGTTTCTATCAGATATCATAGTGAAACAATCCCAACAAACAAACACAAGTATCAAACACATTTTACTCTTTTTTTTTATTCCACTGCTGTAAAACTAGCAACTAAAAAGGCAGTGCTGTCATTGAATATTTCTTCTGGTATTTGGTATCTTATGCAATATCGCTCTCATTTAATGTTAGCAAGAGAGTGCTAAAATGTTACATAGAACCTGTTCTGCTGTATGGCAGCAAATTTTGGAATATCAGTGAACAAATTAAGAAGAATTTGGAAGCAACAGAGATGTGGTTTCTGAGATGAATGTTACAAATACCTTGGACGGCCAGAGCAACTAACAATGATTCCTTGAAAGAAGCTACTGAAAGTAGACCTCTATATACAACAATGTGAAGGAGACAAACACTCTTCTTTGGCCACGTAATGAGAAGAGAGGCATTGGGGAATATCGTGACAACTGGAAATAACAGTAGAAAGAGGGGTAGAGGAAGACCAAGAGATACCATGCTGGATGGGCTAAAACAATGGCATGGAGGGATATCATCAGGAGAGCTGTTCCAGGCAACGAGGGATCGTGATCTGTGGAGATGCATGAGCGCCTAAGCCGGTTGGCAGGGCACATGATGATGATAACGATTTGGTAAAGAATCTCTTTCACTCCATCTGGATATATCTATAAATATTCAAGTCTCCTCTCATTGGTTACATAAAGAACAAACTTACCAAAGTGCACAGACTGTATCTCACTAGTGAGAACCCTTGTTCTGCACTTGTCCTTCAAAGAGTTGGCAGGTTATTTTGTGATTTACAGCTAGATTGTGACATCTGTGCCTTTTAGTCCAATACATCTTAATTCAACAAACCTTTAACTAGCCTTTCATGAAATGTTGGTTACAAAGTCTATGCTTTCTCCCTAAAACAATGGTCTCTGGAACCCACACATAGAGCGAGAAACAAAATGTGTATACAGATTCACAAATGTGTTGTTTTAGGTTACCATTCATACTTTAAAAAAAAAATTAGTTTGAGCATGAGCCTGTTCAGCCATTATATTACATTTGCAACTGACTAGGCACTTTTAGCCTGGTTTCTGTTGTCACAGGCTTCATTTAGTGGGTGATATATTGAATAAGTGGTGTATTTCACCATTGATAGTTCTTGCATTCCAGTAAACGATGCTCCATATCATCTTGCTGCTTCCATTTATCCATCACAACTGCCTTTCATTACATTCAGAAAAAAATATTGGAGTGTAAATAAGTAACTAGAATTCAATAAGTTAATTTAACACCTGTATGAGGCAAGAAGAAGTAACAAGTGTACATTATGAAGGGAGTAATAATAACGGCATGGTGTATTGTTTGGTACAAAAGAGGTTGATTCTCTCTGCAATTAATCTTCTTCTTCAGGTCATGTGGCATGTCTGTTCCCAACCTTCCTGACGTGTGTACTGTCAGTCACTTACAGATGCTATATGTTTCAGTCACACAAAGATGCTATATGTGTCCGTAACATATAGATGTTATATGTGTCAGTCACTTACAGATGCTATATATTTCAGTCACATACAGATGTTATATGTGTCAGTCACTTACAGATGCTATATGTTTCAGTCACATGCAGATGTTATATGTGTCCGTCGCATACATATGCTATATGTGTCAGTCACTTACAGATGCTATATGTTTCAGTCACATACAGATGCTATTTGTGTCTGTCACATACAGATGCTGTATGTGTCAGTCACTTACAGATGCTATATGTTTCAGTCACAAACAGATGCTATATGTGTCAGTCACTTACAGATGCTATATGTTTCAATCACATACAGATGCTATATGTGTCCGTCACATACAGATGCTATATGCATCAGTCACTTACAGATGCTATATGTTTCAGTCACATACTGATGCTATATGTGTCAGTCACATACTTATGTTATATGTCATAATGCCAAATAGTCCCTCATTTCTTTTATTGTCCCTCTGACCTTTTCTTCTGCAACTTTCCCACTGGCATGATGTGCTCCAATTTTCCCTTCTCACTATGTGCCTAGTAATGAACATAAATCTCTATTTATGTAGTGCCAATACCTGTATAAGGATGTGAAAGTTGGACACTTAACAAATCAGCTGAAACACATTATGTGCCATTAACTCTTTTGGTACTATATGATTTCAACAGCAGACACCCAGTAAGGAAAATAATGAGTTCATGATTCACATTGAGGCTAAAATAGTATAAATGGCTACTAAGAAAGCTAAATTGTTTAAATGTTCTCTCAATTAATATAAAAAGTTAAAAAACATATTGTGCTGGGATTTACTTAAATAAGTCAGTTACACATGATACATTTCTTGGGAATGAAAGATATTTATATATAAAAGTTACACAAAAGTCCTACAAATTCACTGGAAAGAAATCAGAGCAAACAAATCTATGCAAAATGAAATCAATATTAACAGTTAAAGTATGAGAACTCTTCAACTATCTTTAAGGAAGTTTACATAAATACTTGGGGTCTGGGTAGGTAAGTGGTCAAGTCATTTGCCTTATGCTCTAAAAGCTGAGGGTTTGTTTCATGGACTTTATCATTCCCTTCTTAGGGACAGCTTTTATGGTGATCCCCTGAAGCTATTCTTTGTGTGATGCTCTCCATAGATGTCTAGCTGATGTGCAGAAACACACTGAGCTATATGTGATAAAATTAAGTGCCATGAAGTTGATCTCCACGACATTAACTTTATAAGTACAAAAGTATTAAACACAAAAGTAATCTCACTTGTAGTCTTCTGGACATTGATAACAACATCTGTTCCATTACTGGATCTAGTTATCTGGAAATACAGTGAACAACCATCATCTTGTATGATGGAGCACACATTTGGTCCCTCGTCACCTAATGGAAGAAAATAAAACTGGTTATAACTCCATTAATTATTATAAATTTGCTTTTAAACTTAAAATTTCTGCTTCAGTAATTATGTCGCAAAGAAATCTCATACACTATCTCTTATAATAATCTAACAATTAATTTTAATGAAGTTTAAATAGAAAATGAAGCCCATACAATTTTTAAATGGTATGATACTGTCATGATCACTTTTATTTAACATAAATTATGAAAATTAAATTAAACAAATAATAGGATACCAAATAATGTTGATGGTTTTCAGTTAACATGATAATTGATGTGAATGAAATCCCACAAATTTTGGAGTAAAAAAAAATATTAGAGAAACATAAATAACTAACATGAGAAAAGACAAAAAAATATTTATCTCAGTTACAATATAGAAGGGTTGAATAAAACTTTGTTGTTTAAATTACTAATACGATAAATTTATGAGGCAACAAGTTTTAAAGATTTTCAGTTATCAAAATAATGAATGTAAAAGAAATTTGACAAATTGTGACATTTAATATTTGTAAAAATCTATTAACAGCCAGACACATCTATCATTTTAAGTGCTGTTTGTCCATTTTGATAAAAATCATGATCCAATATATAATTATTTAACTCTCTGAGTCCCAAGGAATGGATCATACATTCATAGGTTCATTCCCAGAAGTTAAGTGAATGCAAGATTTGCAGACTTTATGCCTCTCTTGACTACCCCCTGGGCCTCTGATGCTAAACTCCCTTGGACTCAAAGAGGTAATTTGGATGAGTTACTGCCTTTTTAACTGTACAAATCCTTGTATGAAGTTTAGTTTATGATAATTACCTACATTTTCAAATAATGAGTTTTATTTTCAGCCTTTTGTTGATAAATGTAATAAATGTAATATTGGTCTTTATTTTTGTCTGGAAAAATTTAAGACTGTTCCAGGTACAACATTTCAAGGCCATGAGAAAAACTGGAGCAAGCCAAACTTTACGGGTTGCTGACTGAATTACAACAGACAATGAAGTTCATACTAGAGACAGAAGTGCAGAAATAGATAATCTATTTCAAGTGAACAAAAGAAGAAGAAAACTGAATTTTAAAAAATAATATAAAGACACGAACAACATATTTTACTATGCAAACAAAAAAATTGTTAATATAAAACATATTCATTGAAATACAGGACTACAGTGGAGTCTGGATAAGTAGAAGTCACAGGGACATTTTTTCTTTTTATCCTAACTTCTGCTTATCCAAATAGCCCACGTAGTACAGAGAATACACTAATAACATGGCCAGGACCAAGCTGATCATGTTGCCTAAACTGAAATTCGACTTATCAGAGTTCGACTTAAGTTGACTCAACTGTATATATATGTCAGCTGTACGATTCTCTGATTTGCTTCACATTAAGTTGATTTATTTATGTACTTTGCAGAAAAACAGTACTGTTTTTAGTACCATTGGAATTCGAGCTCTGTGCAGGCTGCTGAATTTGATTTGAAAGAAATCAAAAATTTCAAACTTTCTCTACTTTCAGCTGTCTAGATGACAGCTTTTATATCCTAGAGGGATCCTTGGATAATTTGCCTAAATTCAGTTTCTATGAGGCGTACACTACGCCTATATTTTGTTTCTTTGTGACTTCATGTCTGGCTTAGTCAGACTGGTTCTGGCTGCTTCTGACTGGGCAGCTTCTGTGTTTTGTGTGGTAGTCTCCAGTCCTGAGAAGGGCTATCAGTTTTTCTGTCTGGGATGGTTGGGTTGCAGTTCTTGTGCAGTGTCTCCTGGCGTCTGGTGCTGGCACTCTCTGCATGGGGTGTCTCTGTTGGATCTAGTGCTTGCTGTGGCAGCACCGGCCTCATTTTGTGTTGAAATTCTGCCATGGGTCCTGTAGGAGTTTTTGTTCTTTATCTCTTTGCAGGGTTAGTGTTGGGAAGTCTTCTTGTGGGGTTTTGGCTGGATTCAGTTCTGTTTCTGGCACGCTGGTTTGCTCATCATCTTCTGGGCTGTGGTGACTGATGCTGGCCTTGTACCGACTGTTGCTCTGGTTTGATTGTAGCTCGCATTCTCTCTCTCTGCTTTTGCTTCTGCTTCTCGCGGTGAGTTTCACCACATTGTCGCCATCCATTTCTTCCATTGTGGCAGCTTCTTTTTCTGCCTCTCTGGCTAGTCTGGCTTGTTGGTGCTTTGGTCTGTTTGTTTTAGCTGGTTCTATTGATGATACTTGTGAGTCATAACCTTTATTTCAGTTTCTGGGCACTTGTCCCTGCTGATGCCTGGTTTCACAGCTGGTTTTCTGCTTCTTTCTATTTGCAGAGATTCTCTTTCTTTTTTTAGCTGCTAGCATTGATGGCATTGGAGCTTCTGCTTCTGTTTTCTGCCTGCGCTAGCAGGGCGACTTCTCTGTATGAGAATTCTCACACTTCTTTCAGCTCTGCCATCTCTTTCTCTCTCTTCTCATTCTGCTTGCTTGTGCGCTTTTCCTTCTTCATGGCTTGATTGAAAGCTTGATCTGAGTTCTGTGAGTTTTTGGTTAGTTTCTTTGGCTTCTGCTAGCCAGCTTGCTTGCTGTGACACTTGTGCTAGTTTGTCTTCTTTCAGGGCTTTGATTTCACCAAGTGTTTGTGAGATCAGGTCTAGCAACTCAGTGGTGGCATCTGCCCTGTCAACGTTCTGGTTCTGGAATGATTTTAGTTCCGTTTTAAGACTGGTTTATTTCTTTCAGTAATTTATTGTTCTCTGTGGGTGTGCTTGCCTTATCAGTTTTCTTTGACTGTGCAGCTTGGTTTCTTGACTGTTTTGTTCCTTTTTTGAAGCCTGTTCAGCCTGGGCACTTCATATCTTTTTCTTGCTTCTGCATACGGAATGTTCTCAGTGCCTTCTTGCACTCCTGGAGATAAGGGTAGCCCAGGTATCTTGCACTGTGTGTGCCATAACAGTTGGGGCCCTTTCAGTTTGCATTTGGCTTCTTGAAATCAGTGTCAATCTTTGCCAGCAGGCAATTGTTATAGGCATAAGGATTGAAAGAGTATCTGCATGTAGGACTGCTGTGGCAAGTCGAAGCTGTATACCATGCCTACTAACATCATGAACATTGAAGGAGTTCCAGAATAAAACTCTCCGTCTTTTGTTGCTTCTTGTTGAAGTGGATTCCGGCTTTCATCTATCCTGGTGATCACTGCAGCAGTTGTGCTGGACTTCATTCGTTCCACTTTGATGATTTCTAGATCTGGGTTTTCACTCTGTACCCGTTCCTGGGTCTCGCTGTCTCTAAGATTTGGGTCCACAAACTTGAGCACCCTGTGCCTCAGATACCTGTAGAGACTGGTGATATCAGGAGAGAGCTGCAGCCTCTCTAGTGACATCATGTGGGATCTGCTGTTCTGAAGCAGACCCTCAAGTGACATTGTGAGGACACTGCTGATCTGCAGTGTCTCCAGTAGTGTGACTATCAAGCATGGCAGCCTGCTTGGTCTGGCCTTCACTGATCTGCTAGAAGAGGATCTTGACTGGGAACCCTGCTGTTGTTGAGGTGAGGGCTGGTATCTCATGATCTGACTTCGGGCTGGACAGGGTGTGGCTTGTCCATAGTAGAGGGTTCTACCACGATTGGCTGTGCCTCCAAATAAGTCAAGCATACAAATAAATCATCACATCCGACTCACAGGGGTAAGTCAGCGTGTTGGTTTTCTTCATGGCAATGCGGGCAGCATGGTATCTAGTAGCTTTCTTGGTTTGTGGCATCTTCGCTGGTTGTCAAGAATAGGGTAGCTGAACAATTGAGTGTAGCGAGCAATTCGACTCGTGACGAGCTGAGGACTGATTGTGACTGTTGAAAATGAGGTTTGAGCTCTTATAAGCATGCTCCAGGTGCTAATAATGTCAGTCCTTAACAACACAATTAAAACTGTAATATGCAGTGGTTGAAACAGGGAAATATACTTTGCAATGAAGCCTGCAATTTACACTTGAAATAAACTTGAGTTCATTTAAATGAATGTATAGGTTTCTACTTACTTTTCTAACTCTTTATGGTTACACTTTTTCATGTTGCCCCAAGATGATAAGACAGGTAGGATCAAATTATTTAAGAATCGACATCATAGCACATTCCCATAAGTGCTCCATTCCAATCTTCAGCAGCAAGTGAAGAGTTCTAGTTCTGATGGTATCAGTAACAGTCTGACTGTATGCTTGCCTCATCTTAACTATTAGCCTGAGTGTTAGCTAGATCCCATAGCACTGCTCTCTTCAGACTATGATGATCTATGTGTGCATGCTTACTGTTCACTCCCTCCCAAAGGCTCTTACAACATCTACTTTTCATGCATAAATTTACCACCAAATGGTGCTGACCCAGCCAGTTTACCTCTCTGCTCTGCTGCCCTGCTTAGGTACACATTGAAGACCATTGGCAATGAAGAGCATTGGTGAAAGGGCAGAAGCCTGTGGCAATCTTAGAGTGATACTGCATTGTTCACACGTGAATGCAAGACGGTTGCTATCTGCTTCACTAGCAAGGGACAGACCCCTTTCTTAATGAGTGCAGACATAAAAATCTCATATCTGACTCTATTATAGGCATCCCAAGATCAAGTACTTTGACCCAGTTGTGACCTTACTTCCCTTGTTGGTTCCAGGACTCAATCTTGGGTGAGGGGAGTGGGAGGAAGAATACGCCAACTGCCATGCTAAAAAGCATTTCATAACAGGCGACTAATTAACAACACCAAAGTCCAGAAGTAGACGAACAAACATAACTTTCCACTGGAATTTACAGCACAAGAAGAAGAAAAAAACATGAGATAGCTCATCATTAACATGAGCATTTAATGGTACTGTCCTGAAGTAAAAACTATTTTACTTGTTATAGTGTCCACAAGATTAATTTCTGGACAATCTTGACGACAGTCGTCTACATTTTGACTTGACCAAGCACACTGTGCACAGCGACGATAGGTTGGCACTTCGCATAATGAGTTTCCACAGAACTGCAACAAATGTCAATAAATATATGATTATTTTTTTCTTACAGTAGCCTTATTAAAAACATTGCCTCAGGATCAAGGAGACAGCTGGAATATAGCATGGGCAAGTAAATAAACTTTATGTCAGTGGCTATTCAAGCATATGATGCTGGAATCAACATCACACCATAATGAGTTTCCACAGAACTGCAACAAATGTCAATAAATATATGATTATTTTTTTCTTTCAGTAGCCTTATTAAAAACATTGCCTCAGGATCAAGGAGGCAGCTGGAATATAGCATGGGCAAGTAAATAAACTTTATGTCAGTGGCTATTCAAGCATATGATGCTGGAATCAACATCACACCAGCCACCTTTACTTCCCAAGATAGTTACCTGGTACCCACTTTAGGCTGCATCAACCTGGGAGCCAACATCAACTGTGGTAAACATCCATCTTGATGTGGATTCAAGCTGAAGAGCTTCAGATTAGCATCTAGCTACTATGCTAATGTGACTCACAGGGTTATAATATTCATACATTCGTTGTCCTGTTGTGTCATTATATGTGACATGGAGCTCACAGTCTATTCCCCCATTCTGGTCTATCCTGTGCATTCTCTCTGATATCATGGATAGAATGCTGTCCATTACCTCTGGTCTCTCTCATCAATGTTTGTTTTAAAGTTTCTTTTGGACATCCTCACATCATCAATCCTTTTGTTCAGTTTAGTTAGTCGAGGTTGTTTCAACATCACTGCAATCAGGTTTCCCCATACTTGCTCCGTTCCTGTGCTAGTGTGAAGCAAATTAAATGTCCCTCACTGCTGCATATGAAAAACTGGTGAGTAAACAACTAGTTCCGGAACAATCCAGAAATATGTGCACACAGTAAATGCGCATTTCAGTTGCTCAAGTTTGTTGATGGAAGTTTTCGGTCACAATAAGCTGGTTGCTTTACACACACGTAGAATTCTCACATAAGGTATTTCACCAGCTTACACATAAACCGGCCACTGGCCATATTGAACAAAAGCTGAGCAAATAAAAGGCTTTCCACAGAAAAAAACACAGCTCACAGGGCTGCAACCAAGCACTAAACTCAGTAGCTCAGGCAGCGAAACCGTAGACTACCGTCCTTAAGTGGAAACTGCATTAGCAAAGCCCTGTGGGAAGCAAAAACACCTTTGAAGCTTCACATTCTGCAAAACCTTTCCTCCATTTTGGCCGGAAGCTCTTTTGTCTCCCATTTTAGTGTTTGCTTGGTGATTCTCTGCTTGTTTCCTCTCAGGATGTGTCCAATATAGGCCATTTTCTTTGTCCTGTAGCTGGTATTCCCAGTGTTTGCCCATATATTTCTTTTTTTTCTTCACCCCTCTTGAATTCATCCTGTTTTATATTCAACATTTTCCTCAGGCATTTGTGTTCCAATGCATTTAACTTTCATTTGATGTCTTTAGTGGATTATAACATACTGTTACTAATAATTTGAAAACAGATTCATAAGTGGAGCACAAACATGAGTCTTCAATTCTCCTTAATTAACACATGATTGACATTTCAGTCAGAGATAGATGATATAACACTAACACAGTGTAAACCTTGAATGTGATTCAGTGGTTTGTTATATAAATGCAGACCTGTAGCAGATACTACTTTTGTGAGTGTCGGGGTTTGAGATATTTTAGGCCCTCACACTGTATAAAATGCAATTGCTATGTTAATGAGGGTGGCAGGGCCGAATGTTAAGCGGACCTGCGTAACCAGTTTGTTTACCCTTTGGAAATAAAGTTTGTTCTTTTATTCTCCATCTCTCTTTCTCTCAGACACGATTTGGCTCCTTTTTCTGTTTCTAGGCTATAGTATGACACAGGGTGGCCAGTTTATTCCTGATTACTTTTCTTCTTGGAAATTCTGGAAACTCTCTGGTACTTATTTTTATGAGGCGAGGTCAATTTCAGGGCCATGTTGGTTGGTTGCATACCCTAATGTATCTGCAATTTTTGGTAACTAAGCCATAATCACCTTTTTTTGACAGGCAAGCACACTATCCACTAGGCCATCTTATTATTGCTTTGTTTTATGTGACAGTAATGTCAAGTAGAATTTTGCAGTAACACAGACGAATACACATATTACAGCCAAACACCAATAATACAGGGACTCCTTGACTTATGACTGATTTCCACTCCAGCTAACAGGTCATAAGTCAAACTTGTCACGAGTCGATTTTATAATTTCAATAATATTTTCATTCAAAAGGGTTATACAAATTTTACATAAAACACAAAACATTAAATCTATGTAATTATAATTACTGTACTTAATGCAACAAATAGATAATATGTACACTATTGCAACCGTTCTGGGAACTATTTGACCCTACCAATGCAGTTATCTTCCGCCTATGATGAACTGCATTTCTAATGTTGTTGAACTGTTTGTGTTAGCACTTCTGATGGCTGCCTTATCTTTTAATGCATGTGTATGCAGTGGATATGCGGGGTCTGCAGTCTCAGGTTTTCCACAAGGGGCAATGATAGACATTTTGTATATTTTTGATTGGCACAGGATCGAAATAACTATGGGGTGACCCATTTGCTGACAAGCTGAAACTATAGCAGCCAGATTACCAGCTTACCGGTTTTCTTTATTTACTATTTTTATTTATAAAATGTGATGTGGTCGTAATGTGGATATTGAAAAGGAGCAATGGTTGTAAGTCTCCTCAAACGAGAAGGTGTATCTGATAAGCATGCCTTGGTCTTGGTAGAGATATTTCAGCTTTTTTTTTCCAGATAGGTCAGCAGTCCATTAAAGCCTTTGAGTACTTTTTTGTTTCTGTCTATGGTTTGATGACATACACACTGCCTGGCCCAACAATGATTTCCAGACAGAAAAGGTGGCAATTTACTGGGCTCATCATGAAGGGAAATTAACAGAAAATTGCCAAACAAGCACTAAAATGGGAAGCAAATGGACTGAGGAAGTATATATGAATGTTCAAAAGAAACTCTGAGATAAAAGTAGTTGAGAGAGGACAATTGTACTGATGTGGATCCCATCCATGATACTAAGAGAATTGCACAAGGCAGAATGAAATGGAGGATTAGACTGCAAGCCCTATGTGATAGCACAATATGATGATGATGATGATGATGATGAAGATGATGGTCTAGTGAGTCATTTTCCTCTAATGTTTACAGCTGGCACCTAAGCTGAGTACACAGAGCAACACTGTCAGCTGTGGATTTCATATGGAATGCTTTTAGTCTATGCCCAAGGGGTTTATGTTGTGAACTGTATATTCAAAAAATGACTGGGGCTACCACATAATTAGTGATGCCTTATGCAGTAATACATGCTCAACTGCAAGTTTGTAATGACTGCTCCTTTCAACAATGCTGAACTATTATTAATCTAGTGACTGACTGATAGTGTTGACATTTCTGATGGCTGCACTGGTGCATCAGATGCATGTGCATGTTGTTGGCTTTGTAAGGCCTCAGTCTGTTCAACTTTTCACATAGGACAGTGTTAGCTTTTTTGTGTGATTTTCATAAGCGCAAGAACGGAGCAATAATGGGGTTGCCCATACGCTGTGGAACTGGCAATGAGACTAATAATTCATAACTTGTGACTAAATTTCATGTGAAATGTTTTACAAGGTTAACACGTACAGATATCTTTGTGAGATGAATCAAATACTCACAAAACAGTTCTCACAGAACTGGCCTATGTAGCCCTCTCCTTTACATTTGCACTTGCCACATTCACATGTTCCAGCATTGTTGCACACTTTCTGTAATCATAAACATTCAGGAGGATATTACTTTCTTGAATACTCATGACCCATTTACCCACCGACTGCCCATGCTGCATGTTTTGTGACGAGGCGACATTTACTTCTTTCTGGTAATGTTGCACCCTTTGCGATAGTAGCTTTGGACTCTCGCAGTAATGTTAGAATTGTGATTTTTGTGTGAATTTGGTTGAAGGCTTTAGCCCATACATTTCTCTATTTTAATCGAGGGAAACTTCGTAATGCTTATGCTAAATATTTGATGAATTTTAATTGTTAGCTCCTAATCTGTGACAATTGACCATAATTTTTGTCATACATCAAATTCTCGAAGAGATCAGGGTGGTCATTTTTATCATTTTTCTGTTGCTACACTGATTTTCTTGATTTGAATGTCTTTTGAAAGTGATTTGATTTGATCTGTTTTGATTTAAGAACCAACATCACAGCACTCGGGGCATTCCCATAAGCACTCCATCCCCATCTTCAGCTCCAGAGTTCCGATACTAATGGTGCCAGTATTATTCTGACGTCCGACTTGCTTTTCCTCTAAGCCATGAGCATCTGCCAGAACCTCTCGTCACTCCCCCCTGCATCAATCTCACCAGACTGGTGATCCATCTGCTCCTCTGAACTGTACACGCTCTTCCACAAGGCACTAACCACGTCTGCCTTATCATGCATCAGTATTCCACCAAGTTGTGCAGAGCCATCCAGTCTGCGTGCCTGTTCATTTTCTAACACACCGGTTTTTTTCATAAACCACAAAAAAAAGCCAAATAACAACTAAATGTTTGTTGACATTTAAAAAAAAAATACTTACAAGGGCATCATTATCAAGTGGCTGCATACCAAATTTCATCAACTTACACCAAATGGCTACTGAGTTACAGACTTTTAGTTTGGCAACACTTCTGGAATATACTATAGATTGCAATATTAGCACCTTTCAGCTCAACTGATTTCAGCAAAATCTTAATTAGTCAGCTTGTATGAGGGGATCTACTAATCATTTTTTCCACACACAAAATTAAAAGGTGTTATTTCCTTAAATAGTGATTAACGATTAGAAAGGATTATCATCACAGCACTTCGGACAGATCCGTAGGTGCTCCGATCTCCTCCTCAAAAGCTCCACAAGTGTAAAACGACTGATGATGCCTGTTCTGTGTTGATTAATGAAACGTCATGTCCTCTTAGTGAAATGTTAATTTCTTGCAGCTCCAGGATGCACCCCCATGTCCATCAGTCTAGACAAGGATATGGAGTCATGTCCTTTGGCGTGCTCCTCGGTAGGGTAAGTGCAGCGCATGGCACAGATAACATCACTTCTGTCCAGTACTGGGCCAGCCATAGCAACTGCGGTGTCTGTAAAATAGTCTGCACGCTCATTCCCTTGAACACCCGCATGACATGGCACAAAGATGAAGGTTAGGGCAGATATTCGTGAAGTGCTTAGTGTTACATTCTTGCCTGATAAATTCAGCTTGGATTTTTTAAAGCATATTCAACAAATCACTAAGAATGCATATGTGTGTGAACTTGTGAGTACCAAGCCATGCTAAAGCCCTTGTTACAGCCATAGTTTCCACTGTAAGGCTACTAATTGTAACAGCAAAGGCGCCATTCATCTCCTTGATGGTTTTCCCCCTTGAGCTTACCGTGAAGGCCCATGCACTTCGCTTGCCCCTAATGACTGACCCATCTGTATAAACTATAGCATTATCTTCATCTGTGTTTTCGTCAATCAGTGTTCTGACTAAAGTGTCAACAATTCCAGGAATCTGCACTACAGATCCATCAAGTGTGATATGGACTGTAATATTAATGTTTGGAGAGAGAGGCATAATTATCCATTCATTTCCCAAATTAATGTAAGTAAGGTGGCAAACATGTTTGATGGCATCCTCAGCCTGACCCATCCAGGATTTGCCTCGTCTGAGTTCACTCTGTTTTTGCATGAATAATTCCTCATAAAGTGGGTGTCGATGGTCTGATTTCACTTTGAGAAAAGCAACAGCCCTGGATAGCTTGATTCTGTTTTCCATTGTGGGGAAATCCAAGAGGTATCGCATGGATTTATGGGAGGTGTCTCTAGTGCATCCAAGAATAATGCGCATTGCCTTTCTTTCTCAATTTTTTCCAGTCTGAATTTCTTAATCCTTAATTTCCCTAATCTTTCTAGCAATAGCATTTCTCCTTCAGTCTCATACAAGATATCTTGTCCTTACTTTATTATGGGTTTTTCTTCGTCTTCTTCCATGTTTACCTTCAAAAGGGTAGTTGGCATCTTCTGTTTGGTTTCAGCTAGCAGCAGATATCTGCACATTTCAGCCAAACACATTTTATTTCAGAAAACCCTTAATTAGTCACCTTCTATGATATGCTTGTGCTTACCTTACCTTACTTTTTTACTTCTTCAGCAACACTGCTATCCAATTCTAAGAAATCACATGCCTTCTCTGTTAAATTATTATCAGCTAGTCTTTATTTGAAACAATTAAATTAAATACTTTGCATGTTATAATCATTTCTGAATGACATGTTAGATTTTACAACATCCAAAAATTGGGAAAACAGTTGATCAAAACAGTTGATCTGACTGAAGTATTTTGTTCAATTTTCATATCCTAAACTAAATTATCACCAATAGGTTTGTCACTAAGATATCAATCATAATATCAAGACTATTGTCACCATCTGGCAGAAATTCATCAGTGACAGAGCAGTATGAACAGTTCTAGACCTTTTACTTTATCATTTAGTATAGAAAAATCACATAAAAATTGTATTGCAAATAAATAATTTTAAAAATCAAAAAGTGACACAAAAGCCATGTGGGACATCGTATATGTAAAGACATTCTGTTGTTAATCCTAATTTTTCAAAAACTTGGTAATAAAAGTTTGCTTTCCCCACAAACGGAACAAATTAGAGTGTCCTTACGATACACCAGTATACTGGCGACTATCCACTAGGGATAACTAAATAAGCCAGTTAACTGGCAACCCGTCTTTAAAGAGTTTATAAACCGTGGGTGTGTTTTTTTTTACTATATTTTTTTTTAAATTTAAAATTGAAAAACAAAAATCGTAAGAAATAGGTTATGTGTTTTTGAAACTGTAGTGACAATGGCAACATAGTATTGGTATGAATATAATATTTATGATCAACTGCTGGGAAGCACTCACCTCATCATAAATGCAGTTAGAATTGGATGTAGGACATTCACAGGCATCACCAGTAAAGTCCGGCTCACAAACACACTGACCACACACACAGCGACCATTAGCCCCTGATAAGAAATAATATGACAATGACAGTTGTTATATTATTCACAGAGTAGAAGAGTTAAAATATTGAACCTTAGTTCACTGGTTGATCCAACCTAAAATGGGTATTAGGAAATGTCAAGGGTAGTGACTGGCATGAAGTTAATAAAATCAGTGAAAAAAAATTCTTTGCTGTCTCCATTTACCACTTTTTAGTGCTGTGTATGGCAGGGAAATCTTGAGTCTGAGGGTTTAGAGTCACATGGTTAGTGCAGTTACCACAAAGGGAATATGTTAGGATTTAGCTTTTGGCACCTTATAGAAAAAAATCTAAAGCTTTACACAGGAATTGAATCTGGGTCTCCCAAATGAGTCTAACTTTCTTGACCATTTGGCCAACTGTTCCTCATTTCTGCTTCCATCCATGACAAGAAAGAGTTCTTTTTCTATATAACACAATTTTAACAATATTAATCCTTTCTTCCAACTGCCTGTTCACACAGTCCATGCCTCCATGCCAAGTAACAATAAAATAACTGTCATTTGAATGCAGTGTAATAAATGTCATTTGAATGCAGTGAAATAACTGTCATTTGAATGCAGTGTAATAAATATCATTAAATTCTTGTGTAATCAATGTTGTTAACTTGTAATGAATTTCAACTTGTTGTGCAATCAGTGCTGTTTGTTCTTTGTCATCATCTAATCTCATTTTGATCCTTTTGTATCTTGTATCAAAGTGAAGTATCATTTGCAGGAAAGTGCCTGTTTGTGAGGCTTCATATATGGGGATTCTTAGGAACTCTATTATTCCCTCTGTAAATTGTTTGCATGGTCAGCCTCTTCTTCTCTTCCCATCTGCTCTGTTCCTCACTTATTGCTGTAGTATAATGTTTTTTCATTGGAATCCACATTATATGTCAAACCATTTCACTTGATGTTTTCTAATTAAATTCAGAGCTGAAACTACCCCTTTTTACCTTTTTTTTCTGATTTTTTTCTCTTCTTGTTATACTAAGTGCCTTTTGCAAGATTTTCATTTCAGCATTAATTTTTCTTTTGTCTCTTTTTTTTTCTTCTACTTCATTCACTCTTAAAAGGGCAGTTAGTCCTTTGTTTTGTTGTTTAGAGTTTGACAGCAGTGTCTCCAACTTTCCGGCCAAACACATCTGATTTCAACAAACCCTTAATTAGTTACATTTCATGACATGCTTATTGAAGGGGCCATGGGTTTATTTGCTTTTCCTTTGAAACTAATCTTCAAAATCCAAACAGTGAATCAATGTTGTTAACTTGTAAAATAGTTTTACTAAACTGTTCTTTAAAAAACAACGTAAACACTGGCACAGTGACAAAGCTTCTTGCTGCTTATTGTGGGGTATTTCCCGTGTGGGTTTCATGATCCCATTTTAAAGTGGGGAAAATAATAGATCCACTGTCCTCTAACCACGCATGTTGTAAACAACAGCTGATAAGGCATTTTCCATCAAATTTGGTGTGCCCCTGCCTGAGAGGCAAGGAATCAACAGTTTGTTTACAAATAAGCCAGATCTGTAAAATGGATGTGCACACAAAACTCAAGTTCTAAAACAAGATGAAAGTCACAAGTGGACAAGCTACCAGAACTTTCCCTAAGAGTTTATAGCTGGTGAACAATGAGAATAATAATATAGTTTTTTTTTTTTCAAAGAGCTAACTATTTTTACCTCCACAGATTTCTCGCTGGAAGATTCCACAGGCTCGATCATTACATTCACAGAAAGGCCCACTGTACCCTTCATCACACGTGCACACCCCACATTCACATTTGCCAGTCCCGCTGCACAGTAAGGTAGAGTTTTCTCCTGGTCTGAAATTGTTACATAATGTTAATTTATGCATGTTCAGAAAGAAATGAAACATAATTAGCTGCAATGACATAAACTAATAATAGCTACATTTCAGGGAAAAGCTACCTTTATTTGTCCCCTTGGAGAGAATGCCTTCTGAAGCTTTACCATACAAGGCATATACCAAAAGAGGAGAGGGATGTGGAGACAGACCAAGAACAATATGGGAAGATAAAATCAGAGAAACTATACAGCACCATGATGTGTCTATGGTGGAGGCAGCCAGAAAAGCACGAAGCAGGGCCTTATTTCTTCCTCAACATCTAAAGAAGTGAAAGAGGACGTAAAGAAGAAGAAGAGCCTAGCCCAAGACTAGTCATCATTATCATCAAATTCCACTTGTGCCAGTAAGTACTGTGAAAAGGAAAGTTTGTCATCAACTGCTTGATGGGTAGCACTGGCTATCATCATTTGGTGTAGATGTAGAATATTTGTTTCCTTCTTTTTCTTAGCATTCACTGGCTGTAAACTTCAGCAGGAAGTTTTGGTTGTTCATTCCCTTCTGGAGTTTGGTCTTGTTCAGGAACTTAAGATTTGCATGCCCATCCATTTGACAGGTGTGGCTTAATTGGATGCAGACTGTTGTTTCCTTGCATCTCAGGCAGATGCATTCCAACATGAAGAAGATGCCTCTAGTCTCCTCTTATGACCTGCATGTTAAGGAGCAATGGATCTATTCTCCTATACCCCAAAATGGGGTCCAGGAGCTAATAATATGAAAACAACGTTTGTAATGTCAATGATCAATCGTCACTTAGGATGCCCCCTTGCAGTCTAATTAGATCTTTTTAGATGTGGTCCCTGTGTTGGTAAATCCAAGACTAGTAATCATGCAACATGTTGAATCATAACTGTCCAAACTCTCTGGCATGGCACACAATGATAATGTATTATGACCATCAAAATGATAACTATTATCTTTTTTTTGTAGCCACGCCATGTGACAACAGTAATCAAGGCTGTCCATAATTTTTTATCTTGTGTACTGTCAATCACTTCTGATACTGACGTTCTTCCATGCCATGTGATGACAGTAATCAAGGCTGTCCATAAATTTCTATCTTGTGTACTGTCAATCACTTCTGATACTGACATTCTTCCATGCCATGTGATGACAGTAATCAACGCTGTCCATAAATTTCTATCTTGAGTTCTGTCAATCACTTCTGATACTGTCATTTGTCCATGCCATGTGATGACAGTAATCAAGGCTGTCCATAAATTTCTATCTTGTGTACTGTCAATCACTTTTGATACTGACATTCTTCAGTAATCTTCTGCCATGTGATGACAGTAATCAAGGCTGTCCATACATTTCTTTATTGTGTTATAACTGTCAATCACTTCTGTTACTGACATTCTTCCATGCCATGTGATGACAGTAATCAAGGCTGTCCATAAATTTCTATCTTGTGTACTGTCATAAATTTCTATCTTGTGTACTATCAATCACTTCTGATACTGACATTCTTCAGTAATCTTCTGCCATGTGATGACAGTAATCAAGGCTGTCCATAAATTTGTATCCTGTGCACTGTCAATCACTTCTGATACTGACATTCTTGCATACCATATGATGACAGTAATCAAGGCTTTCCATAAATTCCTATCATGTGTACTGTCAATCACTTCTGATACTGATATTATTCCATGCTATGTGATGACAGTAATCAAGGCTGTCCATACATTTCTATCCTGTGTACTGTCAATCACTTCTGATACTGACATTCTTCCATGCCATGTAATGACAGTAATTAAGGCTGTCCATAAATTTCTTTCTTGTGTGCTGTCAATCACTTCTGATACTGACATTCTTCCATGCCATGTAATGACAGTAATCAAGGCTGTCCATAAATTTCTTTCTTGTGTGCTGTCAATCACTTCTGATGCTGACATTCTTCCATGCCATCTGACGTTAGTAAACAAGACCGTTATTAATGTTTTTGTCTTGTGTATTGTCAGACTGTCCAACATCTTTTGCTCATTCCCCTCTTATTTTCCTACTGTACTCATGTTTCTCTTTTCCAGGATATACACAAAAAGTGTAGATGGTAACTATTTTGACCTGAGTTTGGAGTTGACCACATCCCCCAATAAGTACCCAGTGGCCTATAAAAATATGAATAGCATCATATGCCTTCTGTGAGACTTGCACAAAAAATGTGATTACAATAATTATCATGTACAAATATTTTACTAGAATCAATATATTACATGTAGCAAACAAAACTCATAAAAATTACTGTTGCAGCTTACTTTATACATCCTGAATTAGGTCCATCAAGATCTGTCGCATCACATTCACAAAGTGAACCAAATCGATCTTTGTGACATTCACAAACACCACATTTTAGAGTTCCATTTCCAGCTGTGCATACATTACTGCTAGTGTCCTGTGTTGTGTTAGGAGGGGAAACATTAAAATAAGTAAGCGTTCTTTAAGTGAAATAAATTTAGAAAAATGCAAGTTATTTTTTAACACAGTTCTGAAGAGATGGAATAAAAAAGGGTTGGTGAAATAAAAGAAAGAGAGTGACAGAAATTTTTCAGCCACATTAAAAGTTAAAACATTTATTTTAAAAAATATAATGGAGAAAAATGCTGAAAATAGGCAAGCAAGAGGTAGGAAGTGATGCAATAGAATGGCTAACTCCATGTGTGGCTGCTGGAGCCTCATTTTGGAAAATAAATAATGGACCCACTGCCCTCCTTGTAAGCAAGTTGTAACAGTCGACCAATCTGAGGTGTTTCCTGCAGTGTCAGAGGGCTTCTACCTGAGAGGCAAGGAACCAACAGTTTGCATATACATAAGCCAGATCTGTAAAATGGATGTGCACACAAAACTCCAGTCCTGGAGCAAGACTAAAGTCCAGAAGTGGATAAATAACCAGAACTTTCTGCTGGGGTTTACAGCCACCGAATATGAAGAAGAAGAAGAGGAGAAAGTATAAAATCAAGAGTCAGATACACAGCAATCTCGGATAGTGTAGAACCAGTGTGGGAGAAGGGCGATGCTGGAGATCCAGTACTACTAACCTCTATAGTGGAAATGGCATCATATTGTTAAACTAAAATTATAACAAAGAACTAGCTATGTTACTAGCAGCAGAAGTTCTACAATAGAAAATTATAGCAGGGATACAAACATATAGTCAGAATTTACTGTTATAAGCAGATGAAAGAAGTTTAGATAGTAGGACACACAAGACAAGATAAAAACTGAAAGCTAAAGTTAGCATACTGGAATTCAGACAGTCGCCCTAAATGGTGCAGAGACTCACGGCAGATATTTTATTTTACTAACTACCCAGAAAATCCCAGATAAAGGTATCTTTAACCAGGTCTGTTATCCACAAAGGCTCTGTGGCTAACAGCAGTACCACCTTTTCCTGATAAATGTATGCTCTCTTTACACATCTATCCCTCATGCTGATGGGTTGCAGGCAGTCCACTTCATTTTGGATAGGAGGACCAACCCAAAATCTCTACTAGGGTTCTAATCCCCCTTGCTGAATTAGTAGAAATCTAAAGTTTGCTCACTACCTGTGACCTTTCCAGTGAAGCTTGCCACTCTGCTCGAAGCATTCATGTCTTTACCTTTCTCAGCATGCTTTCAGAGCCACAAGACAACAGATGTTTAGCCAGTGTGCTGTAACATATAAAAAATATTGCACAGAACTCTGATTTACTTACCCATGTTTTCTGGTCTTCACTGCATGGACATTCACAAAGCATTTCAATGTCAATAACCAGCTTGTCATTCTTCAGAGATTCAGGGTAAATAACAACCTCCTTGATACGCTCCTCAGGATTGGATGGACACTCAGTTACTTTCACTTCCACATCAAATTTAATCTAGAAGATACAAAACAACTTTTGTATTTTTATGTTCATTTCTTCTACAAAAGGGGAATAAATAACAATAAAAACGTCTAGTCCTCTTTTTTGTGCCACTGGCGTTAAACTCAGATGTGTATAGACCAGTTGGCACTCAATTGAAGTTTGAACAATGGATCAACATCAGGAAACACCAATAGTAACTCATAAGTGCTCCGTTATTCTTTTAACTCAAGCCTGAGTCTGAAGAATCTCAGCACAGTGAACAAACTCTATTGCACCGGCGAGGATCCTGAAATACTTTTTGGGTAGATTTTTTACTCCGTTAGGCTACTCTTTTCGATTTCCAACTGTCAAAGTATTTTTTACGCGTGCAAAAATACCCATGGGGGTCCAATCTAACTACCCAAAGACCAGGGGAAATTACTAAAAGTTCACGTGATCCGAAAAATCCCAGCTTTCACCGCGGCCTGAACCCGGTACCTCTAGCCCTTGAGGCTGAAACCATACCTCGAGACCATGCAGCCCCCTTGCACTCAACTGAAGATGTGGTCATTATAATGTTGGCTGCCTTAACTTCGCAACACATTTTCTAGTCACCATTTTAGGCTGGATCAGTGTGGAAACCAAAGTCAATTATACATAAACAATCCACTCTGGTATGGATTCAAACTTCAGGTCTGCTGCAAGTGTCCAGTCAATGCACAACTGCAGAGCACAAAAAGTAGAGTACTGCAGCATAACTGTAACCGTCAGATCTCAACTGATCACATAGAAATAAAATGTTCCTGCAACTGCTACAAATGGATGCATTTTAAGCTATAATTTGCTAAAGTGGACAATACTGGCTGATGGAGAGAGTGGAATTAACCCCTAGATGCATAATAAAATTGCTAAATCTGTACAAACTTTAGAAAACATTTATCTTTCCATTCATGTAATTTTCTATGTTCACTAAACCAGTGTTCTTTAACCTTTCTGACACTAGAGAACAAGGAAAACAGAAGATGTTTTCTTTGTTTGGGCCAGCTTATAGCTTTGGTGGAAACAAACAAATAAATAAATGTTGTGCCATCTCCAAAATGGAAGTTTTCACTAGTGCACCCATTGTTGTAATTGGTAATGAGTTTTGTGACCCCAGTTGCTTCCACGGTGTGGCTCTCATACCAGTGACAGAAAGCCACAAGAACAGTCTTCTTCTAAACAGTAGGCCACATAAATCTAGCCCTGGTGCATCAAACATTAGACTGTGAAATGATTTCACTATACTCTAAGCTGCATTAGACAGCATATTATTTATTAAATCCAATTATAAAAAATATAAAATGCTGATGCGACACTGGTTGCTTAGAGGTTAGAAACTTGATACATGTGGCTGGAGTGCTGTTTCTTAGAGATATAGTGATGCAATAACATCCATTTGATTTTTCTGTTTTCATTTTAACTTTGGTGTGGCTTGTACTTCCAGAGCTAAATTTTTGCATGCAGCATCTCACTTTCCCAACACCAGTGTAGTGTAGCACCTGAATAATGTACCTGATATATGACTGGATGGACATTTTCTGCAGACCACCTAGACATTTCCGTGGACCACCACTGGTCTGTGTACCAAAGTTTGAAGAACATCTCACTGAACTGTCAGTTTTTTTTTTTCCTTCAAGCTTCTTTGTCTTATTTACTTGCTGCTGAACAACAACTGTGTTGCAGCTCTCATACTTACTTCTGTCCCTATCTCCAGACCTTTGCATTTATTAGTTCCTCTCCTGAAGAATTCAAACAGAGGTTTGCAGTTATTACAGACTTTTTTACAGACAATGTGAATATTTTAAATAATGACGGTATTTAAAATATAAAGTATATTTCAAAACATAATTCCCTGGTATTGTGTCCTTCTAGTTTTAACAGAAAGAAGATGGCAAGATACTGAGCACAATCTGAGAGCTTCTTCACCTTCTTCTGAGCTGCTGCTTATGCAATAAAGCGTCGTGAGTGGTTATATATAGTTTCCTGACTTTTGCTAGTTGCGTAGCTGCATTTCTATAGTGTACATCCTGACATGGAGTGAACCAAGAATCTGAACTGAGCAAGTGAGGATATCCAAGAGATATCCTATGGTGAATTTTGATGAGTGAGGACAGAGGTGCCAGTCATAATTACACAGGATGGACAAGCATGGAGGAACAGATTGTGAATCCTTAGTGATGTGTGAATGGCACAATAAGATAATGATAATGATGAATTCCCTTCTACAGATTAAAGTAAATGAACAGTTTAGTTTTCCTCACCCCCATTCTTCTTTGATAGGTTGGCAAAAAGAATACATACATTGCAGTATTGTCAAGAATTCCTTTATAGAAATATATTCACAGGTTTTAATATGTACTTATAGTAGTTGGAGGAGAAAATATAGATTTTAAGAGATTATGTGTTCAACAAATAATGTAAAGTGGTCTTCTTCTTCTTCCTCCTCTTCCTCTGTTTCTTTCTTTATTTTTCTTATTCTTTTTATTCTTCTAATTTTTGTTGTTGTTCTTCTTCTCCTCCTCTTTATCCAGTTACCTCCACAAAGTGTTGGGAGGAGATGTACAGATCTTCTGTTTAGGCTTTTTTGATACCGTCATTCCATAATTTGCATGGTCCTTCCCTTGCTCTGGGTTCACTTTAGTTTGTCAGTGTGGTTCTCTGTGGCAGTTGGTACCAGAGTATTCTCATCAAATGGAGAATCATCCTATCTGTGGCTCTTTAATGAACTGTATGAATAGTTTCAGTTCCAGTACTCTAATGTCTTCATATTTAGTTTTTAATCTCCTCTACTCTTTCATCTCTTCTAAGACATCTCCTCTCTATTATTATGTTCTTGCACTCATCAGTTGCAGTAAAGGTCCATGTTTGACACTGGCAGCATAAAGTTGGCCAATAGATTTGCTTTGGTGGACAAAGATATCTTTCTGTAAGTAAGAAGTAGTGTTAGTTGTCCCAGTACATAATTTGCTTTACAAGTTCTCAATAAGACCCCCCCCCCCCCCCCCCCCCCCGTGCCGCGGTGATTTATGTCACAGGCGTGAGGGAAAGTTAAGTCCAACATGATGTGTATAAGGAGATACTCCGTACGTCACTCGGGCGCCAGTCCTTTACTATCCTGGTTGTACGGAACCTCACGCAAGACCCCTACAGCACGTCCTCGTCGTGCGCCACGGATAATGTCTCAAATGAGCATTAACAGAGCTGTCAGGGGATCTCGGAGTTCGGCGGCCCCCAGAGGTGATGTGTCCTTGTGGCTCTCATCAGCCCGCCCCCCCCGCTTGGGTGAAAAATGTTATCAAAACTCATTAGGAACATGAGTAGGTTTGCCAAACGTACAGCCAAAATTACAACCCTTGGTTAAAAGACTGCGGAGTAAAGAGAACATTGTTCACTGCACATCCTCGGTTAACCCTCAGTGTCGTCGTCACCGCGCTGAGGTACACCACAACAGCAACCATCCATAGGCTGACCATCCTTGTACATCCTCGGTTAACCCTCAGTGTCGTCGTCACCGCGCTGAGGTACACCACAACAGCAACCATCCATAGGCTGGCCATTCATGTACATCCTCGGTTAACCCTCAGTGTTGTCGTCACCGCCCTGAGGTACACCACAACAGCAACCAACCATCGGATGGCTAAGCCTAATTGTCCGACAAAACTAAATCATACGGATCAAAATCTGACCATTAAAATTTGTATTGAACTGAAAAAGACCGAATGTCCACACCCAAAGACCCCACTCGCCCGAGTGTTGGGACAAAACTGATAACGATATGCCTGATGCAGGATGTAAAATTCTGTCGGGCTAACGGCTCGTCAAAGAAATCTAACGTGCGAGGAAAAAAAAGAATGTACCTATCTGTGTGGTCACAAAAGTCCAAAACCCACGGGCTGCTCCCCGCTGACTTCCAGAGGGCGCAGCCCCTGTTGAGCGGGAGGCCTGATACGGTTGTGAGGTTAAGCAGGCATGTGCAGGACGTGATGATTCCTTGGGTGAGCCCAGAACCAGAGCGCCATGTGCCGGCTCTGCATGCATGGAAGCCTCCTTGGATGGCGGGGAATGCCCATGATCTGCCCCTGCCTTCCCTTGAGGGCTAACTGTTCCACAGGGGGCTGCCCCAAAGGGGTACTCCGAGGGCAATACCTGCGGCGAAGGAGACAAAGTGGACACCACACAAATCAGGCAACGTCTCGACCCACACAAAACAATGGCCACAGTCAACCTAGAAATAGGCCTGACGTCTTCCTTCGAAGTCGGAGTACAGCTGCCCACGAGGCAGGGAAATGAAAAACGGTTGTACACGCAAAAATCAGGTCCAGGTGAAAGCCAAAAGTCCAAGCGGACGATTAACCGGGACCTTCCACTGGAATTCACAGCCGGTGATCGATAAAACCCCCTCCCCCCCCCCCCCAATCCCTCAACCCCAATAACATCAGTCACAGATCATAATTATAGAAATAACTGATATTGCAATGCATCAGGCAAATGTTATTAGGCTTATTTTTTAAGATCAATCTGCACTAGAGTGGGATGTGGCCAACATCATGTGACAGTACTGATTACAGTCACGTTTTTTTACAAGAAGGAAATAGAAGGAAAGAAACACATGGAGGAATAAGGAGGTATAGAGTCGCTTGAGATAAAGAGGGTCGCCAGTCTAACAACCCTGAGGGCATTGACTCAAGAGTGGACAAAGACGTGGGTGCATGCCAAGCTTGTTCATGAACTGTGGTAGGCCAATATACTCGTAAATTAACAGAGGCAGGGCAACGAACAAAGGCAACGACACAAGATTTCCTGGGGATTTTCCATCCAAATATGCAAAGTGGCTTGGAATACCATCTTTGGCGGGAAAGAGAAAGGTTCACGAACCTTAGAAGACACAGTTTCATGAACTCAGGGACAAAGGAGAGCGGTAGCGTCAGGGGTAAATACACTACTGGAAGCCCTGATAGAGACACTTGCGCTGAGATCTCTGCCAACGAAGGATGCTGTGGGCATTCGGATGATGTCGATACGATGGAGCTAAGTCCATACTTCTGTTGTGTGAATTGCCAGATAATGCACGAAATATTGCTTCATGTTATGTAAGTAGTACTGTGTTCATGTTAAGTAATTAGATAAGATACAGTGTGATAATAGCGGTTAGCGCATCTTGGGTTATTGGTAGGACACATGATGATGATGATTGCTCTGATATGCATTAACTGGATCTTGCGAGTCATCTAACTGGACACCTGAGACATAGCAAATGCTATGTTGACAGATCCAAGTGTATTAATGCAAAGTATGAGTATCAATATGTATATTATAATGAGTTCTTGGAGCAGACATCATCTTGGAACATTGGAGGAAAGGAAAGTTATAAAACGAGAAACGTTCTGAGCATGCAGCATACGGGGGCTGCCCTCTTATTTAGGTCAGAGGCCCAATATCGTATTTCACAGGTAGAGAGAGTGTGGTTTGGTGAATGAACAGGTGGCCCTAGAATGACCCTTTCTAACGGCCAGGCTGTGTCTGCACTGTTTTGATTGTGATACAGGAGGAAAGCAGCGGGCACTGATGTCATAAGATGTATAATTGTGTATGTATAGTTATGTGTGTCATGGTTGTAATGAAGAATGTAGGATTCTGTTAGAAGACATAATAACTACTGGAAGACCGGCACAGCACATGATGGTGATGGTCATGATAGCAGATAAGCATGACGTGTGGAATATCATATTGAACATCAGAGTTAGCGCTGCTAGGGAATGATAACGCCATATGTATTAACATGATGCAGTTATAATGTTGTAAACATTTAGTTGTGATTTGAAGAGAGAATGATATAAGAAGATATGGGAAAGTGAAAGTCATTTAGCTTTAACTGTCCTCGGCAAGCTGCTGAGAAGGGAGCACACGGATATAATAGAATTTACCTGTAAAGGGGCGGGACAAGAGTATCAGATGTTGAAGTGAGTGGGGGATGCAAGGCCATGTCTGTAGCCAGATTGTTGTCGTTGAAGAGGAAATGCATGGGCATTCATGTGGTAAAAGTAAATAGTGCATGTATGGTTATACATAGTAATATGTTTTGAATAAGAAGTACATGTGAGTTAGTGGATGGAGGTTTATTCAAGGGTATAAGAATGCCTGTTTAAAGGGAGAACTATTCGTATGAAGAAAGGCAGTTGTTTGCAGGGTAGAATACGATGTATGTTGTTGCGTTCACGTTTATATGCTTGGCAATGTGAACTTTTAGATTGTTTGAATATATTTAACAGGTGACATGGCAGTTTCTGTCATGGTGTGCCGGGTTGGCTAAATAGGCTAGATGGTCTTTGGACTGCAATCAGCTATAGTTAGATGGTATCTAGACTGCAATCAGCAGTATGGCTAGATGGTAGTCGGTATTTGGCTATTGGTTTGCTGGTCTTTGGACTGCAATCAGCAGTACGGTTAGATGGTAGTCGGTATTTGGCATTAGAGTAGATGGCTAGATTGTAATTGTTATTTGGCTTATTATTTGTAGAGCAATGAAGGATATTCTAGGCGTCATTTGCTAGTTTATCGTTGAGTGGATTCTGCTGTCAGTTGCTGAGTCTTATAGTGTGAGGACGTTCTGTTTATAACATAATATAACATCTGTCGGTTGTGTAACATGAGATAGACGACTTTGTAATGCTGTTTCTTAATAAACATGATTGTTAGTTGTTATTCTTTTATTCCATCGTTAGTTTGTTGAGTATAGTAGTGGTATTATTATTGTTAGTCTCTGTAGTCTTTATACCACCACCACTTTACTATATATCTACTCTCTCTCCTTCATAAGACCTCCACTGACTATTACCTGATCGTTTGGGGTGTAGACTTATTACTACACTCTCCACACAGGAGAACCTATTGTCCTCTTATACATCCTTTAACTATTATTTCTTCTCGTCTGTCTCTCTCTCTACTTTTATATCTTCTCTTCTTCTTCTATCCCCTCTTTAAAATGTACACACCACCCGACCTGTGACAATCATAAAAACTGCCTTTCCCAGTACCCATTTAGTCTGTGTTGATTTGACAGCCCAAAGTTCAATTATAAAATCTGCTTCAATGCATTTTAAAACTCAAGACTTTCACCCAGCAGGCAAGCATCTAGCCATTGAGCTAGTGCCGTTACAAAGGTTGCAATTAGGCCTCAAGTATGGGTTGCCTGTCTCTAAGTCACATAGACTGACATCTTTATACTAATTATAGAAGCAAAACTTACAGTTGGCATTCTTCACTTGTAGCTTTGATCTGAACATCTACACCTTTGACTTTGGTATGAACCATCTCCACTTCTGATATCATTTCCTGCAGAACATATTGTCATGATTAACATTTAATTAAGAAAGTTATCTATATATCCTCATTAAAGTTGCTGCAAACTAACTTGAGTATTTGTTGCCTGTTTGCAGTTTACCAGGCAATGTTACATTCAACAGTAACATTTTATCACGATTATTGAAATTGAAGACTATGATAGCCGTCTAATATTAAACATTTTATACAACTGAACACAATTCCTTGATCATGTTAATATCAGTACTGAAATATTGTGTAGTGTTTGTGGTTACTCATTTGTCATGGTGCTGTAGAAGAGGAAGAAGGATGTGGTAGGGGGAGGGTGGAGTAATCTATGCTGCAATGAGGAATAACAATTATGTTCAGACAAAAATCAGACAAATGAAAAAAAAAAGTGTTTCATTTAATTTTAAGCTTTTCTTTGCATACAATTATCAATTTTTAGACTTCGGACTGGACACTGTGGTCTTCGAGCACACTTGTACAGGATAGGCATAAAAGAATCTGCTGCCTGTGATTATGGAGCAGAAAGACAGACCCCTGAGCACATACTGCAGTACTGCCCTTACCTCTCCCAGCAAAGACTGTGGATCTGGCCCAGGGGATCCACATTGCGAGAGAAGCTATGGGGGACTGGTGGCGACCTTAAACGCACAATCCTATTTTTGACCCAGACGAGACTCAATGTGTAGCATGACTGATGTCGAACGCAGAAGAAGAAGAAAATTTGCCATACATTAAATATATGGAAAGAAGCAGTAATTCCTTAGTGTAAAAAGTTTATGTAGCATGTATAGAAAGAAAATTTGTCAGAACTGTTTATCTTGTAAAGAACATTACTATCTCATTATCACAGTCCTGTGGATCCTTTCTCTAGGACATGCTTATGTGCTGAGAAATGGACATAGAAATAGATTAACTAGTTCTGCATCACTTGATGCATGACAAGACAAAAGTGTTAAGAACACTGGCAATATGAGAACAATGTGGACAAGTGTAACAGATCACTGCGGTCTAGAGAGAAGTTTCACAATGAAATAAACCAATCCAACTCAAGTTTCATAATTCTTACCTATCACAATTAAATATACCAATCCAACTTAAAGTTGATAACTTTTAACTATAGCAGTGAAATAAACTAATCCAACTTAAGGTTCATAACTCTTAACTATCAAAATGAAATAAACCAATCCAACTTAAGTTTCATAACTCTTAACTATCACAGTGAAATAAACCAATCCAACTTAAAGTTGATAACTCATAACTATAACAGTGAAATAAACCAATCTAACAAAGTTGATAACTTTTAAGGATAACAGTGAATTAAACCAATCCCACATAAAGTCGATAACTATTAACTATAACAGTGAAATAAACCAATCCAACTTAAAATTGATCTCTTAACTATAACAGTGAAATAAACCAATAAAAAATAAAGTTGACAACTTAACTATAACAGAGAAATAAACCAATCCAAAATAAAGTTGACAACTTAACTATAACAGTGAAATAAACCAATCCAAAATAAAGTTGATAACTTAACTATAACAGTGAAATAAACCAGTTCAGCTTAAAGTTGATAACTCATAACTATCACAGTGAAATAAACTCTTAACTATCACAGTGAAATAATGCATTCCAACTTAATTTAAAAATAAAGTGTCCTACATAAAATCTCTTGTCTGTTTAAAATTGTGTTTGTAGAATATTAAAAAGGAAAGCATAATTCAATGTTATGTTACGATTAGTCTTGAAACAAACATAACAGCATCACTGACAAAAGTATTCATGTCTTTTTTATTGTCCTTCTATGGTTTGGAAAAGGATCGTATATTTAATTAAAATCATTGCATTATGCTTCTTTCTAGTTTTGTTACAATATATATATATATATATATATATATATAAATGTGTCAGTGTTTTCAAGTTTTCCTATAAAACACTGCAATGATCCTTCTTAGGCCAAGTGAGCTCTAACACTTGCCCATTTGTTTGCTCAGGATCGCTGCAGTTACTAGAAACTCAGGAAGTCCCTGCGTCCTGTATGCATAGAGCACTTTTGGCAATGGATGACTGAAGTAATTTTTATTAAAAAAAAAAAAAAAGTAAGTTATAACACAGGAAATACACTTAATTATGATAAAGCGGTAGATTTATGGATCATTGGGGGGGAGGGGGGGGGGAGAATTGCCAGCAGTGTAAATAGCAATTCATGAGTCATGGCCCAGGGTAAAGTGCTAGAATTCTCCTAGAGCAGTTCTCGCCTCCGACCCCCCCCCCCCCCCCCCCTTTCCAGTAGGGGTGAGGGGGCCATAGATTTGTCGGTCAATCTTGTGGGGCTGTGGAACAGGCCAGGGGAAGGTAAGAGCCTCAGATGCACTCTAGAAAGAACAAAAACTGTCTTGCAACATCCACCTACAATGAATGTAAAGTGGTTGAAACATTCAAAGAATGTTCCTGCTGACAATCGGAAAGCTACTGTTGTGTTCCCTTCACCATGGAGTTTCTACTACACATACAGAAAGCGGTGAAGACAAAGGTAGACTTAGCAGAGGATACATTTTCTGTCACTATCCCTGGTTAAGCCAGGAAATTAAACCTAGTTTCTAGTGTTTCCTTAGTTTCTTGGCATCTCCAGAGTGCGTCTGACTTGTCAAATCTTAGACCAGCCACCCACTTTTTTGGGGTGACTATGTTTAGATGTACAAAATATAGCCCCCACCGCCAATGCATCTTTGCATTTGGGGGATAGAAAATAATTCAACACATGGGAAAAGATCAGTGGGGAACTAGCTTAGCTCAGTGGTAAGGTTGGCTGGCAGCAAAAGGGTTAATGGGGTGTTTCCCTGTGATGTCATCAAATTCCCTAATCAGCATCATTACACACATATTCTTATCTCATCATCACACTGATCTAAACTTCCCAAATACAAAAATAAATGATTTTACCCTGTATTTTTTCTCAATGATATCCTTAATGTTTTTGTTGCTGGTGTCATTTGGACTGGACAAGAGTTCCACTTTGGACTGGGGGATCCTGTCAGTGAGCAACTTAAACAGTTGCAACTGGTTACTGGTTACAGCAAAGATGATATGCACCTCATTTTTCTCAGTGATATCTGCCAGCTGGCTAACAGAAGGATAATCCTGGAAGGGTTAAATGATAGAAGAATTAATAAATTAACTTATTAAAATACTACATATTATATCAATCAGTCAGGTGCTGTCTCCACAGTGAAGATTGGATTCAATTTATCTGCAAGACTGTGATGCTTAACGTGGATGTACAATCTCTCAGACTATTTTCTATTAATTTCTTGACATTTTCCTCCCATTTACATCACTGTTTTGTCTCCAGTATGTTTTTTAAAAGTTTTTTGTCTTTTAATATGAACAGATATTTCAACTGTCTTGTCTTTTTTCTTTTATTAACTCTCTTTTCATTCCCAGTCTTTCCAGGACCCAGATATCTGATTGCAATTTTCCATTCATTATATGGTCATTACAAAAAAGGTAAACTCGGGCACTGGGTTCATCATCACTTCCTTACCTACCTTGGACAGCAAAGTACGTTAAAGTAGTACTCTACAGATGCTCCAATTGTAAACTCTAAGGAGGTTGAACAGGTTATTGAAATTCATTCTGTTGGACTGCCATCAAGGATGAGACACTTTGAGTCTCAGAGTTGCAAGTTCTTTAGGTAACAGCTCCAGAGAGGAAAAACAGTCAGTCAGTCATTTGAGCTTTGAGATAGGGTTTTTTAACAATGAGATATGAAAAACCCAGTAACATAAATTTCATCTTCCTCTGAAATTAAGTCAACCCTTATCCGTTTACCTGAAACATAAACTAGCTAATATCAACTATGCTTCTTAAAAAATATAACAGACAGAAAGTATATGCATACAGAAAGACAGAAAGTGATTTATTATTTTTTTTAAGGGAATATAAGTAAAGGACCCTTTTCCACGCCCTATTGGGTATATAGGGCCAGACCTGTATTTTATGGAGCAAAACTGCACTTGGTGGGTGATGTGGTCAGCATCATGCCACCACCTTTACTTCCTAGGACTGTGCCTGGTACCCACTTAAGGCTGGGTCGACCTGGGAGCCAAGGTCAAATGGAATATAAGGGCAATCAAAAATAGAAAAAAATATATTAAAAATTTTTTTTTTAAATTTTAAAAAAGAACAGAAAATACATTTCTAAAAATATTGAGCAAATCAATACAGGTTACAAACACGTAACAATCTGGAAACAAAAGTCGAAATAATTTCTGGAATACATTTAATAATTATCAGCTGAGCTAAAAGATGGATAGTGGTATACTGTCTTACTTGTTCTAACTCTTTTGCATACTTTCCAGCTCCATCTAAATGGCAATGACCATCATTTGGATTGACAATGCCAGCAAGCTGAAAAGAAAGGGGAACAAAACTTAAAAGCAATGATTATGTTTGGATATAAAAAGTAAAGCAAGTGATCCTTGCCCCACCAGAGGCACACTGGGGAGAGGATGACAAGATTCATAATTTCATAAAGTAACCAGCACTCGGTATCTGACTTCTTTACTTTCGAGGTCATTTCCTGGTACCTATTTCAGACTGGGTTGATCTGGGAGCCAATGAAAAGTTTAAAAAATGTGCCCTGATGTCGATTTGATTCTAAGACCTTTAAGCCAAAAATCGAGCTTATGTTTGTCTAGAGAATGACATTTATAAATAGCAACTGATTGGCTTGCTGGCAGGGCCCTGGTTGATGCAGGAAAAGCAATGGATAGGGTCTGATATTCTCAATGCTCTCAAGGAGGCAGGATGAGGAGATGATTCAGGAGATGATGTTGAATCTGCAACACTCAAAAAGACTACTAGAACTTCAGGTCAAAAAAAGGCGTCACCAAACATGAGCACTATACTGGTAGCCAAAGAAGAATAGTAAACCAACACAGAACTGGTCTTATCAGTGGCCACACACTGAGGGATATACTTATGATGGGATTCCAGTGCTTTTGGACTTGTGCGCTGTGCAATGAGGATAATCTGTTGATAAAGTAACATTTATAAATAGCAAACATTAGAAATGAAGTTCAGATACCTCAAGAGGATATGGGAAAATTTGTTATAAACTGTTGTGCTAGAATTTCAGGATAATACAGAATGTTATAAATCAAAGTACCATATCTAGAATATATTTACATTTGTGTGTATGTGTGTGCTTATTATATATTTTGCTGCCTTTACTTCCCATGACTATATCTGGTGCCCACCAAAGGCTGGGTCGACCTAGGAGCCATGGAATTTTCTTTTAAAGTCTGGCTCGGTAAAGACCCAAACCCATGATATTCTGATCCACAGGCGAGCGTCTAGCCGCTGTACCAGAGGGCTTCCATATAATGCACATTTAATGCAAGGTGGTCTGGTGCCTGATCACCTGCAGCTGTCAAACAAAGTCTTTAGAAACACAACTAACTCAAACGCCAACTATATCTGTATGCTGTTGGAGATTTATCAATCTCCAACAGCATACAGCATGTGGGTGCCAACATATCCCCATGCCATCATAAAATTTTTTTTATAAATAGTCTCCCACTGTTGCCTTCTATCTCTGTTCCCATGAATTGTTCTAGTTTAAATAAACTATGTCTCTGTAGTTCACTGATCTTTATACAGTGTCTACTAGATATTTTTTCAAACAATCTTGGGAACTGTTTGAGAAATAAATTGGTGCAGAGTAGAAATGTTCATCCCAGCTCATGGTCTAGAATATGTCAAGGATGTACTTCATATTCAAAAAGTAGACCTTCTTTAAAGCTGTCTGAACTTCATGTTATCATATTTTACTGAGAGGTATCGGTATAAAGAGTATTAAATATAGAAAGGGACCTTCTTCCCATATCTTGCACTTCGGGCATATAGGGCTAGACGCCTATTTTATAGAGCAGGCAGCACTAAATGTGCTAAAATTATGTCAGACAAAGAATGTACTTAGAAAGTAATATTAACTAACACAGAAAAAACAAAAACAGCTTTTACCCGTCCATCCCCAGCCAGGTGGAATCTGTCATTGGAAGCAAATATTAGCAACTTGCGGCTCACAGATCTCCAGCCTATTTCAGACTAAAATTAACATAATAAATTTAAAGTTAGAAGCATACAAGTTAGCAAAAAAAAAAAAAAAAAAAACAATGAAATGATTGTAAAGGCATTATATTTAAATTATGAAGTTTGTCCATACCCAGTTATCTCCGTACATATATTCTATGTGTATGTGTGTGCTGCTCCATATCGTCAGCTTGGCACCACAGTTATGCTATGTTTTTAGGGCTGATATCACAGTAGTAAATCAGGCATTCTCATGTGTCCCAATATTGCCAATGCAGAAATTGTACAAACACACCTCTACTGATTGATCCTGTGTGCGGTTTGTTATAGTCACCTATCTTGACCAATGCCAACAGGTGTGTTTTGCCAGGCTTCTCTCCCAGGTCACATAGCTGGGTTAAAGACTTCCTTAACACCCACTAGCATAGTCTGTACAGCAGTGACTGTATCAACACTGTCCTTGTTTCTTATTGCATACATTAATATATTATTTGCCAAGATCTGCTCTTCAATCACCCTTATTCCAGCATGCTATGGTGTACAGATCCAGGTGAGTGAGTGATCTGATGAACTGACCACCATGAGTTAAGTCAAGAATTGACATCACAGCACTTGGGACATTCCCATGCATGTTCCATCCTCATCTTCAGCAGCCAGCGCAAAGTTCCAATACTTATGGTACCGGTCACAATCTGGTTATATGTCCGTCTTGATTTCCTCTGAGTGTAGTGAGCCGGCCAGACCCTCTGGTTACACACAGATGCCTCATTCTCTCCAGGCCATAATAATCTTTTATTTCTACTGATTCCGTTGCTTGTTCCCAAAAGACATTGATCACATCTACCTTGTCTTTTTGAGCACTAAATATTAAGAGAATATATGTAACTACAGAAACAATGAAATACTGCTTTATCCTGGGTCAAGATTAGTCCCATAGATGGAGTGAAAGATCACTTGGTTGACTTGGTTATTAACCCTTTGAGTCCCTAGGGGTTTAGCATCAGAGGTCCAAGGGGTGGTAAAGAAAAACTTAAAATCAGCGCATATTGCATTCTTTGGGCTTCTAGATAGAAACCTATGAAAGTACGATGCATTCCTTGTGACTGAAAGAATTAATGTTACTATCAGTATTGAGACAATTAAAATGTATACAGATCCCTCACTAACTCAGTAAGCATCTGTGATTTAGGGATAGTGAATGCAGTTTCAAGTCCTAAACCAAGCAGAATTTGAAGTCAACAGCTGGCAGTGTGGTAGTGTGCTGTTTTGCATTGAGTTTGACAAAGGCATTAACCCTGAGCCATTCATAAATCAATGGCAAACATATAAAACCACACAACAGCCAATAAATACTGCAGCTGGTTTGTTATGTACTGAAGAAAAGTAAAGTTGAGGACTCTTTTCCACACCTTAAGGGGTCACTAAACAGCACTTTTTTTCAATTTATGACAAAAATATCACTTTTCAATGTGTTTGTTTTTGTTAAGTTCGCCATTCGTAGAATAGATTGACACACAAGATTTAGGTCATTTGTAAACAATTTAAAAAAAATTTAACAAATTAACAAAAAGTTAATACTAAAGACACCAACCAATGCACTTTTTTAAGATTAAAAAAAAAGTTTAAAAGTCAGTTTTCTCACAATTCTATTTTTCTATTTATTGTGTGTGTAAAATCCTAAAATCTCAGCTGATGTAAAGGCTAGAAACATGAAATTTGGTAGATACTCCTTAACTCTTTGAGTTCCTGGGGGTTTAGCATCACAGGCCCAGGGGGTAGTAAAGAGAGTAATAAAATCGGCGCATCATTTCATTGGGCTTCTAGGTAGGAACATATGAACGTATGCTGCATTACTTGGGACTCAAAAGAGTCAAACAATATTATAGTGACAGGTCTTTATAAAAGTAGATTTAAGAAAGTTTTTTTTTTTAATTCGATTTATGTCTTTATGATGCCAAATATTTTTTTAACTTTTTGTTTTGTTTTTAACAAACCTACATTTAAAAATTCAAAGACAAATATTTAGTAACAACTTTGAAGTAAATAAATTACACCTGTACCTCAACATAGGATTAAAGTTCATGATTCCATCATCTGTTTCTCAATACCTATGTTTGTTTTTGTAATTTTAGGATTCTAAGTACATATTTTTGTCCCCAAGATGGTGGCTACTGCCATGGCGACCATGATTTTTTAAAACTCAAAAGTGTAAGCAAATGTATTAACATATTTCCCTAGAAATGACCATTATAAAATAATTGGTCTAACACTGAAAATAAAAAATAAAAATTAAAAAAAACAGCTAACGTGTATCAGGCATACAGAGCTAGGCCTATATTCTATAGACTAGTCACACTCTGTGGGTGATATTAAAATCAGGCCAGCCACCTTTACTTCCCAGTAAGTAACCTGATATCCATTTAAGGCCAGATCAACCTGGAAGCCAAGGTCATTTTTGATAAAGGTCCAGCTCCATTTGGATTTGAACTCAGATCCCCAAGCCAGCGTCTAGCCGCTAAATCATGACAGATCCCTTATGTGTTCTGAAAGGGACATGCAACTAACATTTCGCTTTCTATCCCACAGTGGATAACCCCAAGGTAATATTCTGTGTGGCTATTAGGTACCTCCATATAATCATTTATAAAGTGATGCAGGGAGTCTGGGATTTGTCCCTGTTATGCTGACATCTAAAATGTGACTTTTTATGGTGAGTCACTGTGTTGCCTACCTTCAGGTACAATCTTAAGGAAAATACATTAAACTTCTTCTGTTTTCCCCCTTAAGGCATGGTTTGTATGTTGTATATTGATGTATAGCTAAGCTGTGATATCTGCACCTTTTAGCCAAAACATCTGATTTCAGAAAATCCTTAATTAGCGCCCCCTCCCCCATTGGGGTATTTCTAGACCAAAGTTTGGAGACAACAGGCTATCCAACACCATATGTCATTGTCTAGAATATGAATATGTAACAGCCCAACACTTTACATTTTACACTAGTAACTATTCTGTTGCTAGCTTTATATACAAAGCTAAATTCCTCAACAGTCTCTTATAAAAGCAGCAATTTTAATACTGCTTCTGGTAAGGTATGGCTTTATTAATCTTACAATACTATAAATTCACCCCAAAAATTACATTGTGGTTTACCTTGCACGTGATTGCTTGCAGAATGGCATCCAAGGAGCCTTCTGGGTAATCTATATTTCCTGTAACTTCAGTCTTGTCTACTTGTTCCTAAATCCCAAGAATATTATAAAGTACAATTCAGTTAGACAACTATTGAAAAATATCACCAGTCATTAGACAACCTTGTTAGTTAGTTCATTGGTTAATCGACAGATTATCCTCATTACCAGACATTAGACAACCTTGTTAGTTAGTTCATTGGTTGATCAACAGATTATCCTCATTACCAGACATTAGACAACTTTGTTAGTTAGTTCATTGGTTAATTGCCAGATTATCCTCATTACCAGACATTAGACAACCTTGTTAGTTAGTTCATTGGTTAATTGCCAGATTATCCTCATTACCAGTCATTAGACAACCTTGTTAGTTAGTTCATTGGTTAATCGCCAGATTATCCTCATTACCAGTCATTAGACAACCTTGTTAGTTAGTTCATTGGTTAATCGACAGATTATCCTCATTGCACATCAAACCTTGACAGCTTTGACAAGGTCACAATATAAGAAACAGAGGTCAACTATTGAATATACTGGAAGGCAAATTCGTAAAGGACCCACTAACACCACTGGGCATATAATGCATGACGTATTTGTATAAACCAATAAGCATTCAATTAGTGATGTGGTCACCATCTAGCTGGCTACCTTTACTCCCCAGGACATTATCTGGTAGCCACTTTTGGCTGGTCTGAGCAGGCAGAAAAGACCAATTTAAAATTATTTTTTTAAATGTCTTCATGAAGGTTTGAACCCAAGTCATTCAGACTGGCAAATGATCATTTAGCCACTACATTACTCCGTCCATTTGTCCATTTATGTAAAACAAAACAAACAAACAAAACCACATTCAACCTTCATTTACACACACACAAACATATATATGTGTGTGTGTGTGTGTGTTTGTGGGTATTGTACATGTATGTCTATTAATGTGTGTGTGATTATGTATAGTGCATGCCAGCCCCTCCCCAACAGCACTCACTAGGTGCTAGAGTACCGCTCCCAGCCACTAGTTTTGCTGCAATTGACATTTTTTATATACACACATTTCATATATATATACACACACACACACATACATATATGTTCATTCACACACATACAAAACATGTTAGGCAGGGTCCATGCTCAGGCTACTTCAACACCCGCAGCCATCCCCCCCCCCACCCCACCCCAATTTTTTCCCCAGAAAATGTGCAAGTAGGCGGAGCCACCCTGCCCACTTTCCAGTGTGTGTGTGCGTGCGTGCGTGCGTGCATGCGTGCGTGTGTGTGTGTGTGTGTGTGTTTGTGTACGTGCGTGCGTGTGTCATCACCCCTTGTAGATGTACTGGATTTTATCTCAGGAAATTAATGGAAATAAAACAGCTTAGTACATTCACCATCACCAAGTGACCTGTCAACTGGGTAGATGATCTGGCTTCTCCACATCTTGTGAGCTCTGTGTTGACACTCTTCCATGAAAGGACAACAGGTTGTCAAGAATTTTCTCTCTTTGTTTTCCTTTATTTCTTTTCCCATTAATCTTTTCAGCAATTATAAATTATTGCAGTTGTTCTCTTTGAATAATGTGGCCAATAAATAATAATAACCGTTTTTGCATGAGATAGCTTCTTTCAGCTTCATTCAATCGACATGGAAGAGATCATCAAGAGATTGCCAAGTCAATGAGAGTGAACTAATTCGCATCTCCTCCTAATGCTCATGTCAACCCTACGAAGGCCTCAGTAATGTAGTTCTCCTTGAACATGCATATAGTGAATGCAGACTTACCAGCAGTGGAAATTTTGACGAGAACAAATCTGATGACATACCTTGGTGTGAGGTTTGATCACAGCCTATCCTTCAAAGAACATGTTGACCATGTCATAACAAAAGCACGCAAAGGCCTGTCAGCAATGAGGGTTCTGGCTGTCGCTAACACTGAGCAGAGACTGCTTCTGCTTCTGTTCCAAGGACTTGTACTTTCTCCCATCGAATATGCTCTTGCCATCCTCACTGTCAGCCATGCTCAGATTGAAAGACTTGAGAAGGTGCAAAATGAAGCAATGCGCATTATTCCAGGGTGCACTGGAGACACCTCTTGTGTAGCAATGAGGTACCTTCTTGACTTCCCTACTACAGGATCAAGATCTGGAGGGCTTGTGCATACATCAAAATAAGCCCAGATCTGAAGCACCTTTTGCACCACATGCTCTTAAAGAAAAAGGGCAACAGGCTTAAAAGGGGCAAATCGTGGCTGGGTAGGGCAGAGGATGACATCATGCAGATTTGCAGCCTTACAGACATCTATCCAGGTGAGGAGTGGATACCAGAGTCTAATAGCCCAATCTCACATTCTCCTGTGTCGTGACGCTCGATAGGAGTTGGGAGCAGAATCCGCTGCTGTCAATGTCGAGGTATGCGAGCTTATCAATGACAAGTCAGATGAGACAGATGTGGTGATCTTCACAGACGGGTCCGTTATACAAGGAAATAAGAGTGCATGGGCATTTACAGCTCGCTCTTCAGGCAGAACAATTGAGGAAGCCAGTTCTTCCTTCTCCATGACCACCAGCAGCATGACGATGGAGGTGATGGCGGTGACACAGGCTTTCATGTGGCTAGGATCACAGGACTATTCCATGTGTGTGTGTGCTGAGTGATTCTTTGAGTATGATCCAGCGAGTGGAGGCAGGTTGGTTACGCAGACAGTGGCTTGAGTCATTGCAAAATTCTTCTGTGTGTTCAGTTACTTTCATATTCATCCCAGGGCATGCGGGCGTTGTTGGTAATGAGAGAGCTGATAGACTGGCAGGCACTGCATTAATTGAAGATGACCGACCCATGGATCACGCAGACATTGTCATTGCCCCTAGAAAGATAGGACGCTCTGAGGATTTTGGAAGCAACGTGTCCACATCACATCTAAGAATATGCTAATTGGAAGTAAAGATCGGCACAGTCAAGCATGAGAAGCCAAATGGACGCACACAAAGTCTTGTTAACCAACACAGGACTGGTAGTATTAACCGCACAACGCTGATGAATATGTTGGGAGGGGAATCTGAGCACCTAT
Source organism: Candidula unifasciata (assembly GCA_905116865.2). Lineage (NCBI taxonomy): Eukaryota > Metazoa > Mollusca > Gastropoda > Stylommatophora > Geomitridae > Candidula > Candidula unifasciata. Next base: position 398,210 of record CAJHNH020005290.1, read on the forward strand.
GGATGTGTCCGGAGTGCTGTGAAGATTAACTCATAACTCAGCTTATTTCAAAGGTATGGGGCCCACCTAAAAACTTTTTTTTTAGCATTTTTCTGTTAAACCACATTTATAAGTGTAATATTTTGTTTAGAAAAGCAAGAATAGAACTGTAAGTAAAGAGGAGGCCTTTTTCACACCAGAGGCGCAAGCAGTATATAATATATGATTCACATTTCTGTAGACCAAACGATTCTCGTTGGGTCATAAGGTCAGCATCATGCCACCCGCCTGTACTTTTCATGACTTAACTTTATATCTATTTTAAGCCAGATTCACATGGAAGTTGAGGTCATATAAAAAAAAAAATCGAACTACTGTGGCACCCTAACAAATCACACTTTGCATATAAATAGCTTCAATGAAAAAAAAATTTGCAATCTGCATAAACAAAGCAAATTTTTTTTTACCTTAAATGATGCAATACTCTTCGTCATGTTAAGGAGATGTCTGAATTCAAATGGTGGAGCACAAATTACAGGATCAACTGCAGATTTATCAAAACAAGGATTGGCTAACCTGTAGATAGTAGAATAAAATATAATAGGTCCATTATATAATAATATATATTAAATATATAATAGGTCCATAAGAGTCTGCAGCACATGTTCAAGGTGTGTTAATGACATTGATGAAAAATCCCATCTTCAGTAGTTTCATTTTAAAAATGTGTATTTATGGAACTTTTCCTCATCTTCAGACTGGCTGCGTATGATGATAGCCAAATAGGTTTATATACCAGTTTGCACTTGATGGCTGATCGACCCAGTGATGACATTTGCTTCCCTCATAATTTCCTGGTGCTATTTTAGCCGGGTTGACATGGACGCTCACTTAAATTTCAGAATGCTACTTTTTCTATAATATAGTGTGCAAACAGCAAAGGACAGTCCATCATCCAGGCGAGTTGACATGGAAGCTCACTCTATAATATAGTGTGCAAACAGCCAATCATCCAGGCGGGTTGACATGGAAGTTCACTTAAATAAAAGAAATGCTACTTGTCTATAATATAGTGTGCAAACAGCCAATCATCCAGGGTTACATGATTCTTAAATGCACAAGATGCACAAGTTTCTGTTTAGATGGAATAACGAAGGGAAAAGACAGTGATGTTTAACAATAGATAAAGATATAAGAAGGTAAACATTAGGATAGATGAACACATGTATTTATCAGATGGAATGTTTTGTAGTTTTTATGAGAGGCTCTATATATATATATATATATATATATATATATATATATATATATATATATATATGCCTCTCCATAATCTGCGATCTCCTGCAGCATTTATCAGTTCATGTGCCGACACACCTCCATGCCATGCAACAAGACTGTCAAGCATCTTCTCTTGTTGTCTTCCTCTATCTCTCCTTCCACATATCTTTCCAGTGGTCACAACATGTTCTATTTTCCCTCTTCTCATAACATGGCCGAAAAATGATGACTGTCTCCTTCTGATGTCTGTGTCTGTGATAAGTTGTCTTCGGGCTCCCGCTTCTTTCAAAACCTCTTGGTTGCTCATTTTGGCTGTCCAAGGTATTCTAAGCATTCTTCTGTAAAACCACATCTCCGAAGCCTCCAGAAATTGTTTGGCCTGCCTATCGATTGTCCAGGATTCACAGCCATACGTTAAAACTGGATGTATGTAGCAAGCAAGAATTCTTTTTCTAACTCTCAATGACAAGGATATATTGCACAAGATGTTTTTCATTTTATAAAATGCAGTTTTTGCCTGTCCTATTCTATTTCTGATCTCAGTTATGCATCTTCCATCTGATGTTATCCATGTGCCCAGATACTTAAATTTCTGTACTTGTCCTAAAATAACACCATCAACATTTTTTTACACACTTAGGAATAATTTGTTTCTTTGATACCACCATTACTTCTGTCTTCTCATTATTCAAACTGAGGCCCATTCTTCCACTTTCTAACACCACAATGTCTATTATTTCCTGTAGTTCTTTCTGACTTGTTGCTATCAAGACTGTGTCATCAGCGTAACGTAAATTGTTTATATTGTGCCCACCAACCACAATTCCGGGCATACCAATTAAAGCTCTCATTATATATTCACTGTAATTGAAAACAAATCAGGTGACAGTACACATCCTTGTCATTCGCTCCTCTTTATGCTTTGAAATGTACCTAAACAGTTGTTAATTCTTATAGCTGCTGTTTGCTGCCAATACATATTCTTTATTATTCGTAGATCTTTCCCATTAATGTTTAATTTTTCTAACAGTTTGATTACTTCTTCATGCTTCACACAGTCATATGCTTTTGTATAGTCTATGAAGCATATGTACAAATCAGTCTTTACTTCTATAGCTCTTTCTGACAATGTCCTTAATATGTATATGGCATTGTTTGTACCTTTTCCTTCTACAAATCCACATTGTTCATCGCTGATTTCTGGTTTAATTTTGTTTCTTATTCTTCTCATAGTTATTCTCAGTAAAATCTTAGTCATGTGACTCATAAGACTTATTGTGCTTCACATTTTATAGTGCCTGGTTTCTTAAGCAGAGCTATAAATATGGATTTTAAAAGGTCATTTGGAATATACCCACTATTATAAATATCATTTAAAAGTTTAGTTATTATTTCAATTCCAAAATCTCCCAGTGCTTCGATTTCTTCCAGTGAGATGTTGTCTGGCCCGGGTGCTTTTCCTTTCTTCATATGATGTATTGCACCTGAACTTCTGCAGTCATTATTGGTGGACCATCATTGTTGGTCTGCAGCTCTACATCTGGTCTATTATCATCATACAATTCCCCTATATACTCTGTCCATCTGTTAATTATATTACCATGTCCCATTAATAAGTCACCATCTTTTGATTTCAAACATCCAGTGCTGTTACGTGTCATCTTTCCTGTTAACATATTTATCTTTTGGTACATGGAATGTGAGTCTTTCCTGTTGTTTTCCCCAATCTCTGTACACATTTGATTCAGCCAGGCTTCTTTAGCCACTTTGCATTTGTTCACTATTTCTTTTTGTATTCTAGAGTATTCTTCTTTATCATTCTTTTTCTTCCTTCTTTCATCCATCATCTGCAGAATTTCGGTTGACATCCATTTCATTTTTTGCAACTCTATGGGTTGGTGGGATTGACTCTTTAGATGTCTGCTGATGTCACGCAACATACCCCACTGTTCATCAATAGTCTGTATAATTTCCATTGCATTATACTGGTTTTGTACAGTGACATTGTACTGGTCCCTAATTTCTTTATCCGTTCTAAGAATTCCTAAATTTAACTTGATGTTCTGTGGTGTTTTTCTAATGTTCTTTAGTTTTATTCTAATTTTTCCTACAACTGGAACATGGTCACTAAAGCAGTCTGCTCCTGGTCTAGTTTTGCTCCAACTAAGCTGCTCCTGAATCTTCTTGAAATCAAAATATAATCAATCTGATTGCGGACATTATCACCAGGACTTTTCCAAGTCCAAAATCTTTGAGGATGGTGTTTAAACCAGGTGTTACCTATTATCATGCTGCGTGACTCAGCCCATGATATTAATCTGTCACCTCTCATATTCTTTTCTCCTAGGCCATAGCCACCCGTTATTCCGTACACTTTTCACTTCCTATTTTCACGTTGAAATCTCCAAGTACCATTGTTGGTTTAGCATAGGGGGATCCATGGATTGTAATGCAATTTTGAATTTCACAAGTATAACAAATTTAAACAGACCATACTAAATCAGCTGCAGCACCATGTACACAGATTATAATATATATCAAAGAAACCAGGTATTGTTGAGGAAGAGAAATATAATACTGCTACTATGCTCAAAGAAAATAAAACATCTCCAAAATGAATCACAAATAAATGTGAACCACTTAGTAATGGATAAATGAAATATAATCACAATCTATACATTAGAACTCATTTCAGAGATATTTTGGGAACATCATAACAGAGCAGCATTATTTTTATATAGAAAAACAATTTCCCAAAACGATTAATGTCTTCACACAAAATGAACTTTTTATAGCACTGAAATTGCCCATTATGTTGCTGTTATGCTCCTAAACAACAAGGAAATAGCACTAGAACTAAATGGCACTAAGAAAATTGCCTTTTCACTAATATTCAATCTTTTTGTGCCAGCTTACATGTTATCATTGTACTTTTTGCAGGAGAACATATTAAAGCTATCCCTCATCAAAGTTTGACTATAAATGACTGAAAGTTTTGCTTTGCCACTTTCTTTGTCTAACTTTGAATAAAGCTGACAAAAACATGTTTTAGTTAAATCTGAGGCTTCTAATGCCACAAATCATGTTGGTGTGCATGAAGAAGACAGCTTGGTGGTCATATTATTTGCAAACAAACACTTAGTAACTTGGTAAAGCTCACAAACATACTATATTTTATGCTTTCAACCAAGTTTCAGAATCAACCAAATGGTCACCATGTGAGTGATTGAACACAAACACTTGGAAAAACCACTCACATTTCAGGATTCATCATTTTTACACTGCCCAGGGGTAAATTACAAGGAGAGACATTTAAGTGGCACATCTTGCATTTACTGGGCATCTAGGTAGTAACCTAAGAATGTAAGGTGTGTTTCTTGGGACTGAAAGAGTTAATCATTCCTCCACAAGGAGAAATTTGAATACATGACCAGTGGGTCAGCAGGCAAAAGGGGTCATTCATAATATTATGATTAAGAGTTAGCAAATTCTGATTATTAGTAAAAATGTTCTCTTCTTCTTCACAGCATTAATCACAGGTACACTCCAGTTTTTATTTAAAGCCCCTTGCGCACGCACACACACGCACGCACGCACGCACACACACACACACGGACACACACACACACAACATAAAACTACTTGAAAAAAAAAATACTGATAGAAGAGATATACAGGGGGGAAAAAAAAACACGTACTGGAAGCAAATAGCACCTATGAGAATTAACAACCTTTAGTGAATATTTCAGACCATAAAGAGGGGAGTACCACAAGCATGTGTACCAACACCCAATTCGTTTTCATTAAACAGTGAATATAATGAGATCTATCATGGATACACCAGGAACTGTGGCTGGTGGTCATAACATGAACAAAATGCATTATGCTGATGACACCATCTTGATAGAATCAAGCCAGAAACAGCAATAGGGATTGATAGATATGGTTGTGATAGAAAATGATAAAATGGGTCTTAGCTTGAACAAAGGGAAGACAAAAGTAATGGTAATATCCACACACACACAAAATGCTCAAATGTATCATAAAAGTCAAAGGTATGATATTTGGACAAGTACAGAAATGTAAGTATCTAGGCACATGAATAACATCCGACAGAAAATGTATCTCAAAGATAAACAACAGAACAGAACAGGCTAAAATTGCATTTGATCAAATACAGAGCTTTATGCAATAAATCCATGTCACCAGAGGTTATGAAAAGAATTATCACATCTACAAAGAGCCAGTTTTAATATATGGCTATCAATCCTGGACAAACAATAATAAGCCAAACAATTTCTTCAGGCCAGGGAGATGTGATTTTATAGAAGAATCCTTAGAATTTCTTGGACAAAAAAAAAAAAAAAGCAACCTGGATGTTTTGAGAAAGTGAGGGCTCAAAGACAACTTATCTCAGTCATCAGGAAGAGACTATCAACTATTTTATAAACATATTGTGAGAAGCTGGAAACTATAACATGCTGAGACCACTGGAAGAATTTGTTCAAACTGAGATGGAGAAAGACAACTTGATTTGATTCTTGACAAGGATTTGTCATGGCATGGAGGGGTGTCAACACACAAACTGATACATGCAGCTGATATTGATATATATTCAACAGCTTGCCAATAGGTCATTATTATATCAACTAAAATATAGGATTTGTTCCATGTTGATGATGAATAAGTTTACCATGATGCAATATTCATGGCCCTCCCCCCCAAAAAAAAACAATATAAAGCTATAAACTAATACACTTTGCTTGACATTTAAGCCAAGGAGAATTTATAAATCATGAATGCTGACTGTTAAGGCACAAGATGATGGTAATAACAGGACTGATATACAGAAGCTGAAAGGTAGCAGTACACATGGACGTGTGTGCATGCTTATGAATGTTAAGCTGGATGTTGTGGTATCATATAGCGAAAGTCAGGCAATGGGAACCAGTGTCACTGAACACGTTTATGAACCATTAAGTGCTCTGCCACCAGTACAGACAGCTGATAAGAAATTGTCCGCCTGTGTTGCCGTCTGAACGCAACTCCGTAGCTACAGCGATGTTCCTCCATTTACATCAGAGTATTAACTATGGTACTCATTACCTAGAGGCTGGGTGAACCCCAGGAACTACTTGGTTTCTAACACTGGCCGTGCAGCTGGATTTGAAAGAAAATCTCCTATCCACTGCGCGAACACCCGCCTTCCTCCCGTATGGTATCATATGCGAGCCTCTCCTGCACCAAACATTGACCATTAGATTTCGCTAAGAACCCCCAAGCAATTCTTTTGCCTCTTGACACTAAACTGTCTGCTTAAATAATCGTATTCTCTGAGCGAGCATTATCTGGAATTAATATCTGAATTTCTTCCTATGTGGCACCTGCTGGCCACTCTCTGCATTCTGGGCTCAACGTGATCATGACTCTACACAAATCTGACTGTATGCCATTGGCACTCTGACCCACTCTTCTCCTAATGTTCTCTGAGTTGCAAACCAGTCTTCTGCTGGCAAAGGGTGATCTGTGTCTGCAGCTACCTTGAGATAAAACTTTGTCTGCAGCATCCTGAGCTTACGTGCAACAGTCAGCAAACCAAAGAGGTATTGCACACTCACCACTGGGGTGTCTCTGGTACAACCCAGAATAACCCGCATAGCTGCGATCTGAATGCGCTCTAGTTAAACCATCTGATACTTTGAGACAGTAAGCAGTCCTAGTCCATAATCAATCACTGAAAAGATCTGAATCTTATCCCAACTATCTCCATATGGTCCTTAAAAGACAGGTTCCTGTCAAATGTGATTCCCAAATTCTTCAATTTGCTCTCTCTGTTGACGTTTTTACCATTTATCTTGAGTCCTGGGACATTAGCTCTAAGATCCTGTTGTCTAGAAAACACCACAAAACATACACCTTTTATTGGTAGATGACAACACTTATTTCTGTACACCAGTCAACACTTTGCTGTTGCCAGTAGCACCTGGGCTGTTTTTTCCCCACTCTCCTAATTGTCTATATGTGAGTATGTCATCTGCAATTATCAGTTTCCTTCCAACTCCTGTTGCTTCTAGGTTTGCAATCTTGTTTGTATAGACGTTAAAGAGCACAGGCCAGATTTTAAATGCCTGTGGCATTTTGGGGGGGGGGGGGGGGGGGGGGAACCCACACGGGGACTGTTTAATTACAAACCACACCTATTTACAAACAAATAATACCTTGGTGGAGAAGTATCTGTGAAAGGCAAAATTACTTTATCTTGAAACACACCATATCCCATGAGATAGTTGCTGGATATATCGCCAATTGATTTTCCTGAAGAATCGGAACAATACATGATTATAGAGACTTTCAGTCTGAAGACTACATCCTGCAAAGCAGCGGTCTCTAGCCAGGGGGAGGTGGTTTCAAGGGAAGCGTCAAGTAATTTTCAAATAGCATGCATTTGTGTTTGAAATAATTTGCTGTAATTTTTTTCAGTTTTATTATTAACTCTTTGAGTCCCAGGCGGTTTAGCATCACAGGCCCAATGGCTAGTAAAGAGAGACTAAATTCGACATGTCATGCATTCAATGAGCTTCTAGGTAAGAACCTATGAACGTATGATGCGTTCCCTGGGACTCAAAGAGTTAATAAAATAATTTTGAAACTATTTATAATCAGAAAACTGAGGACATTTTTTGGGTTTCTTTTTAAAAGCAGTTTATATATTAACACACACATGTATATATATATATATATATGTGAGTGTGTGTATGTGTGTGTGTGTGTGTGTATGTATGTGTGTGTGTATATGTGTGTGTGTATATATATATATATATATATATATATATATATATATATATGTGTGTGTGTGTGTGTGTGTGTGTGTGTGTGTGTGTGTGTGTGTGTATGTATGTAAGTAGGTAGGTGGGTAGGTAGGTGGGTAGGTAGGTAGGTGGGTAGGCAGGCAGGTAGGCAGGCAAGCAGGCAGGCAGGCAGGCAGGCAGGCAGGCAGGCAGGCAGGCAGGTAGGTAGGTAGGTAGGTAGGTAGGTATGTATGTATGTATGTATGTATGTATGTATGTATGTATGTATGTATGTATGTATGTATGTATGTATGAGAGTATGTATGTATGAGAGTATGTATGTATGAGAGTATGTATGTATGAGAGTATGTATGTATGAGAGTATGTATTATGTATGTATGTATAGTTAAAAATATACGTAATATGAAAATACAATGACACAGACATTTAATTATAGATTAAAAACACATTTTACCAAAATATATATCCATACTGTTTGTTTCTCATATTGCAGAACCTTCTTTCCTCCTCTTTTTTATTTACATATTTGTTGAGGTGGGTGGGAGAGGGGGGGTTTTGTTATATACTCAAAGGAGGGGGTTGTGGGAGGTCTTGCAATAAATTCAAGGGTGGGGGGGGGGGGGGGGGGTGGGGATCTTGCCAAATACTCAAGGGGGGGGGGGGGGGGGGGTCTCACCACATATTCAAAAGGGGTCAACCTGAAAAAGTTTGGAGACCACTGCAGTACTAACTAAGCAAAAATTCCAATCCACTTCTTAGAGGTGGTGTATGGGCAATTTTAACATATACCATTTCCTTGTTTATAATTCTTATAGCTTCACGCTCTTCTTTTGTAGTTTGCTTTATTTTAAAATGCTCTATTTTCCTTACATTTTGTCAGAATCCTTGTCACTCTTCTAGTATCAAATAAGTCATCAAATGTTTCTTGGTCATTCCAAAGTTGTCATGATACTGTCAATCATTTAAAAGTTGACACGATGTTGTTGGTCATCCCAAAGTTGACATGATGTTATTGCTCTTTTCTATCGCCAACAGATTTTTAAAAATTAACCCTGTGTTTGAATTCGGCTCTCCTTTAAATAACGGTCGCTAGCTGGAAGGCGACATCCGCTTAGTCGGAGTTCACTCCCTTGACTGCAGTGCAAATACGGAGCGGACAAGTCACGAATCAAAACACAAAGTGAGATCGACATGCCTGCTAGAGCTAGACCACGCGCTGCGACTGACAGTAGCCACTGCGGTCTTTCGACGCACGACTTAGTGACCGTAGATGTGAGACCTGCGGATATGTATGTTGTAATGAGCGATAAGCTTCCGTCGTTTCCGTGATGTGTCACCCTAACCCTACCCCTAATCCTACTCCTACCCCAAACCCTACCCCACACCCTAACCCTACCCCATATCCTAACCAGAGCCCTAATCCTAGGGCTAACTATATCATTTGTTTCATTCCCTCTTTACCACTCCGTATTTGCACTGCAGCCAAGGGAGTGAACTCCGACTAAGCGACCGTCACCTTCCAGCTAGCGACCGTTATTTAAAGGAGAGCCTTGAATTCTTCTAGAATGAGTTCCGGTCTAAAATAGGGTATGCCAAGATGATTGTTTTAAGGAATTCCAGAGAAATTAGACTAAAAAGCTCTACAAAATGGGGAAGCAGAAAAACGTGCACAAAACAACACAATGTGATGTTTCGACCGGGCAGCCTTTTTCAAACATAAGTGAACACAAACGTAACAACGAGGAGAGGAGAGTATGTAGATCTCTAAGGGATGACGTGAGCAACCTTTAAAAAAATGTGATGTGGAATAAATGAAATAAAATAAAATAAACAATGGCTAAAAAATAGTCACAAAAAAATAAACAGTAGTGTTGTTAATATATAATATAATACTGGGAATTAAAAAAATACAAATGTTAATGATACATAAATGATACTGATAAGAGACAGAATAAAGTAATAATATGAAATAAAAGAAAACAAAAGAAAAGAATTAACATTTAAAATGTGATGAGAGTAGAACTATTTAGATGAAGGTATATTGGATATTGATACCACCTGGACTAAGGCTGTGGATGAGGCGATTTTCCAAAGCGAGGCGCATAGTATGATCACCAGAGCAATATTTTAATGCAGTGACATATATATCATCTTTACCTCTGTGGTCAGATCTATTAAAATGGAGAGGGATTGGTTTAATTGTCTTCTTGTCAATATCGGAGAGGTGTTCCCGGAAATGGTCAGCTAGCTTCCTGCCAGTTTCCCCAATGTATGCCTTGATGCATTGTTTGCAGATAATTGCATAAGTTACGTTGCGGGATTCACAAGTAAAAGGTTCCCTAATTTGGAAAGAACCATAAGGTAAACTGACTGAAGAAGTCTGGACAATGAAAGGACGTGCCTTGCACGTGCTGCGTGGGCATTCAGTAGTCTAGTAGTCTTTAAGGTTGCAATCTCATCTATAAACTAATCTAGTATTTAGATGTGGCAAATTATTTGATTCTGATATTGGATAGACATTGTATTTTTTCTCTATATCTGGACTGAAAGTATGTAGTTAATCTCCCAGCTACTGAACTGAGTGCATGATGTGATTCTATGAGCTGTGGATTTCTTTTGGAATGCTTTTCTACTGTGCTATATGTGATTTGAGTTGTGACCTGTAGATTCATAAAATGGAGAGTGGCTTGCTGCCACAGAACTTATGCAACTAGCTCTGTGTGCAATTACTGATTTGTTTTAACTGCTGCTTTTTTCAAAGCTTTTCAAGTTATGTTATGTTATCACAATCGACGTCACTGCACAATGGGAATTCCCATGTGTGCTCAGTCCTCCAGGTAGTTAGAGCACTGGGTTCTCATGCAGGGTACCTTGTTTCAATCCTCAGTAATGGTTGGAAATTTATTCTGGTGGAGTGAGAAAAAAAAAATCCTAGCCTGCGCAGTTTATGACAATTACACTAGCCATGTGGCCTTAAACCCTCGGGTTCATATGAAAACCATGTCCTAGTTAATTAATTAGTCAATAGATTATCCTCACTGCACATAATTCGGTCCATAAGTGTTTGGATTCCCTCCTCAGTAAACCCCACAGCATGTAGCAACTGACGACACTAGTTCTGCTTTGATTTGTTTTTGGCTTTCTGTATGGTGCACATGTTTGGCCACACCCTTTTTAACATGTTGTTCTTGCAGTCTGGTCACGGCTGCAGATTCACAGTGATCACTTGGTTCTTGCAAATATCTTGCTTCTTGTACAGCATTCAGAATATCGGTCTGGTCAATTGCTCATCAGCCCGCCATAGTTAACTTTACCTACTAGCCTATCAGCTTGCCCATTTCCTTGCACATCTGTGAGCTCTAGCATGAATATGAAACTGACCCTGTCCTACATTGCCCTACAAACAGCAAAGAGTATTTTTATTTTTATTTTAAGCTCACCTCTTAGGATACTACTCCATTTGTCTCAAGAGTTTACCTTTAATTCATCAATTGTATGTTGTATGTCTAACTTATATTTAACCATAGCTTGCTAATCTATGTCTATATCTCTGTAGACATGTCTCGATGAGACAGTGATGAGCTACAGCTTCAAACAGTTAGGTGAAATGGAAGTTCATTAATGAAAGTAAAACTTGGAGAGGTGCAGAACAAGATTAAACGGGAGGTAAAAAGAGAGAGAGAACGTTGGCTCTACAACTTTGGAGAAGAAGGTCGTGTAAATGTATGTTCTAGTCTAGGTGTTGCCAGGCTAGACTTGTGCACTATATGTCACACTGGGTAACAGAATACATTGTTCGTGTTGCTTAAGGGTGCTGCCGCAATAACTGGTTTCCAGTGTGAGGGATCCCCAAGGTACGTGACATGCCACAGACGAGAGGTCTGGATAGTTTTCACAAAGATGTGCGTTGGCCTGGATGGTCTCTAGCGACAGTGGCCTCAACATATAGGAGTCATTGGAATGACAGGCATGTTAGTCAAGAAAGTGGATTTGTGCGATCGGGTACTGATTGCCCAAAACAACCACTGGACATAGTGTGACAGGAGAAGTCCTCCTGAGCAACGCTTTGTATGTATTCCTATGTAGGAGAAGGAATGACTGTATTACTGTATTAAGCGTGTCTTGTGATGCAATCCGTTTTTATGATATCTGAATATAGTGTGGACTTTGTCAGTGGACCCATGTTTGGGGTTATGTGTTATCGTTGAGCGGGAGTTGAGTCTGGTAAGACTGACATCATTGAGTGACCTTCTAGACTCTTGGCAAGTGTGCGAGACATCAGGCTATCTACAACTCCTCCAGCGAACCTTGCACGCATCGATTGGTATGGCCTCCACTCCTGCCTGGCTCTCGATGGATTGTCCTAGGATGGCATAACAGTGATCATCTTCCCTGTTGCATACTTGTGAAGAAAGACAGGTCAAGGAAACATAAGCACAAGGTCCAGACCTTTAGGTATGACACTACAGGGCAAGATGTCTTGAGTGCAATCCAGCGTAAGAAGCATGAAACACACACCTTTCAGGGGGAAAAACTGGATATGACAAGGTGTAGAAAGCTTTGACAGATAAGCAGTTAGCCATCAAGCAGTGGCAACATGAGAAAAAATGTAGAACTGCTCTGTCTGACTGCATTCCTCTGTTAAACAAGTCATGCATGAGAAGACTGCCTGTTTCAAAATTCTGGCTAAAATTGCTAAAAATGAGAAGTGGGCGGGTTCTGCATGATGGAGTGAAGAGAACATATGTGCTACTGAGACTCAACCCTTGACCTAGAGATTTACCTGCAGCACAGGCGAGTAACATCCCTTGTGGGTGGCATCTCGCAGCAAGATTCTACCCATGTACATCCTATGTCAACCCTCAGTGTCGTCGCCACCGCACTGAGGTACACCATGAGAGCCACCATCCATCGGCTGGTTAAGCCAAAAATTCAGACAAAAATAGATCCTACGGCACACGAGCAAGCTCAAAATCTGACCATCATAAATTGAATTGATTGGGAAAAAGTCCAAATGTCCACATTCCGAGAAACCACTCGCCCGAGTGTTGGGTCCAAACAGATAAAGACATGCCTGACGCAGAATTCTCCATACTGTCGTGCTAACAGCACGTTTAAAGATGACAATAGTGAGATGCAAAAGAATGTACCTATTCGTGTGGTCACAAAAGTCCAGAACCCACGGGCTGCTCCCTGCTGATCTTCGGAGGGTGCAGCCCGTGTCGAGCGGGAAGCCTAAAACAGTTGTGAGGTTAAGCAGTCATGTGCAGGACGTGACGATTCCTTGGGTAAGCCCAGAACCAGAGCATTATGTGTCGGCTCTGCATTTATGGAAGCCTCTTTGGATGATGGGAAATGCACATGATCTGCCCCTGCCTTCCCTTGAGGGCTAACCGTTCCACACAGGGCTGCCCCAAAGGGGGTACTCTGGGGGCAACACCTGTGGAGAAAGGGACAAAGAGGACACCACACAAACAAGGAACGACACTGTCATATGCTGATGACATTTTGGTGTACCATCAAGTGTAGACACCAGGTGCAGGTTGTCAAGAACATTCAGACAGAACTTGACCGGATAAGCAGGTGGTGCGATGAAGGCAGAGCAGTCGTCAATGTGTCAAAGTCAGTTGTGACATGGTTTTCTCTGAATAATCATATTGTAAAGACACCAACACCAGCTGTAAGTCTGTGTTCTGAAATCGTGGACAGAACTCATTTTGGAATGTATTTTGATATTAGTCTTGCTTTTAATGAGCATGTCAACCCGTGATAATGAAGGCAAAGGGAGGTTCGATGGCGCTAAGGATTATGGCCATGACCACTGTGAGCAATATCACTTACTTTTCTTATACAAGGATCTGATCCTTTCTGTAACTGAGTACGTTCTTGTGATTCTGACTCTAAGCCATACACAGACAGAGAGACTAGATCAGATACAGAATAAGGCCATGTGCATCATACTTGGAGGCACAAAAAATACAGAGCGATGAGTTACCTCCTTGATCTTCCAGCCATGGAAGTGAGAACTGTGATCTGTCGAGCACAAGTATATCTGTGTATCAGTGCTAATACACATTATCCATTGCACAGTGGTATTTACAGGAAGGATAGTGGATTGAAACCAGGAAAATCCTGGGTGGGTCAGGCTGAGGACATTATTCAACAGGTTTATCCAACTGAGGACATAGAACCTGCAAAGGAATGAATACGAGTGCCAGCAGAGTGGAATACATCCTTTTCAGTCCACATAAAACTGGATAGAAAGTGCAGATAACAAGACCCATTGGTGGTTGAGGCAAAAGTTGCAAGCCCTAATTCTTGCAAATTATGCGGACAGGTGCAGTTATCTACACTGACGGATTCATCATTCGACACGTACAAAGTTCATAGGCTTTACGGTTCTGGCTGAAGAAAAAACTATAAAAGAAGATAGCAGGGCTTTTGCCTCGACTGCAAGTAGTCTAAATATGGAGGTAATGGCGGTAACAAAAGCCATGCTATGGCTAAAAACACATCATTTTTCACATGTGTGCTTTCTAAGTGATTCCATGAGCATGCTTAAGAAGATAAGAGACAGGATGGATTTGAAGAACATGGTTAGAGTCGCTGATGAAATCTCGTCTGAAAAGAAATTAGTTTCATTGTTGTCCCGGGACACTCTAAGGCAAGAGGGAATGAACAAGCTGACTGGCTTGCTAGCAGGGCCACAGTGGGTTCAGGAAAAGCAATTGATTGGGCTGACATTCTCAATGCTCTCAAGGAGGATGGACGAGATGTTGATTCAGGAGACGACCTTGAATTGGCAACATTCAAAAGACTACATGAAATGCAGGTCAAAAGAGATGCCGCCAAACATGAACACTATACAGGTACCCATAGAAGAATAGTAAACCAACACTAGAATGGTGTTATCAGTGGCCATATGCTGGGGGATATACTGAAGATGGGATCGGAGTTCTGATGGACTTGCCCGACATGCAGTGAGGATCATCTTTAGATATCTCGATTAGCTAACTAACTGATGTGGTCAGGGCCCTTTGGGAACAAGCAGCGGAGTCAAAAGTTAAACAATATTATTAGGGCTGGAGAGAATTAGGCACCTGGGCCTAATCAGGGGGTCTGGCTGGCTCACTACACTCAAGGGAAAGGCAAGATGGACATATAACCAGTTTGTGACCGGTACCATTAATACTGGAATTCTGCACTGGCTGCTGAAGATGAGGATGGAGCACACATGGAAATGCCCCAAGTGCCGTGATGTCAATTCTTGACTTAACTCAACTCAACTAATTAACTAACTAATTGTCTTGCTAATCTACAGTATGTTTGTCTAACTTATAAAGATTTTAAAAATATTTCATGCCACATTGTCTACTTACCAATGTCATTTGCGAGTTTGGCCAGATCCTTAATATGGTTTGCCATTGAGTAGGAATTATCAAACAAAAAGTACAGGTCGACAGGGAAATTGTTGGCGGCTCGGAATGTCATGGTAAATTTGTAATCTTTTCCTTAAAAGGGAATTCAGAAACATTAAAGTTTATTGTTATATGTGCGATTAGAAAGTAATTAGAAGTTAACCAATTTCTTTCTTTTTTTCTCTCTCTCTTTCCTTCAATTCTTTATTTCATTCTTTCCCATTTATTTATTTTTCTAATTCTCACAATTTTTAAAAATGACTAAAAAGCTCATCAAAAGGAAAGACACAGGGACACAAACACATTTTTTCACAAAGAACATTATCAACAATAACAAATAAAAAAACCACTCAGCTAAAGAACAATTGCAACTAAAGCACATGATAAATAATATAACAACACACTCATTCTAGTAAATAAAAATATGAAAGGAGGAAGGCATGCTGAGAAACCAAACAAAAATTAACAAGAGCAATTATGAGCAGTTAGGAAGTATAACATATCTAAACATCAACAAATTATAGGAAATACAGAAGATAACTTTATGCTAGACAAGTATTAGCGAGATAATCAGAAATCAGAGAATCAGTATGTGGAAGACTGTAACAGATTGGAAAAACATAATGACATAAGCATGTTTAATTTAATTAAACTATTAATTATTCCTCCCCATGACGCTTAACGGCAGAAGTTGTTCATGATGATGATGATGAAACTATAAGAAAATAGATTAGAAGAGTGAGGGTGGCCCTTATCTGCTCCAGATCAGGCAATTCTTCTTCTTCTGCTTTTTGTCATGTAATTGGTGGTGGGCATGATGTGTTGTGGTTTACAGCTCCACCATGATATCTGCACCTTTCAGCCTAATACATCCATTTTCAGCAAACCTTTAACTCTTTAAGTCCCAGGGAACGCATCACATGCTAATTTGTTACAACTGTCTGGTCCAATCGACACGTGACAAGCAAAGGTTTTTAATTTACCACTGAAGGGTCACGAAACACGGACCGCTCAATTTCAGCTTCCTAATGAGTTCTTTGTGTCTGATGTCAGGCGTGCTAATTTTAAAATGTGGTCTAAAAGATGAAAATATAGTATATTTGCAAGATTGACTGAGTTACTAAGCATTTGTGTTGAAAAGAATATGGCCACCAAGCAGTATTCTACATGCATGCCAACATGATTTACGGCTTTAGAAGTCTCAAATTTAAATACAGTTGGGGTTTATTCAATTTATCTGAAGTCAGTAGATAACGTTGTGAATTAGACGTATTTCAGTTATTTATAGGGTCAAACTTTTGTGAGGGATATGTCTAATGTGTACCTCACGCAAAGTCAGCTGGCACAAATATAACTAACATTAGTGAAAAGACGATTTTCTTCAGCATCAGCTAGTTCTAGTGCTAGTCCCCTTATTATTTAGAAACAGCTACAAAATTACAGGCAAACTGAGTGTTATATAAACTTCATTTTGTGTGAAGATACTTATTGTTTTGAGAGTCAGTTTTCTTTATCAAATAATGATGCTCTGTTATGATGCTTCAAAAGATTCTTTGGAACAATATCTTACGAATAGACTGAATTTATATTTTACTTATACATTACTAAGTGGTTCATATTCATTTGTGATTCATTTTAGATTTTAATATAACCAGTTTTCCTTAAATGCCATGATGGTAAGTGGAATTTTTTTATATTTCATTTACTAATTTTTGTAAACATACCATTTTTTATGTATTAACGCAATTATTTGTTGTAGCTGTATTCTATCTATAATTATTCTTCAACAATCACTGGTCATTTTGATGTATAATATGTGTACGCTGTGCAGCAATTGAATTAGTATGGTCTGTTTTATGAGTTATACTTGTGAAATTTAAAAAAAATTGCATTACCACCCCTTGGGCCTCTGATGCTAAACTTCCTGGGACTTAAAGAGTTAATAAGTCCCACTTTAAGGGATGCCTGTTAAGGCAGCAGTGGGTTTATTTTTATTTCACCCCAGAATGCCGCCCCTGATGCCACAAGACAAGGTACTTTAAAAAAAAAAAAAAATTAAAAAACAATACAGTAGTCTGAACTTAGTCCCCAGAAGTGGTAGGTCCTGTTGTGACCACAATGACATTGAGGTCAATCCAGTTACACAAAAGTGGGTATGAGGTAATTGCTCATACATTTATGAACTGCCTGGAAAGAAAAGGTGAAGAAGAAACAAACTGGACACATGAGCTCATAAACCAGGGTCTAGAATTGGTAAAATATAGATCTAACACTATATGCACAATGCACTAAAAGTTTGAACAAGTTCCTTGACTCCATTGTTTCAAATACTAATAAGGATAAATACAAGATAAAAAAAGGTAAGAAAAAAAAAAAATTAAAGGTGTAGAAAATTCTCATTGACAGACAATACAGCCACACAAAAAATTGCTGTGATTCAAAAACATAAGAAAAACAGAGCCCACAATTTTATGTTCAGATTCTCAGTTCTTCTTTAGACCACAATGGCAGTTTCCGCTGTGAGATTATCTTTCATGTTTAGAAGTAGAAAGAACAATTTAACAATATTCCAGACAAACAAAAAAAAAAAGAATTCCTACTTGATCTGGTAGTTATACGAACTCTCTGAGGCTGTATTTGAACAGCATTGAGATTAAGTCCATTGCCGTCTCTCACATGTTCATCCTGGTAAATGAAAAATTCATAGAATGAATAACAATAACAAATAATAATCAGTCATTTTGTCAGGTGCATAATACCAAACACTATTTACTATACTTCAAGAAATATGGACTCCCCTAAATGAATATTTGGTCCGCTGCAGTAAGCCTGTGTCAACTGAAAACATGCTTGGAGTAGATGGCTCTAAAGAACTACAGGGAAGGATTAAACGGTATACCACAAGAACAGGGGTTAGAATATGAGATAGTAATATACCTTGAGGCAGAATAATCGTACCCCAGATAACTTTAATTATCCACACAATATAGACTACACAATATAATTACTATAACTGTTTGAAAGAACATTTAAAATATATTGAATGTCATAATCTATACTCTTACAATAGTATACAATTAATACATAAGCTATGAAATACTTCATAGCAAAACAAAATTGGTAGGCATAAATATTCATTACTGAAAAAGAAAAAAGAAAATATACCAAAAATTATAACCCAGGTGGGTTGAACAGGATTTTGTTTAAATTAATACTACTATCAGTTATCTTCTTCTTCTTCTTTCGTTCACCTGAAATAAGTTGCCTATATCAGCAATTTTGTCTCTTGTATAAATTTCACTGTTGTTGTTAATTCATTCAGTGGTCCATAGAGTTTACGTTCCACTGTTGTTCTTTCTGGCCAAAAGGTTTGCCTTAATGTGTCAAATTCGGTGCAGTCCTGGAGTACATGCTCTGCTGTCTGGGGCACCTTTCCACAGGTGCACATGGCTGATACGCCTATCTTGAATTTCGTGTACATGTGGTTACGTAATCAGTTGTGCCCTGTTCTGAGGCGGAGGATAATGACTTGTTTTGATCTGTCCAAAATAAAATAGTCGTCTTGTGCTGGGGCTGGTGGTATCCTGATTGATTTAATGATTCTTTTCTTTTGGTGGTATGTGACTGCTACATCCGGCTGCAGTTTTGTCGCACTTTCTCCTGCCAGTTGATCAGCTTTCTCATTTCCAGGCACTCCACAATGTGATGGTATCCACTGCATTACAACTCTTTGCTGAAGGCTAAGTTGTGTCAGCAGTGCTTGCAATTCTGGTAGTTTCCTAAACTGGAGTGCTTCAAGTACTGATTTTGCATTTGTCAGCATTACTACATACTGGGAGCCAAGATTGGTATTTAGCAGTTTCTCTGTTGCTATCTTGATAGCCTGAGTTTCTGCATCATATTTATGGCAGTACTTTCTGGTTGGTACGCTGGACTTATCCCTAGTACCATCTGGGAATTCTATGTACATTCCAGCATCACCATTTCTAATTGCACTTTCTGAGGACCCATCTGTATAGACTCTGACCCCTTGTTCTTGTGGGTATTCTTCATCAATATAACTGAGGGTGGCCATTCTGTGTTGTACACTATCTTGTTCTTTTTTGTCAAATATTCCTTTCACATTTGTCAGGATTTGTTCTGTTAGTTTGCATTTCTCTCTCCATGGGGTTTGTTCTGGAATACTGTTAAGTGGACAACCAATTTCTGGAAGGTCAGCAGTTTGTCTACATATTCTTTTTGCTTGATGTATAAAGCTGCTTCTATTTAACAGTCCCAAGGCTAGGTTCTGAAATCTATTTTTCATGGGGTGATCTGGTATACTGAGGAACTTTTCAGCTTGTATTTGCAACTTTGTATCTCTGTGTTCTCTCAGTGCCTGTGTTTTCCCAGCTTTCTCCATTTCTAAAATGGGGGTTGATTTCATCCCTCCTGTGATGACTCTGAGTGCTTGATTTTGCACTTTGTCCAACTCCTTTAACTATCAGTTATTTAGTTAAGAGAACAAGAAAACAGCTTTTTAATTGTTTGCATGAAAATCAGTGTGCGTTCTCTTAAAAGGAAGGTGAGTTTTGTGGAATGACTGGGAAGAAAAAATGTGTGGTGTAACAAAAATGTCTGAAATAATTGGAATTATTTTCTTCTTTGTGTTCACTGGCTGTAAATTCTGGCAGAAAGTTCTGGTTGTTCATCCACCTCTGGACTTTAGTATTATTCTAGAACCTGAGTGTTGCATGCACATTCATTTCACAGGTCCAGCTTATATGCATGCAGACTTATGGTTCCTTGCCTCTTAGGTACATACACTCCAACTTGAAGAATGTCAGCCAAATAAATGACTCCTACAATATGCTTGTTGGGGAGGCAGTGGGTATGTTCTTGTTTTCCCCACAATGAGGACCCAGAATCCACACAGGCAACTTCATACTTAATTTAGCAAGAAAATAAATAAATATTAAAAAAAAAAAAACTACGAGGAATAAAAGTTGCATACTGTATTTGATTATATGTGTTAAAAAAAAATAGAGAGTAAGTCAATCAACTGATTGTTTAAAAAATAAATACTGAATTAAAAAAAACTGCTGATTAGTTGGATGAAGATACTGAATAATATTGTGGGAGTCAAGAAAGTATTTTGTGTAGTTCACTTATGTTTGAAAAAGGCTGCCGGGCCGAAACGTTACGTTGTGTTGTTGTGTTCAAATTTTTCTGCTTCCCCATTTTGTTGAGCTTTTTAGTCAAATTTCTCTGGAATTCCAAGAAAGTATTGCATGCCTTGGAGTGAATTTTCTGAGTGCCTACACTCAATGAACATTTTGTTGACAAGGTATGTATGCAAAACCAAACAGGTGGTTGCCATGATGTTGACCACAACACCCACTGATTGATCAGTACAGATACAGATGTAGCACTAAAAGTCTAATGTGCCACAGGTATGAATGTTGAATTAAGAATCTACATCACAGCACTCGGGACACCCCCCATAAGTGCTCTGTCCCCATCTCCAGCAGCAAGCGAAGAGTTAAAATTCCAAAGGAACCAGTAACTGTCTGATTGTGTATCCATCTCGCCTTTCCCCTGAGTGTCGAGCGTCGGCCAGATCACCTTGTAACTCCTCACAGTGCCATTCCCCTCAGACCATAATGATCTATCTGTTCCTCTGCACTGTTCACTCGCTCCAAGGGACCCTCACAACATCCAGCTTGTACCACAGGTATGAAAAGGGTCCTCTACTCATAAACAGTTTTTAACGACACTAAATGTGGAGATAGAATGCAGGAGTCGGCAGGGGGTGGGGGAAGAGATGAAGGTCAAAGAAAGTCACACACAATACGGCAGAAAAGATGGTGTGATTCAAAACTATACTATAATGAAAGCAGACCTCTACAACTCTTTGTTGAGATTCTGGGTTCTCAATGTATCTGGTCTCACATTCAGATGCTACTAAGGCACCTCTTGGCTGACATCGAGGTCCTGTAAAAGTCTGAAATAAAGAAGTAAACAATTGTGAAAACCAGCTTTAGCATGCCAAAAAGCAAATCTGCATAAAAATACATGCAAAGAAAGCAGAAGACATGTTAGCATGCAAGTCAAAATCAATGTGAATATTTGTTTTAAGGCTGGCATCTGTAGCTTAACCCAAAAGAAACCCTAAGAGAAACGCTAACAAGAGAGGCTAAAGCTGCTGGATTGGATTCCACCGATGATATTGAATTAATTGCACATGATAGAACAGAATGGAGGAATAGACTGTGTGCCCTATGTGACTTATAATGGCAAAATAGGATAATGAATGAATTATTCTGTAGCTTAGGGTATATACGGATGTTCATAATGCTAACATAAGCAATTTCAAAATTAGCTACTTGTAATTTAATAGACTACTCTGTGTTAATGTTGACAATGGTATAGTTCAGAAAAACGAGTACAGAGCGAGTGGAAGACCTCAGAAAATATGGAGTGATGGCATTAAGAACAGCCTTACAGAAATGAACATCAGTCTCAATAGTGCTCTTGACAAAGCTTATCAACTAATGTTAGATCTCCCTCCAACATTTCAATGAGGTACAAAGTGAAAAAGCAGAAGAAGAAGAAGTAGAGGAATAGTTCAGAAAATGAGGGCTGTTGAACCGAAATGCATGAGAAAGATTCTCAAGATAACATGGACAAAAAAAAAAGAAAAACACTGACACCCAAAAAGATCTGAACATCAAGGAAGATCAGCTAGTAAACAGCATCTTGTTATGCAGACTGAAATATTAGCTGAACTGAAAAGAATAGAATCAGATGGCATGGTGCCAGGAAGAGGACTAGGGCAGACCAGTGTGAAGATAGATCATCACAGGATATAAGTGACACCTTGGGTAGGACAGTGCATCAGGTGGGAGATATGACTAGAGACCCAGTTTCTTTCAGGCAGACTGTGATGAGAGCAATGTTCTGCGAAGGACTCACTACATGATGATGTTGAGTCAATCACTTTTTAATGCATACAGAATTTGGAATGATTTGTCCATATTATCAACTGTGTGGCCAGAGTTCAAAAGGAGACGTGTGATGGATTATGCATGATCTCACTGTAGACTGTTTAAGTTTGCAAAGGCCATCCTGATAAAACATGTTCATGCAGATTTGTGTAGATAAAACGACATGGTTGTGAACTTGTGTTTGCCCTGGTTAAACAGTCATTGTAGTGTGCTGAATTCTGTACTGCAAATGAAAGGACTAATTTATTTGCTTAATTTTTTAAACTATTAATGTAGCCTAAATACAGGATCAGAGCCTTATTTAGAAAATAATATGACACACCTGTAAAGTCATTTATTTTACACCCTCCCCCCCCCCTCCTTTTTTTCCCCCTCAGGTAACCTTCAGCATTACTATTAATTTACAGACGAACAACAATAAATTGTGGAATTATTTACTTCAGTGTTAAACTGTGTGAACCTGTCTTATCACCTGTCACAATATTTGATAAAAACTCCTCTCCTTTAGTTTCCTAATGGTGCAGGAAGTTAATGGTTGTGGTTTTCTTTGTTTCTTTATATATGTCTTTCAATATTCTGGGTACCCACTGTGCACAAATCCCTAAATAACAAGAGCTTTAATGGTCGGCTTCTTTGGCTGAAATGTTTTGAATGTGCTTCGTAATGCCAGTATGCCGAGATCAATCCCAGCTGTGGACAGTTTGTCTTGCATTGTTTTCGATAGTGGCACCAAGAGTTGACTGTTCAGAAAACAATGACAAACTACTAAATATAAAATTTGCTTAGAAAACCCACAACAACCAAAAAAAAAATGTTTGGTTATGTTCTGCAGTATCATGTAAAGGATAAACAGCTAACTGTTTTTAATTTTTTTATTATGGCCTTTACTAACAAACAACATGGAATAGTGTATCCAGTGCTACCTGAAGTTCAGGACAAATGATGTCATCAACTTGATGAATGTTGTGTGCAGTAAAACTGTAAAGGACGGACGGCCAGTCTGTTTTGTGTCAGCCATTGAGGACTGGCCTAATTCAGCTTCACCACAATAATGTATCAAGTGTCAGACAGTGCACTAATCCACTGTTTAATCTACAAAAACATTCTTCAAATGTTCATGGATGTGAATTATGGTCTCACCTTCAGCAATGATGAATTCTATGATATTACGTTGTTTGAAAAAAACATCTTTGGAAGCTATTTTGAAACCATTACCGTGGTGCCACCTATAACTGAATCAGGTTGGTAATGCTGTATAGTACACATAAGAATGTTTGAGTAATCCTGCTTAATTTACAAATTACAAACTAATGCAGTATTTTATTTAAGTAGATAAAATATAGGAGGCATTACTTTTTTTTTTTTTTTTTTTTTGAACCGTCCCTCGTAGATAGATGTACTTGACGAGAAATAGCAAAATATGCCAGACAATAAACTGTGCGGTCTGCAGTTTGTGCCTTCTTTGTAAAATAATAACAACAACAATAATAATAGCGTCTGACTGATTGATTACTGGTTCTTTTTCTTGTGGGCTGCCACATGAAGGTTTAATGCACAGCAAGCCAGACATCAATTCAGCAGTAAAAAATCCCAGATATATCATTCTAACAACTAAGATTGTTTCAATTAGGGGTCTTTATGGCTGTGTACTAGAAGCAAAGCCTAAAGTGGTATTTTGCATAGGAGGAAAGAGAGGAGATACTATAAAGGATATTATGGAAATCTACTCCTTGAACACTCCTTGACCCCAAACCTTCAAGAGCTCCAACAGTGTCGTGGCCTTTGTGGAAACAACCCAACTCAAGCTGTCTCAGTAACAAGAAAAATAAAGAAAAGGAGTCCATTTAGGCAGGGCTAAGATACAAAAATATCTCTGGAGAATTAGAAGTGATTCATGACAGTTTTTGCCCAGAGGATGTGATTATCTATTCAAAACCTGGCACATGACACCACATCTAGTTAGAGAATGGAAGTGGAGGCAGTCACTGCAGCCTTCCATTGGCTTGAGAATCAGCTTACACACCATACGTTGAGAAAAGTGGAGACAGCAGCGCTTCAAAGGTCCCAGGTAGTCAGGGTCCTTTAGATATTTTCTCCAAGAAATGCTGGTGTTATCGGGCAATGAATAAGAAGATAGACTAGCTGGTTATGCAAAACTTGGTGATGAACTTATGCATAACAAGCTAGATGTTGTAAGGGCCCTTGGGGGCGACTGAACAGTGCAGAAGCAAGGAGTGACCAGGCAATCTTGCTGATGCTCAACGCTTAAAGAAAAGATGAGACAGATAGATATATATATACAATCAGACAACAGACACCAATGGAATGGAATTCTGCCCTTGCTGCTGAAGATAGGTATAGAGCATTTTTAGAAATGCCCCAAGAGCTGTAATGTTGATTCTTAATTGAACATTAAACATAATAAGACAGCATATATAAAAATTGTCAATGTTCGTATGTTTATAATTACTTTTCAAACACCTTGTTCTGACATTAGTCATTTGAATACAGTTACACAGAACATGACACTGTAGAGAACAAACAGCCTACCTTCTGTGTGCACCATGCACAGCTGTAACTGGATGAGATGCATTCATCACAAGTGGTCCCCACACACTGTGCCTGACATTCTGAAGCAGAAGATATTAAAAATTCATTATCAATATCAGTACAGTGGAAACTATAGAGATAAAGATACAATTAGAGCTGACATATCAAAAGTGGCTTCTGCTCTAGTCGTCATCTCCTCAATTTCTTATCCTTCTCCATTCCTCCTCCTACTTGTTCTTTTTTCTTTTTCTTTTTCACTTCCCACAGTTATCTCATTAAGATATTAGGAGAGGGTGGATGTAAGGATCTTTTGTGTGCTTTTTCTAGTGCACTGCATAAGTTGTTCTTAATTTATTTGAGACTGTTCTTGATGCCATAATTATACATTTTATTTGTTTGTTTTGTTTTGCAGTTGCTGTTTCTATTGTGATTTTTAATTTAGAGCAAAATAAAATAAAATAAATTAATGTTATGGCTATCCTCTGAATAAAGTCCACACCCTGACAGGGCCTCAGTCACATGTGAATTGCGGACTTCCTGCGACTTAAATTGTGGACTTCTGGCGACTACCGCCACCACTGAGAGTATCTCCCACACCGCTATGTGTGGCGGAGGGCTAAACAAGATGGCTGGGACTCACGAGCAGCAGCTTCTGCATCTCCTGCAGCTTTGCTCGTGAGTCCCAGCCATCTAGTTTAGCTCCCACTCCGCGCCACACATAGCGGTGCGGGAGATACTCTTGGTGGTGGAGGTAGTTGCCGAAAGTCTGCAATTTTAGGTCGCCGGAAGTCTGCAATTTCCATGTGACTGAGGCCCTGTTTTTGGCTGCCATAATTTGGAAGATAGCCACAGCTTTTTTTTTTAGGTAATAGTAAAGGTAAACATACTCCCCTAACAGATAGTGCTGTCCGGATGTGATGCGTTAGGCCTTTGCATATTCTAGAACATGATGTATGAGGTAAGGTGGTATGTTCCCTTCCCAGACAACCCTCAAAGAACTCTGGAAAGTGTTTGGTTCCCCTTCTTTTTAGATGTACTGGTCAGAGAAGAAAATTATGTCATTTCAGGCGATTGAACCTTGATCTCTGTCTCGGCAGGTAAATAAGCCAGCTTCTGTGTCACCATGGCTACATACCAGCACACACACTTTATAATGAAACGTAAGTCATTTCCTATAGATGTGGGATCAAATGCTGGACAATACAAATATGAAGAAACTAGAGCCAGTTGATGTTTGTTGTTTACACTCACCAGCTGTTAACTCCAGCAAACAAGTCCTGCTTGTTCTTCCATTTCTGGACTTGGGCTTTGTTCCAGGACCTAAGTTTTGTGTGCACACATGTTTTACAGTTCTGATTATTTGTATGCAGGTTGCTTGTTCTTTGCATCTCAGACAGGTGCACTTCGAATTGGAAGGAAACACCCCTAATTAGTTACCTTCTATAAAATTTATGTTAGGAGAGCTGTTGATATATTCTTTGTTTCTTCCAAAATGGGGACCCAGAATACACATGGGGATCTAGAGCAAGTGAAGTTGTGGTTTTTAAAGAAACTGTTGGGAATCTGGAGAACTAAGAAGAAAACAAAAACTGAAGTTCTGGCAGCTGCTGTTTTTATGAGGTCAAACATGAACAGATAAATTAAATTCATGAGGTTTATCAACAGAAGAGACAAACAGAGGAAATTAGCCTTAGTAGTAAAAACACTACTACACAAGTTTGCAGATGATACTAACCTTCTGGCCAGAAAGAACAAGAGCCAGCTAAACTCATAGACCTACCAGATAAACATCTGCCAAGCATAAATCCAGACAAGGCTTAAGTTTGGAAAATTAGTCCAGCTGGTATAAATAAACTAATTTACTTTAAAGGTCACAAACTGGAAAAAGTGACTTGTTTTAATATTTAGGATCCATTCTAAGTGATCTAGGGTTGAAACCAGAAATCATGTTAAGAACTGCCCAAAATAACAAAGTTTTTACTAAACAGCAAATGTCTGGAGATCTAAATATGGAAGGTGTATCTTAACATCAAAATCTGAAAGGAAAATACAGGCCACTCCAGGCAATACACCTAGCCATCCCTATTGTTTCACCTTCCTGATGTCCAGATTGTAGAACTGCTCTATCTGGGCCTGAAAAGATGATGTGGATTCTTCAATTTGGCACGAGTAGGAAGTCTCTAGGTGCCACTTCTAAAAAAAAACCAAGATGAACTAGGCCTGATATTATCACATCCATACAGACAGTCAGGGAATAAAGTATTGATAGGGTAGCTGATAACATCAAGTAGCTGCTTTCACTTCCCACGTCATTTCCTAGTTCCATTTTTAGGCTGTGTTCTGTTTGGAAGTCCCTGACTGCTTATTTTAAAAAAATCCGCCCATGGGCTTATTCAAAAGAAGACATTCGCACTGAAAAGCAAACACAGAGCCACTGCACTGCCGCGGATCCTATTTTGCGCTTAGCCGACATTTAAATAAACCACATTTACGTCAAGGAAATAAAGAAGAATCAATCATATCATCCGTTAGTATTAGACTTACCTGCTATGAATATTGTAACTAATAAAAAGTTGTAGATGTTATACATTTCCTTTGTTGTTGCTCAACAAAGTATCGTTTTCTCTGAGAATGATGTTACTTAAGTTGTCACGAGTGGCTCGCTGGTCAGCAAAATGTTACACCAAATGATAGTTTGATGTATTCAAATTGTAAACTAACTAGTAACGTATTACGATTAATCACCTAAATGAGTTGTTCATTTCAACAATACAAGAAATTCATATCGATAGGGGGAAATGCTAACTATAGTTTCAACATACTCCAACCACAGTGACGAATTAACTCTACCACTGAGTTCCAAGTCCAAGTCAAATAAAATATCGCGCTGACCACTTGAGATTGTTGGTAACTACGTGCGTGTTGGCGACCTCCGTGTGTCATCAGCTACAGCAAGATCCACTAAGCGCTCACACCTCAAACCAAGGCGTGGCAAAATATACAAAGCACGACTTTAGAATGTGTATGAAGCTGTGAGTGTGTTGTTTCTTTTTTCTGTGTTATAGTAGGAATCGCCATGTCTACACAACCCAATAGCAGTAATACAACCCAAAAAAAAAAAAAAAAACGATATATGCCTGTGTGGTATATTCATGAACAGACAACAATTACCAGCGTAGCAAATCATAAAGTGTGTCAGGGAGTGGTTGTGGCAAGGGAAACTCAGGCACTCTTCCGAATAACGGTCCCAAATTATTCATCCATCACTCGTGAGAGGAAATATAGTCAGACTGTTACTAGTGCCATCGGAATTGGAACTCTTTGGTTGCTCCTGAAAATGGGGACGGAGCGCTTATAGGAGTTTTCCGAGTGCTGTGTTGTCGATTCCTAATTCAACACCCAAAAATACTGGGGGATGGGTTTTTTTTTTTTTTAAAGAGGGGGGGGGGGCTGAGCTCTAGGGTCTGGTGTCGTTGCTAGGTAAACAATATGCCGGTGGCTTAAAGGTGTGAACGTCGGTCATCAACCCAACACACCAGGGCGCAGAGTAGACTACAAGCGATTTCGTTGCACGCGAGTTGTGTTGATTTTGGTAAGAAGGAGAAAGGTGGAGGGGGGGGGGGAGCAGGAGAAAACAGGGAGGAAGAGAAAAGCCCTGCAAACGGTTGTAAAGAATCCACTATTGTTACAACTGCACCTCCACTATACAGTAAGGCAACGTGTGTAGTTTGACGGTACAATACACCAGCGTTACGTTGGCATTTGTTCCGCATTGTCTTGCATTTCTACACCAGGATGTAAATGTCTTATTGCACCAGGCCCCCGTCACGATGTGAACGTGGGGGAGGAGGGGATTAATCTTTATATTCCCCAGAGATGAACACAGTTATCAAAAATCCCTTTCAGGCTGAACAATGTTCACCATCATCATCCTTGTCACACATAAATTCCATGTATTATTGGGTCACTAGTTACCAGAACAGTTCTCCCAACATATGTTTGCCAGATGTAGTGCACTTAATGTTTGAGGCCTGTCCTTTGAGCCACATTCTGCCTCCAAGTCATTCTTGACCTGCTTGTTCTCCTATTCCCCTCTGTTGAGAAATGTTAAAACAACCACAGTTATAGCAGTATATGTTAGGCAGTGTGTTTCTAAGCATGCTATCCACTGTGTTAGTGTCCTCCAGTTCATGACAAGGGTCAGAAGGAGCAGGAAGTCTGTGATTTCCTTTGCATCTTTCACGGCACAGACAGCTTAAGTGGGCTTGTCAGTGAAGTAGCTTTGCGTCAAAGTGTTTTCAGATTGACATTTCTTATCCAGCACTCGATCCTGTCGTGTCTGTTAGAGACACTCCCGACAGACCCATATTAAGGATGCAAGCACATCCCTAGATACGGTTCTGACTACCATGTACGTGCTTGCCGATCATCCCTTCTGGACTGCTACCAAAATGTTGCCACCATGAGATCAGAAGATCTCAGTGTGGATGACAAACCAACTGACTAATATAATCCCAGTGTTGGTCGTAGAGCAAACCCAGTTCAATCTTCAAGGAAGTTATCATTCATCATCATCATCATCATCCCGTAACACTGCATGTTCTTGGGTTACTCGTTTCTGTTGACTGTCTAATCAGCTCTCTCCACTTTTGAGGATCAGTTGCTATGGACTTCATAGTTGCATGCCTGAGGCTTGTCCAGTAAGTCAGGTTATGTAACTAAATCTTTCTTGGTCTGTCTCTTCTCCTCTTTCCCTCGACTGAGCCCATCAGTATTTTGTTGTTGTGAGAGGTCGTTAAATCTTTTTACTTGTCTATACCATTGCATTTCTCGTCTTTTCACTGTAGTTAAAAGAGGTTAATAGTTGCCAATGTGCTGCATAATTATATGGCGTACCTCTTCGTTTGTAATGTGGTATATGTATGATATGCCAAGAATTTGTCTGAAATATCGCATTTCCAATGCTTGTATTTTTCTTTCAAGTTCAGCTGTTAAGGTCGATGTTTCACTGCCAAATGTAAATTTACTAATAGCTAGTGCTCTGAGCAATCGAATCTTTTAGTTTTGCCTGAAATGTTTTTGGATCTCCATGTTTATGGTTTAGCAAGGACTGATGTTGTCTGGGCAGTCCTAGACATGATGTCTGGTCTTGACCCCAGGTCACTTAAAAGCTATCATTAGGGCACCAACAACGACCACGCCAGCTCGGTGTAACCTGCAGTCCTGCGCGGGTAAGGAAGCTATATTTGTAACCTGACTGTCTGCCAACAGAAACAAAATTAAGGCTGATTCACGAACAATAAATAAGCGGAGGTTAAAAATTGTTAAAGAAAATCCTAGATGCCATATATATATATATATATATATATCTCACGCCAGCCGGCAAGGCACCTGATGATGGTGATATATATATATATATATATATATATATATATATATATATATATATATATATCGCCCACGCCAGCCGGCAAGGCACCTGATGATGGTGATTTATATATATATATATATATATATATATATATATATATATATATATATATATATATATATATATCGTCATCATCATCAGGTGCCTTGCCGACTGGCGTGGGCGATCATGCCTCTTCATAATCTGCGATCTCCTGCAGCATGTATCAGTTCGTGTGCAGACACACCTTCTTACCATGCAACAAGACTGTCAAGCATCTTATCTCGTTGTCTTCCTCTATCCCTCCTTCCACAGATCTTTCCAGTGGTCACCACATGTTCTATTTTCCCTCTTCTCATAACATGGCCGAAAAATGATGACTGTCTCCTTCTAATGTCTGTGATAAGTTGTCTTCGGGGTCCCGCCTCTTTCAAAACCTCTTGATTGCTCTTTTTGGAAGTCCAAGGTATTCTAAGCATTCTTCTGTAAAACCACATCTCTGAGGCCTCTAGAAATTGTTTGGCCTGCCTACCGATTGTCCAGGATTCTCAGCCATATGTTAAAATTGGATGTATGTAGCAAGCAAGAATTCTTTTTCCAACTCTCAATGACAAGGGGAGATATATATATATATATATATATATATATATATATATATATATATATATATATATATATATATATATATATATATATATATATACATATAAGTGGCGTGGTGTGATCAGTTCACATGTGTAAGCGGTTGATACAAAATTTAGCGTCATAGAAACATTACATTAAACATGTTATTACATGATGTTATTTCCTCGTCGCTTCAATGTTGAGAGTATGCGTGCGTAGAAATATAGTATTGGTATATAGTAGCTCTTATATATTACTAACATGCGTTTAATAATAGAGAAGTGTAGAGAATTTAATGTAAATCTGTTCTTATGTTTTGTGGATTATTCAAAAGCATTTGACTGTGTACAACATCAGAAGCTTTGGGAAATCATGAGGAATATGGGCTTTCCATCACATATAATGCAGCTCATTAAAATGCTCTATCAAGACCAACAAGCAGCAGTCAGAATAGATGGAGAGACATCAGACTGGTTTGGCATCAAGCAAGGAGTCCGTCAGGGATGTGTGCTGTCACCGTATTTGTTCAACCTGTACGCCGAAAATATAATGAGAAATGTAAGAGATGATATAAACAAGGAACAATATGATGCCCTAAACATCGGTGGT
The DNA here is from genome assembly GCA_905116865.2 of Candidula unifasciata. Classification (NCBI taxonomy): domain Eukaryota; kingdom Metazoa; phylum Mollusca; class Gastropoda; order Stylommatophora; family Geomitridae; genus Candidula; species Candidula unifasciata. Next base: position 429,876 of record CAJHNH020005290.1, read on the forward strand.
CATGAAATACCAGAAATTCGTTATGCTGATGATACAGTATTACTATCAACATCACAAAATGGTTTAGAAAACTAATTAACCTCACTCCAAAGAAATAGTGAAAATCATAACTTATTTCTTAACATAGCAAAAACAAAGATAATGCATACAAACAAAACTGCCATGGAGAAGGAAATATATGTTAATGAGGAAAGACTGGAAGTGGTGGAAAATTTCGAATATCTTGGGTCACTGGTTACCAACAATGGTGACACAATGAAAGAAATTAAACGGCGACTATCAATTGCTCTTCAAAGACTAAAACAACTGAATAAATTATGGAATTGTACAGATAGAACTACAAAGGTCAGATTTTTAAGAGCATGCATCTTTCCCATTGCAACATACGCCTGTGAGACCTGGACACTTACTAAACAAGCGGAACAGCGCATAAATGCATTTGAATATAAATGTTACAGACAGGTTCTAAGAATATCTTGGGTAAAGAAAAGAACAAATGCATCCATACTTCAAGAGCTGAATATTGAAGAGGGTTGGCTAGTAAAGACAATAAAACAAAGAAAATTGAAATATTTTGGTCACTTGAAACGTCATGGAAGTCTAGAGAGAACAATAATGGAGGGGTATATGCCTGGAAAGAGAGGAAGAGGAAGGCCAAGGAGAAGATGGGTGCAGGATGTGGCAGATGATCTCCAGATGGGTGTATCAGACGCAGGACATCTTGCTCAGGATAGGAAGGTTTTCCGGAGGGTTGTTATGGCAGCGAGGTTCCGCGAGGGACATGCTACTGAATGAATGAATATATATTACTGTTTCTGCGTGAGTGGCGTTTAGCATGCGGTGAGCGTTCTTATCCAACGTTAATACTGTTAACAAGCCGTACGTGCTCGGCAAGACATCGAGTGGCCTATTTGTAATAAATATTAAACAGTAATAATAAATAGTAAAAAATGCATTTGTCTGTTCAATGGAAAGTGTTAGCTACGATTACAGCCATATAGATACATATGACACTGCTGAGGTGAGATCGACCACATAAATCGTAACCTACGTTACACACGTTTTATGAGTTACTCATGCCATTGGCATGGTATGACTTCTTAAGAGCTGTATAACTTAATCCTGGTTATAACCCTTCCCTTCACCCCCCAAAGCATTTTCAGCTGCCAGTGGCTTTCTGTGTAATTCAAAGCACGCACACGCACATACACGTAAAAACATACACGCGCGCGCTGGCGCGTGTACTATCCAACGGACATAAGCAAGATAAAATTAGCAGGGAGAAAAAATCTCCCACATCAAATTTGACTCAGGGGATAGCCAGCGGAGAGCTTCTCCAAACCTAGGTCATATCTTATGCGAAGAAGAAACTAGTGATATATATATATATATATATATATATATATATATATATATATATATATATATATATATATATATATATATAAAGTAAGGACTCCTTTCCACGCCTTTCAGGAGTAATGGATATATAGGGAAATATAGAAACTATATCTTTCAGACAGAATAACACTCCATAAGGTTATCCTTACCATTACCTCGAGTGCTGCACTTTTGAAGCCCCACCCTGGCTTTTCCCCGGGGCCCCAAAAATAGCCGGGCCTTAAATATGGCTTAACGGCTGAACGTTGTTTCTGGGACCTCTCCACGGGTGAACCTCATCTGCATGGTGGCACTTTGTGTCACAGGGTGTTTATCGCTTGTGTGATATCCTGGTTGGATACAACTGACCATACACTTGGTGGGTGATGTGTCTAGCGACTGCCTTAACCTTCCGGGACTGTGCCTGGTACCCATTCAAGGCTGGGTCGACGTGGGAGCCAAGGTCATTTTTGAAGAAAGTGCAGCTTCCCTCAGGAACCTAGCTCCCAATCTTTCGATTCAAAGGCGAGCGTCTAGCCGCTAGACCATAAATGTAAAAAAAAAAACTAGTGTATGCTAGATATGCTGAAACAGCAGTCTGTCAATCTTTCCACAAGGCACTGTGATAAACATTCTGTGTGTTTTTCGTTGGCACAGGAGCGGAGCAAAGATGTGGTGACCCGTTTGCTGTGAAGCTTAAACTAAGACTACCAGACTACCTGAATTGCTTCTCAGGCAGATGCATTCCGGATTAGAAGGAAGCCACAATGAGTCAACTCTTACAACATACACTAATATTAATCCTCAACCATTTGTGTTCATTTTTATGAACCCTCTTCTGCTTCGCGATCACTGGCTGTAAACTCTGGCAGAAACTTATGGTTGTTCATCTACATCTTATGCATATTTGCAGTTGTATAATTCTGTGTTTATTTTTGTCAATCACCTTCTGCTTCGTGATCACTGACTGAAAACTCTGGCAGAAACTTGTGGTTGTTGATCTACTTCTGGGCTAGAGTCTTGTTCCAGACACTATTTTGAACAACGAGACTCAGTATCTATATGGGGAAATTGTTGTGTTTGATATGTGTACGTTGCACAGCATTTGCAGTTATATGGTCTGTTTTAATGTGCTTCACTTACCTTTAAAAAAAAATAACATTCACGATACTTATACGCGTTGTTGCATGCAGTATTCAGAAATATGTGTGATGTATTTTTAAACAGTTACCAAAATATTCACAATGATAAGGAATTGATAAAAGGAACAAGATAAAACTGGACAAATTTGTATGTGTTGTTTGTACCTTGAGGATAAATATTTAGTAGTCCTATAAGTACTGTTGAGAAAACTGCTCTGGGGGGAAATTATTGCACATATCAATTTCATATTGACTGTGCTTGTTTACTAATTATTAAATAACAGTATAATTAAATGTTGTAGTAGTCTACTAATAGTAATAAAACCATCAATCATTTATATTTATGTTATGTTATGATATGTCTATGTTTCACAGCAGTATTTTCATGTGCTAAATTTGATAAAGTACAAATGACAACACCCCCCCCCCCCCCACGCTTAGGTCCTCTAATGCAATACCCTCTCAGAATCAAAGAGATTGCACTAATATTTCTTTACTTTTGCTGGAATAACTTCCAGTTTTTATCTACACGTTACTGATGTTTATGTTCATGTTGACTGTAGCAAAAGCATTTTTGTTTGTCTGTAAGAGCCTTTATTGTTATATTTTAAAAGCACACATATTTACCTTTAAAATGACATATAATTCTATAAAATTCGCCGCAAAGTAATGAAACTGTAGTTTATTTTGTATTTACATTTTCTCGATAAAAAAATGTGAACACAGAGGGACTCCTTACTTACACAAGAACGGGAATCCTCGTTGACCTAGCTGGCCTATAAATAGTCGGCCGTGGTGATGTCCAAGTAGGGTAACAAGTCAGTCAGTCATTTTTCGAAACAGTTATGGGTATTTCATTCGAAATCGGAGTGCAGCTGCCTAAGAAACTGTGACATCTGTGTCCTAACACATATGCTTTCAGCAAATACTGAATTATTCGCCTAGTACTACACTGTTTAAATTGTTCGTATAGGGTTATAACTGGGATATAATATATAATAAGTGTAAGGGTATCGAATATACGATTGTAGATTATTGGTGTATTGTGCAGTGCTCGTCTAACAATAGAACTGATGTAATTTGTTGCGTATCCTTTACAGGACGTTGCAGAACCAACCCCAGCACTTTCTGGCTGTTGTGGTTTTTCTAGGCAAATTTTACGTCCAGTAGTTTGACATTGCCCCTGGGCCGTCGGCTCTCGGTACCTCGGTCGAAACCATCGCAAGACAAACCGTCCGCAGCAGGGATCGAACCTGGCACCCCGGCATTACGAAGCACGTTCGCAACGCTTAAGCCACAGACGCCGACAGAACTGATGTAGCAGTTGTAATTTAATAGATACAGTCCGACCCAATATGAGACGCATGTGTGGTTATTTTCAAGCCCTACTCCGGCAGTTGTCAGGGGCCCTAATATAACCCAACATGGGTTGAACGGGGTTTCTGGGACTTGTGTCCCGGTAATCCTCATCCTAATGGTGACACTTTGTGTCATCGGGTGTTGGTTGCTCGTTGTGCAGTCGTGGTAGGGCTAACCAACAATATCTTCAGTGTTCTACCCATCTCTTTTTCTTCTGCTCAGTATCATATGTCAGCGTTGTACCATCGCATTGCCGGGCTGGAGCCGGCCGTGTACCATCCTTACCTTCAATGGGACCACCTGGCAGTTTGAAAGCACTAGTTAACCGTTTTAATGTAAAATATAGTATTTTAGTATTTCTATATCTACTCGTAGCTGCCCGTTCTCTTTATGTGGCTTATCTTATCAACACATGCTTTCATATCCCTCTATTTAAAAAAAAAACACACACACACAGTAAAGTAAGAATCACGCCCATCTGTATATAAACAGAGAAGGACGTGGTAAGAATAAACTGAAAAATAAACTACTGACTTCTGCACTGTAGCTAAATTTAAAATTGGAATTTCCCCGTGTAATGATATTATAGCCAGGGAGTGGCAAGTATGATAGAGCTACACGAGCCGTCGTCGAAGAAGGAAAAGAACCAACTACTAACACATACTGTTTGATGTCTTTAAATTCATTCTTAGCTACGAGAATGAAACACTGAACGTCTCCTAAAAACTAATTACGCATATGCACCTGTAAGTTGTGCTAGACTATCTACTCTCTAGTTAAACGATTTGTGGCTGTCAGGATGCAGTATTTTCTTTTACATGAATTTGTAGTTTGTTCCGGTTAAAATTGTTTATTCATAGTAGACAATTTCTTTGTGTAATTGCATTATATTTGCAATATCTCACATTAGCTTAAACTAAATTGTTATTTTATGAGGACAACAGATAAAGTAAAGTATTCAACTGTTCAGTCTTAAAAAAAATGTTAAATACTAAATTACATTTACTTGGCGTCTTCCACCAGAAAAATGGTGAGGGGATTTGACCCTGAGCTTTTAATATATTCCTACAATATTGTATTAATGAGCCCAGATTTATCCATGTGTTCTGTGTATATTCATGCTGTGTGTTCTTTAAACGATTAATCTGCATTGATGACAATTTTGACAGGTAATTTTACACAAATTAAAACTGCGCCCCATTTGAACGAGTATTTGACCTGAATATGTTACATCTAAGATAGATTTGTTTGCCAGAAGCTATGTTGAAGTAATAATTGATAATATATAAGCTTTCAGTTTCAGTTCAGTAGTTTGGACTACTGGTTACGACGAGTATTTATTGTAGTTAATTAGCATGTCTGAGTGGTGCCAGGTTCAAAATGTTGACTTTGAAATGAATCTGTGAATAAAAATAACGGACCATTAACGGTCCTGTTGTAGCCTTACTTCTCGTGCTAAATAGAAAATGGCACCTGTAGACTTCCCAGCCTCGTTCCAAGATGGTGGCACTGACACGATGATATAAAGAAACCAGTTGTAGTGATAATTTACTAAAAATGAATATGCCACTAGTTTTTAATTGACATAAATTTCAGACGAATATGTTTGTTACTGCTTATATATCTATGTGTGTTAGTGTGCGGGAATGTGCATATATGTTGTGGTATGGAGGGAATCGTCATCTCCAAATTACCGGGAAGTCCCGTTAACCCTCTTAGCACGGACGGGCCGATTATCGGCCGGCGGATGTCTTGCCAAAAACACGGAACGGCCGATGATCGGCCCGATCGTGTTTCGCCTCGAACCGCTAAGAAATCTCCTATTTTGAAACACTGAAAGTGATTCATTTATATTAACTGCGGTATCAGCTTTACACATGGCGACTTTCGAGTGTTTGGTATCGAAGTGAAAATTGTTGTTGAATTTTTTAGATAGTGACCTGAACCGCTAAAAGTATGTCTGACTCGTATGTTTCTGCCCCTAAACTTGATGTTGATAAAACATTTGAATCAAGTGTTACACTAATTCTGTTGATACTAATGCAGGATTTAGTGTTAGTAGTTATAGTGGGAATCAGATGGGGACGCTGTTGTGTTCAGACCACAGCCCAACCATGGCTCAGGGTATATCCACCCGAAGGTGTTGACACTTCGGCACAGCCATTTATAGTGCTGACTGATGGTGAAAAACACATGTCACCTAAAGATATTATTGCTGTTTCACATATATATACCTGTTTTTGACTATTGAATTGCTTACAACATTTGTAAAGAGGCCAAAGATCAATAAAAAGATTTCAAATAAAAAAAATTTTTGTTTTTAGTTTTATGTTTCAAGCATTGAAGTTGAAAATTCAAATTCATATTTTCTATTTTTAGATATGCAAATGAGATAATTTGCATATACATCAATTAATTTTAACGATATTGTGAAAATCACAAACTTCAATCTATATCCTTCAAATAGATATATTATTTCATAGGGGTCAGAATAACAGAAATCTGTCAAAAAAATTAAATAAAGTAATAACCAAATTCACTGAAGAAATGCTCCGTGTTTTTGGCTAGACCTCTGAAAAACTTCCCGTGCTAAAAGGGTTAATAAATGTAACCGGTATATTTGAACCTGGTCATGTTACCAGTTTGATCTGTTAACCAAAAACAACAGAGGAACCACAGAGCCATTTTTAGTGTCTTGGGTTAAAATGTAACAGTAGCAAAGTATCCATTCATTAGGCCTGTCAATGTTAACCCTCTGGAGACGTAACCTTTAAAGTACAAAAGGGGGAGGTACAAAGCAACTCTTTGTCATTGGTTAAAGTACAAACGAACAAACTTTATTTTTAAAGGGTTAAGAATTAGGCACGCAGGCCCGTCTAACATTCTGCCAAATAGGTGGCTGTACAACAGGTGGAGGTATAGAGCAACTGAGTGTCATGGGTTAAATTACAAAAGGGAAAACACAGCCACTAGGTGTCATGGGTTAAATTACAAAATGGAAAACACTGAGCCACTCAGTGTCATGGGTTAAATTACAAAAGGGAAAACACAGCCACTAGGTGTCATGGGTTAAATTACAAAATGGAAAACACTGAGCCACTCAGTGTCAGGGGTTAAATTACATAAGGGAAAGCGCTGAGCCACTCAGTGTCATGGGTTAAAGTACTGCAGGGCAAGCACAGAGCCAGTCAGTTTCATGGGTTAAAGTACACCAGGGGAAGCACAGAGCCAGTCAGTTTCATAGGTTAAAGTACTGCAGGGCAAGCACAGAGCCATTCAGTGTCTTTGGTTAAAGTACAACACGGAAAGCACAGAGCCACTCATTGTCTGTGGTTAAAGTACAACACGGAAAGCACAGAGCCACTTATTGTTATCAGTTAAAGTATAACAGGGAAATCATAGAGCCACTTATTGTTATCAGTTGAAGTATAACAGGGAAATCATAGAGCCACTTATTGCTATCAGTTAAAGTATAACAGGGAAATCATAGAGCCACTTATTGTTATCAGTTAAAGTATAACAGGGAAATCATAGAGCCACTTATTGTTATCAGTTAAAGTATAACAGGGAAATCATAGAGCCAGACATTGTCATGTTTTAAGGTAATGTCAAAGACCCACCACGCCAGCAATCTGCATACAGACAAGTTGGATATGTTAGTCTGATGTACACACAAAACTCCAAGTTCTGGAACAAGATTAAAGTCCAGAAGTGGACAAACAACCAGAAGATTCTGCTGGAGTTCACAGTTAGTGAAGGCATAGGAGAAGTTTAAAAGCAGACAGAGGGTTGTGAGGGTGGGAAAAAAAAGGGGGGGGGGGGCTATCCAATGACTGTTAATATTCAATGTGCGAGAAAATGTAATGACAAATATGATGAATTGAAAAACAAATTAGGTTGTCCTCCTAGAGACAGATAACGATTGTTAACTGGTTAAAGAAGTTATTTTTTGACAGTAATTATTTGTAGACATATTATGAGAGGGATTTGCTTTAGAGTTCACTCAAGAGAAATATCCAAAAGAAAACAGACCATCTTCAGAATATTTCATGACAAACTGGTCTCCAAATTAACACAGAAAACAAAAACACCTACACAAATTACTGATCTTAATGTCAAACTAAACAATCATATTCTTGAGAAAGTCAACAGCTTTACATACTTAGGGAGTAAGATGACATCTTCAGTTAATTCAGTGCCAGAAATGTCATTTAGAATCACACTTGCATCTAGTGCCTTTTCCAAACTGTCAAACATCTGGATGTCAAAGTCACTCTGCAAACACATACAACTTTAGATCTTCAACTCTTGTGTGATTCCAGTACTAACTTATTGATACGAGAGTTGGAAAGCAGCAGTAGCTCTTGATAAAAAAAATTAGTTTTGAGAACAGATGTCTTAGAAGAATACTGAATCTCTACTGAACAGATTTCAGATCCAATACGCAAGACAAGAGACTAAGCAGGAAAATGTATACAATTTATGTATACAACGAACCGCCAGACATGAATAGCTATTACCTCTGCCCTATTCGCCACCTTAGGCTCAAGAGGAAAGACTAACTAACTAACTATGAGAAGGATTAAACTTTGAAACTTGATGAGGATGAAACATTTTGATAAAAAAATAGCAATGGGAAGATAGACAATTGGCGGGGACATGACTTCTTGCAATCGCTCTCTGATTTACACAGACAAGCAAGCTCTTGTGAACAAATTGACTGTTTTAGTGTCATACATCTTTGAGTATGATGTTGACTCACTAGACCAGTTTTCCTTTCTTATGGTACAAGGGAAATCTTGCAGGACATGTTCTACAGTTTACAAGCACAGCCCACATGGGCACATTGGTGAACTACTTAGATGAAGTATGTGCTGCAGGAACAGGACAAGAAAACAGATCTGAAGTTTGATTCTGAGCATTGTGTGAAAATGTAAGCCAGACTGCCTGTGTTTTTCAGCATGACACAAAATAAGATGATATCTGTGTGCTTTATTTTATCCTGTGTTTTAAAGCTTTCAAAAGTCTGTAAGTAAGATATTATTAGCACATTTTGTTGTTATTATTTGTTTGTGTGCATACAAATTAACCACAGTAACCCAGTAAAATGATATAGCTAAATTGTTTTGCTGTTCTTCTCCTGCAGGGCACAGCATTGTTGAGTAACTGGTATCCAGATGTTGGTTTCACCAGGAGACAGACTCCTAGCTTGATGATAGCTGACAGATATAATTATGAAACTCAGCTATGGGGCACAACACATACAAATAAATGGATAATGAACCTAACTGAAACTCCACTACAGACTAGACTTACTATAAAAAGAAAATTAACTGCCAAATCTGTTTGACTCAAAGAGTTGAATATAGATGTTTTTGCATTTTCTGTAAATTCAGAAATGTCTTATTTTAGCTTGCGATCTGCAGAACCGATATATAGCAATATTTCACAACAGCAACAAAGGCTACCTGAAGGTTCCCCATTCCCACATCATAAAACTTCAACTTATTCACTAAGAACTACTTCAAGCACATCTGCTAGTCAAAGCTTTCCTGTCTTTGTTAGCACAGACCAGGTTATTAACCAAAGGGTTGAAAAATTCGAGAAGGAACAACCCAAAACATCATCATTGCTAACAACGTTCAAGGGACGCTCAAAAGTAAAATCTGTACCAAAAAATGTTCATTGGTCAGAAAATATAGTAAGAATAGTTGATGAAACAACTTACAGTGCCTACAGAACTTGTCTCCTAAATCTGCAGACACCAAATGATAGCTCAAAATCATCTGCAATGGAAGCAGTGTTATTTATGTGTGATATAGATGAAGGCATTTCTCAGTCTTTGATTGACATGGCTTGGAAAATCTTTTGGATTAAACAAGGCAGGTACCCAAGTGGCTCTGAATTGTACACAGCTATTTCTGATGTGAATTATGATGAAAGAAAGCTTGTTTTAGAGTTTATAAAGGAGTGTGATACAGATAAAGGCAAAGCTACAATAATGTCATTACTCGATGATGCAGAAGATGACACATTATCAGAAACAGACAGCAGTTCTTTACAGCATTGTATCAGACAAACTGAAGCCACATCTTGCAAAATAGAGTTTCCTTCAACAGAAACCAGTTGTCCTGCAATCAACACAAAGCTTAGTATCCGACGGAATACATTGGCTAATCCAGGATAATTATCATAGAGTAGACTTTGCATAGGAAACATTGAGCCTTCTTTTTTCTTGCAATGATAGTGTGCTTATATATTATAATTCCATTACTACAAGTTGTTCGCTAAAGTAGAGGCAATTTCTTGCTGAAGTTTTCTTAAGTTTAAGTTTTCTCTAGCTGAAGATCTGACTAAATGAGCTTCTCTCCAGTTGAAGTTCTTTCTAGCAGAGCTCTTTTTCTAGTTAAAGAGTTGTCTAGTTGACGTTCTCTCCACATGATGTTCTTTCTAGTAGAGCCCACCCCATTCCCCCCCCCCCCCCTTTTTTTTACCCTTGTCCCTTTATAGTTGAAGTTCTTGGAATTAGATGTAATTTATAATTGAAGTCATCTCTAAAATTCCCCTCTAACAGAGTTCTGTCTATTAGTTTGCTCTTTTGCAATTTTTCTTTCTTTTAGAGTTCTCCCTGATGGAGTTCTCTCTGCAAGTGACTGGAGCCAGAGTAAATAAGAACAGAGTCATTGCAGGAGTGAACTAGTAGAGTTCTCTCTAGTTGAAATTCTTTATAATGTTATCTATAGTAGAGTTATGTCTGGTGGTGGAGTTCTCCTTGGTGGCAGATTTCTCTCTGAGTTCTCTCTTGTAGGGGAGTTTTCTGTGGTGGGGTAGTTACCTCTGATGAGAGAGTTTTCTCTGATTGTGGAGTTCTCCCTGATAGGGCAGTTCACTTTGGTGGGGGGGGGGGGGGGGGGGGGGTTATCTCTCATAGTGCAGTTATCTGTGGTTATGGAATTATTTCTGGTGGGGGAGTTCTTTCTGGTAGTATTCTCTCTAATAGCATTTCTGTTTAGTGGAGTTCTCTTTAATAGGGTTCTGTCTAGTAGAGTTCTTTTCAGTTGAATTTCTCGAAAGTTTTTAGTTGAAATTTTCTCTGGTGGTAGTTCTTTATAGTTTATTAAAAAAATTTCTTGGTAATCTTGATAATCTTAATTTCAGCTTCATAGCTAACGGGTCACCCCATAGTTGCTCCGCTCCTGTGCCAACGAAAAACACACAGAATGTTCGTCACAGTCCCTTGTGGAGAGATTGACAGACTGCTGTCTCAGCATATGCACTAGCATACACACGCATTAAAAGCATATGGTAGCTATCAGAAGTGCTAACACAAACAGTTTGACATTAGAAATGCAGTTCATCATCGCTCGTAGCAGAAGTTACCAACAGATTAACAGTTGCACACACGATAAATATTAAGCACATAAGGGCACCACCAATACTGCAGCGACAGGCCAAGTGCCATTTTCTGAATCTACAGTTCACAACACCAGGTTGGTCACAGTCGAAAAACATTCCAAATGAAATCCGCAGCTTACAGGGTCGCACCATGCACTCAACTCAGTAGCTGACGCGACAAAACTATATTCTTTCAGTCTACAGATGGATTAAAAATGCAAAAACTTCTATTAGAACTGATGTCCGGTAGTACTTGAAGAAGTTGAGATTTGTTATAACTCTGTTGGATCCTGATACCAAGCAGTGCACTCAGTTTGAGCATGTGAAGGATATGAGTATAGGTGATATTCCATCATCATATACCTCTGCTGTAAATATATTACAGTCTCACAGTTCTCCTGGCAGACTGCATTACTGCAGAGATAAATATCTTGACTAGTGTTGATTGACACTCATAGAAGCAGGAAGAAACACTTAGTGAAAGAAGGATGCATAAGATATTAAAAATGTAAAACTATCATTAACATAGTAATGAGAAGGAATAGACCCGAGACCTTGGTGACAGCTGCTCATATGATTAAAAAAGAGCAATCGGAAAACAAAGAGATAAATAGCTCAATGGTTTGGCCACATGGCTTGGGTGGGACAAGAACATTGATCTGATCAGGAATCATGATTGTCTGTACCCATTGGTATGCCAGTTATTGATAGCTACAATACTTGGATTCAAACCCTTGTGCTTATATATTCTGACATCCTATAGTGTCGGTATAGTCTGACATTCCATAGTGTCGGTGTATTCTGACATCCCATAGTGTTGACATATTCTAACATCCCATAGTGTCAGTATATTCTAACATTCCATAGTGTTGATATATTCTACTATCCCATTGTGTCTGTATATTCTAATATCCCATTGTGTCGGAATATTCTAACTCCCGTTTATGTTTATATACTTTGACATCCCAGTGTCTCACTATATTCTGACTCTGCTTTTTATTAGTATATTCTAACATCCCATTGCGTTGGTATATTTCATTATGTCAGTATATACCAACTCAAACTTGTGCTTATATATCCAAGGTCCTATTGTGTCTGTGTATTTTAACACCACCTTGTGCTTATATATTTAAACATCTCATTATGTTGGTATGAAAACCACCATGGTGTGTCAGCTAGACGCTTACCTGTAGATCAGAACGTCCATGGGTTCGGGTCGTGACGGAGCTGGAATTTTTTCCAAAATGTCTTTGGCTGCCAGGTCGACCCAGCCCTGAGGGTGTACCAGGTAAAGTCCTGGGAAGTAAAGGTGGCCAGCCAGAATGATGCTGATCACATCACTCACCAAGTGCTAATTGGTCTATAAAATATATGTCTAAGCCTGATAGACCTAAAGACCTGGAAAATATCCTTTACTTTCACTTACTATGTCAGTATATTCTAACATCCCTTTGTTCGATCAAGCCATTATTGGATATTCTGGTATTCCAGCAGTAGAGGTGACACCATAGTAGTTATTTTAGGTCTTGACTTTGAAAGTGAGGATTCCTGTTCCCTTGTTGCATTTTTTTTCCACTTTTCTAAGGCTGACCAAGCCCTGGGCCATACTGGTTGGAAAACATAATCCTGCCTAGACCGCTGTCATCGCAGCCAGTTCATTAACTCTTTGAATCCCAAGGAACGCATCATACGTTCGTAGGTTCCTACCTAGAAGCCCAATGAACATATGATGCGCTGATTTTGTGTCTCTCTTTACTATCCCCTGGGCCTGTGATACTAAACCCCCTGGGACTCAAAGAGTTAACAGAGACTGGGTTTAGACCAGTGTGATAACAGCCAGTTGCATTAACAAAGATTGGTTCAAGACAACTGTCATAACAGCCAGTTGCATTAACAAAGATTGATTCAAGACAACTGTCAGTTGCATTAATAGAAATTGAATCTAGACCACTGTTATGACAGCCAGTTGTGTTAACACCTAAGCCATCATGAACACCAGTATTGCACCAATGTTTGCTATGGAACTACATTCCTTCCCATATGGATGATCTATTGTGTTTCTTGGCCTGCATTGACAATGGGCTTTTAGTGTATTTCAAGCTGGAAAAAGGGGGGGGGGGGGGGGGGGGGGGTTTAAACTGATGTTTGAAAAGATAAAATATATGATGATCTCAAAGAGTACTCAAGTACATTCAGTTTCATTACCATCAGGGATCTGACATGTTGATCTCATCACCCTTTAAGTAGTGATTTGTCTTGAAAAGTGGAGCTAGCACCATATATCCACAATGCCTTACTGCATGCGAAGGGTTCCTTTACTTGATGTTTACTTTCACTGCTATGGCAAGTGTCAGCTTGTATGTGGGGATTTTTATCACTGTGTACGTGAGAGAGAGGGGAGGATATATATATATACACACACTCACAGAGGTGAAAAAAGGGAGGGGGGAATATATGTATGTATGCATGCATTCAATAAGTATGTATTTATATTTACATATATATGATGTGCCTCACACATATATATTGTTTATATATTATCGCACATACATGTTTTTGACTGCAGATGTATATCAAGTGATATATGTATGAGCGTGAAAGAGAGAGAGACACTCACAAATATAAGGTGACTGTACAGAATTTTTTTCTATGAAGTGGACTGGCATTCTGCAGCACAAACTAAAAATATTTCACTTGGCTTTGAATAATTGGGACACAAACAATAGACTGCATAGTCCAAGACATGGTTAAACAATTGTTACACTTTAGTTTGAAGGAGTCAGGGTGTGTTCATGGAAATCGTCAATCTGACACCTTCCCTAAAGTACAGTGTGGGCTCCAGGACCATTTTTGGGTTTTAAAAAAAGTGTGGGGGGGGGGGGGGGGGGGGTTGTTGTGGTTGTGATAGATGGAGAATCGGTCCACTTCCCCTGTCTGTTGTAAAAAAAAAACCTATTAGGATTTTCTGGAATCAACTGTGTTGGGCTGTAAAGCACAGGTATTGCAGCCTAGCTGTAAACCACAACATAGTATGCTAGTTGCCTTTTTAAGGGGGTATGCAGAAAATCCCTTAAGATGATGCACTTTCCCCATCTCATCTTTGCATTTCTGATTGTAAAATTCTTGATCCATGATGCTGTTTTCTACTCATAAGATTTGGCACTGAGTTAATTTTTCTTAGTTCCAGACACAAGCAGTCCACTTTGTGTTTTTTTTTTTTTCTTTTTCAAAAGTCCAGTTTTGATGAGTAAACTAAATAAATTCATGGGTCTATCTCTAAATGGAAGAGTTCTACAGCTAGGGCATCAGAGAGGTGAAGAAGAGATGGGGGGAGCTATGCCACCCTGAGAGATGAATACTTGCTAGCGGAGCTGATAGGAGACTTGCTTTCAAATCCAGCCGTGACTCGCTGCAGCCAACGGCCCTGTTTAAAATCAGACTGTTCCTGGGGTTCACACAGCCTCTAGTTAATGGGTATCAGAGTTAACACTGTAGGGTGTATGGAGGAACGTCGCTGTAGCTATGGAGTTGTGTGCAGACAGCAACACAGGCGGACAGTTTATTATCAGCTGTCCATACTGGTGGCAGGGCACTTATAGTTTGTAACCGTGTGCAATGACGCTGGTTAACATCTCCCGACTTAACCTTTTTTTTTTAATGTTTACAACAATTTTCCTGTTTTTTTCTCCAATTTTCGTGACTTTATTCCTCCATAATAACTTGCAAGACTTGTCAACTGCTCCTTGTATTGCCTGGCATGTTTCTCTTAATCTCGTCAGGTGCATTCAGAGCTTCCATGGTGTAGCAGCTAGACGCTCGCTTGCTGATTTGAATGTCGAGGTTTCAGAGCCACACTTGTTTTTCTTACAGAAATGATCCTGACTCCCAGATCTACCCAGCCTTGAGTGGGTGGCAGGTATAGTCCTGGGAAGTGGAGGTGGCCAGTGTGAAACTGATCACATCACCGACAAAGTGCCAGTTGGACTATATAATATAGGTCTATGTTCAGTACACCTTAAGGTGTGGAAAAGGGTCCTTTACTTTGTTTTTACTTTACATCTGGTGCATTAAATCAAAGTACAGAAATACACAGAAATGACAATAATACACAACACACATTATCCTTTGCTTCAAAGTCTTACCAGGTTAAATCAGAACTGGTTCTTCTTCTTCTTTTATTGTCTCACTGATACCAGTTTATAGCCTAATGTTGTGGTTTTTCTGTATTTGTTTTGCACTTCCTGGGTGGCTTAGATGATGGATTAGTTCATCTTTTTGTAGGTTTCAGCCTCACCATTTATCCGTCTCTTTCTTTGTCTTCCTCTTGCCTTACTCCCAGATCTGCTGTAAAAAGTCTCATATTCAGTGTGGTCTGGCTGCATTCTTACTAGATGGCTGAACCATTTCATTCTTTATCTGTCAATATAATCCAGACAGGGTCTTACTCCAACTTTCTTTCTAATGCTGGTATTCATAATCCTGTCTTTTCTTATGTTGTTATTGACCTTGCAGAGACAGCAAGCACATTTCACATTTAGTTTTTTTTTTCTAGTGCTCTGTTCATTAAATAACAAAAAGTCATCCATGTGCATCACAGCTGCATTTGCAGACTTCCCTGTTTGTACAATTATTCATTTTTGTCTTCATTGTATGTTGATCTAATTCTGTGGTATGTGGCCGACAAAATGCAGCAAAACATACTAGGCAATAAATTGTGCAGTTAATTTTGGAACTATTCAATTTGACAGAAAGAAAATAACATTACTTTAAGACAACTAAGTGGACTTCGAATTCTAGTAAATCTCCCTGATCTCTAGGTAGTGTGATCGGACGCCCGTGTGCATTGCTGTGCACGTAAAACATCCCTTGGCATTTGGAAATTGAAAAGAGTAACCTAACAGCACTGTCTGGGCAAAATTTGGATGTTAAAATCTACCTAATGTATTTCAGGATCCTCGCTGGTGCTACAGGGCCTGTGCACTGTGTTGAGCTTCTTTGGACTCAGTCTTGAGTTAGAAGAAGAACAGAGCACTTATGGATTACGCCTGTGTGCTGTGATGTTGATCCGTTGTTCAAAACCTCAAAAACTAAATGTCTTGAATGAGAATAAAAATCTTCAAGTGAATGCTAGAAACAATAAAATACTATTCAACATCAGGTTATCAAATTGGTGTCGGTAATGGAATTGCCCAAGAAAAACGCATTTTGCCTTTCTGGAAGAGATTGTACAAATCAATCTGACTTTATAAATACTAGTTAACAAGTGTGCAAACATCATAAAAGTTAATGTTTGACTTTATAAATACTAGTTAACAAGTGTGCAAACATCATAAAAGTTAATGTTTGACTTTATAAATACTAGTTAACAAGTGTGCAAACATCATAAAAGTTAATGTTTGACTATAAATACTAGTTAACAAGTGTGCAAACATCATAAAAGTTAATGTTTGACTTTATAAATAGTAGTTAACAAGTGGGTTTGTAAACCACAAAAAAATAATATTTGAGTTTGTATGAGTTGACAAGTGTTTGCAAATGAAATAAAGTAATTGTTTATGCTTATAAACAAAACAAAAGTTAGAGTTTATAAAATGTTTATTTGAAAGTTTTAAAAGCAAAATAAAATTTGAGTTTTTGTAAGATGAAGAAAGTACTTTATGGATGATACGTCAGGTTATTGAGTACAGTCTTGACTAGTGATGACAATTTGTGGATGATAGTCTTGGTTAGTGATGAAACCTTGTGGATGATGGTCTTGACTAGTGACAACATCTTATGGATGACAGTCTTGACCAATGATGACACCTTGTGGATGATAGTCTTGACCAATGAGGACACCTTGTGGATAATAGTCTTGACTTATGCTGACACCTTGTGGATGACAGTCTTGACCAATGATGACACCTTGTGGATGATAGTCTTGACTAGTGATGACACCTTGTTGATGATAGTTTTGACTAGTGACAACACGTTGTGGATGATAGTCTTGATTTAGGAAGGAAACCTTGTGGATTATAGTCTTGATTGGAAAGGAAACCTTGTGGATGATAGTCTTGATTAGTGATGACACTGTGTGGATGATAGTCTTGACTAGTGCTGACACCTTATGGATGACAGTCTTGACCAATGATGACACCTTGTAGATGATAGTCTTGACCAATGAGGACACCTTTTGGATGATAGTTTTGACTAGTGACAACACCTTGTGGATGATAGTCTTGATTGGTGATGAAACCTTGATGATGATAGTCTTGACTAGTGACAACACCTTGTGGATAATAGTTTTGACTAGTGACAACACCTTGTGGATGATAGTTTTGACTAGTGACAACACCTTGTGGATAATAGTTTTGACTAGTGACAACACCTTGTGGATGATAGTTTTGACTAGTGACAACACCTTGTGGATAATAGTTTTGACTAGTGACAACACCTTGTGGATGACACTTGATTAGTGCTGACACCTTGTGGATGACAGTCTTGACCAATGATAACACCTTTTGGATAATAGTCTTGACCAGTGATGATGCCTTGTGGATGATAGTCTTGATTAGTGATGAAACCTTGTGGATGATAGTCTTGATTAGTGCTGGCACCTTGTGGATGATAGTCTTGATTAGTGCTGGCACCTTGTGGATGATAGTCTTGACTAGTGATGACACCTTTGTGAATGACTGAGCTGACCATTTGACTGTATGGAGAAACCTAACTGACTGACGATGACATCTAACGGATGTCAAATATGGCTAGTGATGACATCTAATGGATGTCAATTCTGGCTAATAATGACATCTAAATAATGTCAAATCTAACTAATGATGACACCTAATAGATTCAAAAGTAGTTAGTGATAACACTTTACATGTGCTATATCTGACTATTGATGACCTTGTGCGCAATAGATGCAGCTGGCTATAATAGCTTGTCGATACTGGATGTGGTTACCGATGCATTTTATGGGTCATTTATCTGACTAGCAATAAAACCTTATGAATGATAAAGCAAGTGATGGCGCCGTATGAATGGTGTATGTGGCTGGTTGAGTTGGGTTGAGTCAATCGACATCACAGCACTCGGGACATTGCCATACATGCTCGGTCCTCATCTTTAGCAGCCAGCGCAGAGTTCCAATACTGATAGTACCGGTCACACTCTGGTTATATGTCAGTCTTGCCTTTCCTCTGAGTGTAGTGAGCCGGCCAGACCCTCTGGTTACACCCAGGTGCCTCATTATTTCTAAACTGATTCCATTGCTTGTTTTTAAAGTGCCTTGACCATATCTACTTTGTCATGTATCAATTCACCACCCAGTGGTGCAGATCCAGCCAGTCTGTCTGCCTGTTCATAACCCACCATGCCGGCATAGCCTGGAGAAAAGATTCAAAGTATGCTCACTACCCGTGACCTTTCCAGTGAAGCTTACTATTCTGCTCGAAGCATCTCTGTCTTTACCTTTCTCAGCATGCTTTCAGAGTCTGTTACAATTA
Organism: Candidula unifasciata; assembly: GCA_905116865.2. NCBI lineage: Eukaryota > Metazoa > Mollusca > Gastropoda > Stylommatophora > Geomitridae > Candidula > Candidula unifasciata. Next base: position 448,639 of record CAJHNH020005290.1, read on the forward strand.
CGATATGTTTATGCATCTTGTCCTCTAGCCACTGGAGAGCTGCAGTTACCGCCTCCACCTCCATTTTCTTGCTAGATTTCGTGGTGTCATATGCTAGGCTGTCTTGCACTAAAGATTTTCCACTGTATTTGCTTCTGAGAGGTAGAACTCACAGGGGACCTTAGAAATAGTTCTTGTCAGAATTTCCTCCTATGCAGATAAGAGTTCAGGCCTGGGATAAACACATTATTTTTCACGACAGAAATCCGCCACATCCAAAATCGGTTTGAGCTGTCTGCGCTGTATTTTAATAGACCAAAAGGTACTCGGTAGGTGATTTGGTCAACATCTTCCAGGCCGCTTTCACTTTCCAGAACATTGCCTGGTACCCATTTTAGGTCAAGCCGACATGGAAGTCAATTTCAGTCTTGAAACGAAAAAAAATCTCCCTAATGAAGATTCAGACCCAAGACTTTCGGACATGCAGATGATCGCCTAACTACGCCACCAAAGCTTTGTGTTAATACAGTGACAAGCTGGACAAATAAAACACATGTACTGCAAATTTATTAGTTGCATTCTACAAAAAAAAGGTAAAGTCGGGAGATCTGAACCAGCGTCCTTGCACATGGTTATAAACCATAAGTGCTCTGCCACAAGTATGGACAGCTGACAAGAAACTGTCCGCCTGTGTCGCCGTCCATACGCTACTCCGTAGCTACCGCGACGTTCCTTTATTTACCTCAGAGTATTAACTCTGGTACCTAATACCTAGAAGCTAGGTGAGCCCCTGCAACCGCCCGTTTCGAACACCGGCCGTGTGCTGCAGCGAGTCACAGCTGGATTTGAAAGCGAGTCTCCTATCGACTGCGCTAACGCAGTGCCAGTTATATTCTATTTATAATAATACATATATAATAATACATATATAATACATTTTACAGGAGCCTGTCATTTAAGGACCATGTGGAGAGTGTTGTGACGAGATGCCAAAAAGGACTTAGTGCACTTAAGACTATGGTTGCAATTGACATAGAGCAGAGAATGCTTTTCACACTATATCAGCACCTGATCCTGTCAGTGGTGGATTATGGCTTGGGACTGCTTACCGTCTCAAATAGTCAGATGGACAAACTAGAGCGCATACAGAACGCAGCTATGCGGGTCATTCTGGGTTGCACCAGAGGCACCCCAGTGGTGTATGCGATACATCCTTCGTTTGCCGACGGTTGCAGGTAGGCACAAGGTGATCAGGCGAAGTCATATCTCAGGGTAGCTGCAGACACAGACTACCCTCTGCGTGAAGCTCTGAGTGCAATTAAGGGTCTGCGGCTGATAAGAGGGAGGTCATGGATGGCTCAGGCAGAAGACACAATCAGACAGGTTTGCATCCTTTAGAACATTAGTCAAGGAGAGGAGTAGGTCAAAGTGCCACCTGAGCAGTCAGACTTGTGTAGAGTCATAATCACGCTGAGCCGGGAATGCAGAGACTGGCCAGCAGGTGCCACAGAGGTGGAAATTCAGCAATTAATTCAAGATAATGCTCGCTCAGAGGATTTGATCATTTACACAGACGGTTCAGTGTCAAGAGGCAAAAGAAGTGCTTGGGGCGTTTTAGCAAAAGTTAATGGTCGACGTTTGGTGCAGGAGAGCCTAGCATATGATACCACAACATCCAGCTTAAGAATGGAGGGGGAGGCGGTCACTGCAGCTTTCCGCTGGCTAGAGAACTCGACACACACACACACATTGTTATTGTAACTGATTCAGAAAGCATGCTGAGGAAAGTCAGGACAGACATGCTTCGTGCAGAGTGGCATGCTTCGCTGCGGAGGACACGAGTGAGGAGTATTGTCTGGATTTTTTCACCGGGTCACACCGGTGTGTTGGGAAATGAACAGGCGGACAGACTGGTTAGCTCTGCACAACTTGGTGGAATACTGCTACATGATAGGCCAGACGTGGTTAGTGCCTTTTGGGAGAGCGTGTACAATGCGTAGGAGCAGATGGATCACCACAGTTTGGTGAGATTGATGCAGTTGGGGGTGACGAGAGATTCTGGCAGAAGCTCAAGGCTCAGAGGAAAGGCAAGACGGACATTTAATCAGAAAGCTACTGGCACCATTGGTATCGGAACTCTTCGCTGGCTGCTGAAGATGGGTACGGAGTGCTTATGGGAATGCCCCGAGTGCTGTGATGTCGGTTCTTGAATCAAATCAATCAAAAATCAAATATAATAATAGGTAGTCCTATGCTATATGCTACTAGGTGTGAAGCGTTAGAACTTCACATATTCAAGGTTATCACATTTGGCGTGGGTGGCCAGTTCCCTTCCTCCTCATCCTTTCCTTCTCACCTTTTCTTCTCATTCTTCCTTTTCACCCTTCCTTCTCATTCTTCCCTCTCATCCTTCCTTCTCACCTTTCCTTCTCCGAAACTTCTAGAAATTCTCTGGCACCAGTTTTTCATCAGCCTGGATCGACAGCCGCATAACCGAGCTAGGTGGTAAAAATCCTGCCATATACTTGTATTAGGGTTTGATCATTAACATAGCTCCCCTATTCCTGGGAGGGCTGACGCTTCAACAAATGCCCACAGAAGTTGGCTGAAATGTGCAAATATCGCAGCCATGTAGTAGATGGGCGCAAATAATCTACGAGCTTGGGTGAATGAAGAGGTTCCACTATTGCAAAGGGGAATGTATTCTTTTCCCTGGTTGCAATTATTGAATAAGATAATTTCCCTTAGTATATGCAAGAAGTACATGGCATTGTTTGGCACTGGCGTTATGTCACATAAGTAATTGGGAGATTATAAAGAAAAAATATGTAAAGGATATAATAACTTATATTGTCAGTGAATGTAATTATTTGTCACAAAAAGTATATATATATAAAGTATATATATATACAAAAATGAATAGTTATTCTCTATCGTTCTTTTCAGGATGACATTTTTTATTTGAAGCTCCACCCTGGCTACTGCCACAAACCATAATATAGGCAGGCCATAAATATGGCCAAATGTCTGAACGCGGTTTCGGGACCTCTCCACGGCGATCCTCATCCGCATGGTGGCACTTGGTGTCATCGGGTGTTTGTCGCTTGTGTGATGTCCTGGTGGAGTAGAAAGTCAGTCAGTCAGTCAGTTGTTATGTGTCATGCACTTTTTTGTTATTTGAAGCCCTATCCTCGCTCCTGCCTGGGGCCCTGAATATAGCCAGGTCATAGACGTGGCTCAGGGGATAGATAAGGCCATAACGGCAAAGACATGTTTCTAGGACCTCTCCACGTGTGATCTTCATCCGCATGGTCCAACTTAGTGTCACCTGGTGTTTATCGCTTGTGTGATGTCTTGGTGGGGGGTAAAAAGTCAGTCAGTCAGTCGACCTTAGGGAACAACCGTCGCATAGCGTCTAGACGCTCGCCTACAGATCCTACGGTCCTGGGTTCAAATCAGATTTTCAAGTCCCACTCTGGCTTCTGCCGGTGGCCCTGAATATAGCCAGGCCATAAATATAGCCTAGCCACAGATATGGCCTACCGGCTGAAAGATGTTTCTGGGACCTCTCCATGGGTGATTCCCATCCGTATGGTGGCACTTTGTGTCACTGGGTGTTTATCGTTTGTGGGATGTCCTGGTGGGGTACAATTACCTATCTACCTAACTGGTTGCTTACTGTACAACTGCGTCCCAGTGTAGTGATGATAATTATTGTCTCCGTCCCCATGTTGAACAAATCTTTCGTTATTTCGAAACCCCTCTCTTGTTGTTGCTTAAGGTCCTAATATAACCGAACGGTTGAACGGAGTTTCTATGACCTCTTCGTGGGTGATTCTTATCCGCATGGTGGCACTTTGTGTCACCGGGTGTTAGTCGCTTAGTGTGATGTCCTGCTGGGGTAAGAAGTCAGTCAGACAGTCAATGTAGGGATTCGTAATATTGCGTCGCGGTGTAGAACGCAATTTTGTTGTTGTTTTAAAGCCCAACCGTTGCCGGGGACTCTAATATAACCCAGCCTATGGGCTGAACAGGGTTTCTGTGACCTGTCTCCGGGTAATCCTCATTAGAATTATGGCACTTTATATCACCAAGTGTTCGTCCCTCGGTTTGATGTTTTGTTGGGGTTGAACTTCAGTCAGTCAACAGGTTGCAAATTCATTCTATCTATATATTGTCTTCTTCACTTTTACCGGGTTGCAGCCAAGTGTCGTGGTTTAAAATATTTGTTTTGTGCCTCTCGCGTTATTTGAGTGACAGTTTTCTGAATCTTCTAGCCGTATTCAGCTACTCCGTCTATCCATTTTTCCTGGGTCTTCCTCTGGCCTTTCTTCCCGATGTTCTACTGTAAAAGGCCTTATAGGCAATCTGATCCGGTTGCATTCTTACTAAATGGCCAAACCACTTCATTCTCTGTCTTTCAATATGTTTCATGCATGCTCTTGTTCCAACTTTGTCTCTAATGCTGACGTTTGTGACTCTGTCTCTTCGTGTATTGTTGGTGACTCTTCGGAGACATCGCATTTCACACGTAGTTATTTTTTGCATATGTGATTTGTTCATTGTCCACGTTTGGCACTGATAACATAACGTAGGGATGAAAATGCTGTTGATTATTTATTGTTTCCCTGGTAACGAGATCTTTGGATGACGAAGAAGTGGGGCCAGTTGGTAGTTGACTGCATTGGCTTTTTGAACTCTAGCCTGTATCTCTTTATCGAGTCTTCCATCTTCTGTAAATATGCATCCTAAGTACTTGAATTCTTGAACTTGTTCTAATTGTATGTCATTGATCTTTATGTTTACATTACTGTGTTTCTTACCTATGGTCATTACTTCAGTTTTTGAGGTGTTTTTTTTTTTCATGTCAAATTTTGTACAGTTAGTGATCAATGAATCAACATGTTGTTGTAGTTTTTGTTCTTCTTCTTCTTCTTGTAACAAACATTGGTCATCTGCAAAGAGTACTTCATTTATAATATCTGTGTTTTGGTTTGACTCCTGTGCAGTTTTATCCATTTATGTGACGAAGAGTATGGGTGATAGGACACATCCTTGTCGTACTCCTGATGTAATGGGGAACCAGTCTGTCATACCTTCCGTTGTTCTTACAGCGCTCAGGCTATTTTGATAGAGAGCCATTATGTTTCCCAATAATTGACCCGGTACACCATAATCTTTAAGAATGTTCCATAGTTTATTTCTGTTAACCCTGTCAAAAGCCTTCTCTTGATCAATGAATATAAGATTCTGGTGTTTATTATATTCGATTGTCTGTTCACAAATTTGTCGAAGAGTAAATTTTGCATCAGTGCAGCTCTTTCCTTTTCCAAATCCAAACTGTTTGTTACTTAATTGAGGTTCTAATATCACCCTCGCTCTTCGTTCTAATATTTTTGCAAACATCTTTCCTACATGGCTTTGTAAAGAGATACCTCTGTATGTTTCACAATCTCGTTTATCACCTTTCTTCTTCCATATAGGAACTATAATCGCTCTCTGCCAGTCAACGGGAACTGTCATTTCCTCCCAGGCCATATTGAATATTCTTGTCAGCCATTTTACTGTTGTTGCTTACATGCAAGTATTATGTCTGTTGTAAAACCATCTGTTCCGGCCGCTTTGTTTCTTTTGCTTTGCTCTAGGATCTTTTCAACTTCAGATTCTAATATATTAGGTTCTTGTTCTTGTCCTAATTTTATTTTATTAGACACTGGTTCTTGTGGCCCACTATTCAGTAATTCAGAAAAATATTCTTGCCATCTTCTTTTAACATCTTGGGATTTGGTGAGTGGTTTTTTAGCCTTGCTGTTTATGATCTTTGATGGGTTACATTTCTCTTCTCTCAGTCTCATAGCCTTGATGCTTCGGTAGAACTGACCTGGTGAATCAGTGCATAGCCTTGCTAATTGTTCTCTGTAGTTTGCCCATGATTCTGATTTCGCCGAATTTACTTTCCTCTTGCTCTTTGCTCTTGCTTTTCTATATTTGATGTAGTCCTCATCTAATTTGGACTTTTGCCACTGATGAAAATATTTCTTCTTTTCTTTGATAGAAATTTTAACTTCTTCATTCCACCATGGTGTTTGTTTCATGTACCTTCTTGGCTTTCGGAGTCCGCACTTTTCTGTCATTATATTCAGGATGCAGGTTTTAAAAATTTGCCACTCTTCTTCTATGTCATTTCCTCTCTCTAGAGTACTGAAGGTGTTTTTAACTGTTTCCTCAACTTGAATTGCCACATCTTTGTCTTTTAGTTTCTCTATGGCTACCTGATCCATTAGCTGTGGTGTTTTATCAATGCAAATTCTTGATGGTTTATAGAGCCAAAGTACTACAGGTCTATGGTCAGAGTCTATTATTGCATTTGGGATGGCCCTGGAGTTCTTTATTCTCCATCTGTCGCTCTTTTTTGTGAGAATAAAATCTATCTGTGATGCTTGGTTAATATTATTCCATTTATACCAGGTCAATATCTTGCTTCTCTTATGTTGGTATAGCGTGTTGCTGATAATTAGTTCATGCTCTGCACATACATTGAGTAATTGTTCTCCATTGTTGTTACATTTATTTTCTTGCAAATTCATTCACCGTCCCAATATTGGATGCAATTTTGTTGTTGTTTCAAAACCTCAACCCGGCTGTTGTGGGGGCCTTAATATAACCTAACGGTTAAACGGGGTTTCAGGGACTTGTGTCCGGGTATTTCTTATTCGAATGGTGTCATCTTTTGTCATTGGGTGTTTATCGCCCATTGTACAGTGCTGGCGGGGTTGGAGGTCACTCACTCAACTGCTTGGAGGAATTTATGCTTCTAAATGCTGAACCAGATGAGCAATGCACTAACTGCTTTTCAGGTTCTGAACAACGGATCAACATCATGGCACACTGGTGTAACCCATAAGTGCTCCATTTCTCTTCTAAATCTAGTCTCAATGCACTGGCTCCGTAGCACCGGCGAGGATCCTGAAATGCTGTATATTTTAAACTCAAAATTTTGCCCTGGCAGCGCCGTTAAGCTACTTTTTTTATTTCCTCCTGCCAAAGGATTTTTTTACGTGCGCAGAAGTGCATACGAGCGTCCGATCTCACTACCCAGTGTAAATTACTAGAAGTCCAAGTCCATGTGAAAAAATCCCAGCCCTTACCGGGGATTGAAACCGGAACCTCCTGCACTCGATGCGGACACCATGCCTCGAGACCAAGCAATCCCCTGCTTTAAACTGTTTACAAAAACACATTACAGTCTGTGTGCCAAACGATACACAGACGAACTAAACATTGCCACCACATCCATCTACACTAGCGGAAAGGAAGCAGCAGCGAAAAGCCAGCTTACACAAATTTGGGAGGCGATGGGCTGACCAAAACCATACTAAAGGATCACTCCATCGAAGCCTAACACTAAGGTACTGACGTTACGCACGTGCAGGTAGAATATGTGCTTTCCAAAATGAAAATTGATCGTGAGGTGTCGGAGAAAAGACGGAAACGGATACATACGAGAACCAGAGACAGGCGACAGGTAACCACAAGAACCAGAGACAGACGACACGTAACCACAAGAAACATATACAGACGACACGTAACCACAAGAAACGTATACAGACAACACGTAACCACAAGACCCAGAGACAGACGACACGTAACCACAAGAAACGTATACAGGCGACACGTAACCACAAGAACCAGAGACAGACGACACGTAACCACAAGAAACATAGGCGGACGACACGTAGCCACAAAAACCAGAGACAGACGATACGTAACCTCCAACGTTAACAAACGAAAACAGTCACATAAAGTAAAGGACCCCTTATCAGGCCATAAGCATATATAGCGCATATAATACGTATATTTGTATAGCCCATTCGGCACTGGATGAGTGATGACGTCAGTTTCACACCGGCGCCTAATTCCCAGGCCATTACGTAGTTTCAATTTTAGCCTGAGTCTGCCTGGGAACTGAGGAGAATTTCGAAGAAAATCCACCCCTATAGGGATTTAAACTCTGGACCTTAGGGTCGTCAGGTGAGTGTCCAGCGATACGCTACCACGGCTCCTAAAAACATATAGGCGAGGGGAGAAAAACTAGTGCCACATATAACAACAAAACAAATACAAGAAGTGTAAAGAATGAGCCTATACTTCATGAGAGACACAATGAGGAGGCAATGGCTGCACTCTACAATCAAGATAACTTTATAAAAAATGCACGTGTTCTTGAAGGGACTTGTCCTTCTCATGACCACACCCATACAGCGCCATGACCACACCCGTACAGCGCCATGACCACACCCGTACAGCGCCATGAACACACCCGTACAGCGCCATGACCACACCCGTACAGCGCCATGACCACACCCGTACAGCGCCATGACCACACCCGTACAGCGCCATTAACATGGGGAACGAACACTCATCATAGAGCACCCAGGTGAAAGCACCCAGTCTGCATGCGTTCTCTTTAGGACTTGCCCTCAGAATAAACACCCGAAAAGTGAACAATTCTCAAGGTCGAATGAAAAGAAAGAACCGCAGTAAAACGAGACAAATAATCTGAACACAGCCGGGAAAAAATGCCGCCGTGAGATGCAGAAATATGCAGTAATCTATAAACAGAAACAATATTAGAGGGGAGACTGAATGACAAAGAGAGTTATTGAAGGAAATAGAAACGAGACAATTTAAATATCTTAGAAGTTGTAACACACACAAAATACCGAAGGGAAAGGCCGAGAGCAAGACAACAAGAAGCTGAGAATGATACAATCTGGAGGAATGCATCAAGAGATGGATGAACAGCAATTTGAAGTTGTGCACAACAAAGACAGGAGACAAAGCCTGCTAGCGATCCATTGCACCATCCTCCGTATTGGAGACGTTACCCGATTGATTGGCTGGTGGTATACAGAGACTGAAACATTATTTAAGAAGGCATAATTTCTCATCTGGAGTCGCCGTGGCGTAGAGGCTAGTCGCTCGCCTGCAGATAAGAAGGTCGTGGGTTCACTCCCTGGTGGAGCCGGACTTTTTTCGAAAATGACCTTGGCTCACAAGGCGACCCAGCCTTGAGTGGGTACCAGGTGCAGTCCTGGGAAGTAAAGGCAGCCAGCGTGCTGCTGACCCATCACCCATCTTGCGACGTTGGTCTATAAAATATAGGTCTAGCCCTATATACCCAATACGACTGAAAGGCGTGGAAAAGGGTCATTTACTTTTGTAATGTCATCACCAGCGTTGCTAACCGATGTATGCGATCATGTTGTTCGACATTTTGCTAGTTCCAACAACGTCTATCATTTCCTCACTGACATTTATCCTTTCCATCAATCAGAAAAAGCAATTAAAAAGCTTCCTTGGTTGCATTCACCCCCTTTTCTACGGTAAGTCTGCCGTGTTGTCACAGCATGCTTGATCTGTCCTTTTCTCTCGGTATTGACAACAGTTTTAGCTTTTTGTTTATGATATATTTTTTTCGTGCTTTTGCTTTTTTTTAAAATTTAGATGACTAATTTTAACCATTTATGTAAATTTCATAATTGTCCGAAGAAAAACGTCTCTAAACATATGATGGATTTTTCGCTTGTTTGCTAATTAAGCATGATTCACAGCCAGCGTCAATAAATTGGATGTTTATAATTTGCATTTGTTGTTGTTGCTTGATATGTTCGGTTGTTTATTTATGTGAACAATATTCTATCCCATGTTATATATGTCCCTATATGCTCAAAAAGACAGACAGGCAGACAGACAGACAAACAGACAGACAAAGTCTTCTCTGGTATCTACTATTTTAAAATCGCCCTTATAGTCGTGTTAGACATAAGTTATGAATGAATTTCTGGTGTCTAAACATTCCACACAACGTCTGACGTACACCACATGTTTCCATGCGTCAAGTGTTTACATCATGAAAAAGCTGCAATCGGCAGGCCTTCCGCTCCTACGAGAAGTTGACACGACGTTTGATACAACTGTGTGAAGCCATCAGCTAGTTGCCCCCGCCGTTGTTGACGATCGAAAGATACGCCACAGGCCTGCTACTACCTACACAAACATATACTGTTTGCAACCCTTTCAAGTGTATCGGCTAATTTAGCTGCAGCTTGGAAACTTGTGTGTGACTCAGCCAAATTTGGTTGTAAAATTGATCGTGAGGGACGGATGTTTACGATGGCATTCGCCTCTATCACTTATTAACCAAACACAACACAAGATCTGACTAGAAAACTTAGCGGGAGGAATATGAACCAATTAGGTGCCCTCTCCACACTGAAGGTTAGCTGCAATGGACCTCCATCACTCTCTGACTTTTGTATTTGCTGTACACTCACAGACTGCTGCTTTATCTCTTTCTATTGTACCCCAACTTGAATTGCTGTCTACCTCTTGCTGTTTTATCCTCGACTTTTCTCCACAGCCTTAGCCTACATCTTTTAATGTGGCCAGAATATTTCAAGTGATTTTTTTTTCGAATGCATTTCTTTCTTTTAAAGATTCTGTATTAATTATCATTTGATTTTATCTCTCTACTGCTGTGCATGCTCCCGTGTGGAGTTCTTCTTATTGTTCGTGGCTAGTCCACAGACAACAACCGTTTGACGCCAAGGAAAGACTAGCGCCTCGGCAGCGCCGGGATGTAAACTGGCCCTCTGGCAACAGAGGGTCAACTAAGGACCGGGCTGATCACCCCTAACTCAGTATAATAATCTGATCGCGAAAGCAATAACGATAAATGAAATATACCCTTAGGGTCCTTCAAAAGAGAGGGGGAATGAAGGACCTACCTCTATTGATACTAACGGTAACGACCCCACCAGTCCCCGGATCGAGACTTTTGCCCAAAGACCCGGCTGGCAATGTACATGTGTGAAAAGCTTCACGGGGTTGCATGGTCTGAAAACGCATGCAGTAAGCGTCAGCGCACAGCTACTCCTGTAGTTAATGAGTCGTCAGGGGACGACAGGCAGTGTGAACTCCATGTCCCGGTGAGGCCCAAGACGTTGATTTCGGAGACGCACTATTTCACATATACGACGAAGTGCGGACGAAAATCGAGTTTTCACCCGCAAGCGTTAGGGTGTCATGGTGCAAGTTGGGGCGGAGGGGGGAGGGGGTGGTGGCGGGTGGGAGTGAATTGTGTGAGAAAATAATGATGAATTTATGAAAAAGTCGCTAAGTGACAAGCTAACACGGTTTGGTGACATTATATACAATCACTAGGCCCGCGAGTTCGGAACAGTTGAGAATACGTAACGGGCGTAACGAAGAAGAGAAGCTGGAGGCAGAGACATCGAGAAGTGTCAAGCAGACAAGAATGCACTCAGATAACAAAGCTGCACGGGCACCGAACTGGATGAGCTGTGCGAGGTCTGGCTGCACTTACATAGCGTTTCTGTATGAACAGACGGAGAACCAAAAAAGGAGCGAGAGAAGTTCTTTGGGGACCTGTTGCAGTTTGTCCGAGGCCTGTTTGAGCAACCAAAATCTGGTTGTTGGTAAAGTGGAACGGGAATCGCATCTACTGAAGATGTACTCCGATCGGAAAAGGAATGAACCTCTAGATGATAACCCAGAGATCAACAGAGACCTAAAGCGACCAGAGCTGCCGAAGGCACCGTTTTAAACGAGGCCTCCTTCTTGGTCAGAGGTCGAAGAAGTTGTGAAGAGAGCCAGCGGCAAATCTGTCCCAGGACCCAACGGTGTACCGTACGTCGCATATAAACGATGTCCGAAAGTCCTCAAAATGCTTTACCGCTTGCTAAGATTAGCGTGGAGCTGAAAGCACATATGTACTCAGTGGCAGAGAGTCATCGGGGTCTACATTCTCAAGGAGCGAGACGCCTCTAGTCTGTCCCAATCAGACCAATATCGCTGTTGAACGTTGAGGGCAAGATATTCTTATCGGTTATGGCACACAGGCTCACACAGTATTAGATTGCTAACAAATACATCCATACGACTGTTCAGAAAGGTGGAATCCCGGGCGTTCACGAGTGCCTTGAACACGCCGACCATGACCTGAGAGAGTATTCAGAAAGCTAAGGCAGCGAGAACCCAATAGCACGTGATAAAGTTGCACTTCGTCAACGCCTATGGGGCTATACCCCATAAGCTATTGTGGCAGGCCCTTCGCATGTTCCACGTACCGACACAGATCAACGACATGATCGAGCAATATGTCTCAAAGTTCGCCATACTTTTCTCTACCTCGACGTTTACTAAGACATGGACTGAACTCCAGGTTAGGATAGCAATAAGATGTACGATTTCGCCAATACTGTTCGTAATGGCCATGCAGGTCATGATAGATGGGGCTACCCACTATGGGCAAGGTCTTCAGTTTGGGGACCACTGGATGCCGCCACTGCGTGCATTTATGAATGACACAACTTTCATAACGGGCAGTAAGGATGAAGCTCGCACGATTTTGAAGAGGCTGTACCATGTTGTCGAATGGTGCAGCATGCAGCTCAAGCCGCAGAAATCAAGAGTTTGTAAATCCTTAAAGTTTATGTTGATTCCAAAGCTCCCATGGCCGCTGCTCGTGTACGAGGTGAGCATGACTGCAGTGGAAACGATGGAGAAATAAAATAATCAACACAGCTATGAGGAAATAGCTTGGGGCACCGCCTTGTCTGACCGATGGGGCTCTGTACTGGTACTTCCGTTCAAATCAATAACCGAAGAGTTTAAAGTCGACAAGGTAAGATGCTGCTCGAGTCTATAGACACCAGGGTGGCAGCTGTTCAGTCCGTTCTAAAGACAGGTAAGAAATTGAAAGTCCTAGATGTGATAGCATCTGCCCAAGATGCACTGAAATTGAAAGAAGTCACAGGTTACACACAAACGGGCCGACAAAGCATAGGGCATGGAAAAGTCAGCTGGTGGTCTAAAACCACGGTCAAAGAGAGCAGATAAGGGACGCCGAAAACGAGACTCGGATCCAAAAAGCCGCGCAGCAAGGCCAGTGGGTGGGCATCGAGAGCGCCTGGCCACGAATACTCCAGTGGGGTGAGATCTGACGAATGGCCCCGCTGCGGCTGAGCTTTGTCGTAAAATCTGCTTAAGATGTGTTACAGTCTGGCGTCAGCAAGGTGAAATGACCCGACATGCCCACTGTGCAGAACTAAGCAGACGCTCGAGCACGTATTGTCTGCGTGCCGAAAAGCTCTAGGCAAAGGAAAATATACTTGACGCCACAATAATGTCCTGAAAGAGTTAGCGGACACTGTGGACCAAGCCAGGATGAGGGCCAACGCAAGGGCCAGTCCTACCGTCATCCCTATGCACTTCCTCAAGGTTGGGCAGATTTATAAAGGTAAAATCATCGAAGGTCGCTTACGCTCTATCAATACTTGACTGTACGAGGGACTGGTTACCTGACATAGTTCTCTGCACTCTGCGAAAAAATGCCAGCTCATCTTGATTAAGCTCACAGTGCCGTAAGAGTCGCGGGTGGAAGAAAATTACAAGTACAAGCTCGAGAAATACGGGGAGCTCATGGCTGGTCTAAGGAAAGACGAAGCATACGCAGTAAAAAAAAACTTCGCCGTCGAGGTAGGCGCAAAAGATTTTATCTACACTTCCCCGTACAATGTACTGCTTGCGAGGAAACGATCGTAAACAGTCACTAAAACAACTGGGCAGAGCTGCTGAAAGAGCTTAGAGCTGGCTTTGGGCGCTACGGAACGTCGTGGGTGATGGGCCTCGATGGACTGGCCCGAGTCCCAAATGGACAAGAGCTTCTTATCCCCTAAAAGCCAAAGTGTCGGTTAAATGTCTGCCTGTGTCTCTTTGGCAAATGACATAGTATAACAATTGTCCGACGAACCAACCATAAGCTTTTCACTCTGGTGGTGAAGGTAGTCAACTAATCTAATTTGCTACCGCAGCGACAATATAATACCAAATCTCACAGCAACTGTTGCAAAGTCACCATATCGTCTTGCCCCTATCGAGGTCAGCCCACCTTCCGAGATTGTCTAGGGAAGTATTGGGCCGAAACAATCGTCGATGATGGATCTCTATACTGGACCCGTGCTGTGCATGCCCTTATGTGGAGTTCTTCTTAACTTATTGATTGTTTTTGTTTCCATGAAATGCGACTCTTCTTCTGTATATCCACATTTCCAGATACTTAGTTCTATTTTCTAGTTGCATGGTCTTTGACCATGTTTCTACACTACACAGTAGTATATATAATTTTTGACTAATCCCATTTTTAATGTGTTGTTTATCATATTGAAGACAGCTTTAACCATCCTATATATATATGTATGTATATATATTACTACGTGTCCAAGACAGGAGACACTTTTAACTTGTTCTAATATCTCCCCGTTTACGGTGACGTTTGCGGTTGGTCCCTCCTTTCTATTAATAATTAAAATCATAGTTCTTGTTAAAGTCTGTACCCTAATGTGCACTCCGCGTGTTGACTGTACCCCATTGTGCACTCCGCCTGTTGACTAAACGACACTGTGCACTCCGCATGTTGACTGAACCACACTGTGCACTCCGCATGTTGACTGAACCACACTGTGCACTCCGCGTGTTGACTGAACCACACTGTGCACTCCGTGTGTTACCTGAACCACACTGTGCGCTCCGCCTGTTGACAGAACCACACTGTGCACTCCGCCTGTTGACTGAACCACACTGTGCACTCCGCCTGTTGACTGAACAACACTGTGCGCTCCGCCTGTTGACCGTACCACACTGTGCACTTCACCTGTTGATGTACCTCACCGTGCATCCGCCTGTTGATGTACAACACTGTGCACTCCGCCTGTTGACTGTACCACACTGTGCACTTCGCCTGTTGACTGTACCACACTGTGCACTTCGCCTGTTTATGTACCACACTGTACATCCGCCTGTTGACTGTACCACACTGTGCACTCCGCCTGTTGACTGTACCACACTGTGCACTCCGCCTGTTGACTGTACAACACTGTACATCCGCCTGTTTATGTACCACACTGTACATCCGCCTGTTGACTGTACCACACTGTACATCCGCCTGTTTATGTACCACACTGTACATCCGCCTGTTGACTGTACCACACTGTACATCCGCCTGTTGACTGTACCACACTGTGCACTCCGCCTGTTGACTGTACCACACTGTGCACTCCGCCTGTTGACCGTACCACACTGTGCACTCCGCCTGTTGACTGTACCACACTGTGCACTTCGCCTGTTGACTGTACCACACTGTGCGCTCCGCCTGTTGACTGTACCACACTGTGCACTTCGCCTGTTGACTGTACCACACTGTCCACTTCGCCTGTTTATGTACCACACTGTGCACTTCGCCTGTTGACTTTATCCACCAGGTCGTGTAACCCTTGCTCACTTTCCGTGTCACATTGTGTCATCTTGTCACAAAAACTTGTATGTCGCTGTAAACCAGAGAGCAATCACAAGAAGAGAAAATCTATATCTATAAGTGTTGCTGTTTGCTCAAAGTACATATTACAATTACTAATAATACGTATATCTTTTCCATCGAATCCTGTATGCTGGAGGCATGCAATAAGCTTTTTATGTTGCATCCTGTCTACAGCCTTCTTGTGATCTATAAAACTTATTTTTCAACCAGATTCGTTTATTAATTATCGAAATGAAATTGTAATTGCTTTTGAAAAACTGACGGATACTTTATATTTTTCTTACCCATTCGTGCCTCTGCTCTTAGCTGTATTTTTCTATTCTTCTTTTCTTTCAAAAGTTTTTACAGCGTTGTTTTTTTTTTAAAGACTTAGAAAAACTATGGATCCCTAGTGCCAGAACTTCTCCAACACCCAAACTGCTCTTCAGAAACTACGTTTTTTTTTTTTTTTAATTTTAATTTTTAATTGTATCTTGCATGATACTTAAAAGTATATTACATAGCTGTGTGGCTCATTAAACTAATCTTTCTTCACAATCAACACTTTTGACTTCCCAGGCAATGTGCCGCAAATAGGTGTTTTCAAGACATTTAGAATGTAATGAGGGCTATCTATACATAAAAATGAAAATTGAAAGCAAGCAATTGGTAACGAAACAGACTGAAGGATGACATAAAGACACGTACGACAAACAGTCTTAGTACAACCAAAAGGACAAACAAAGATGTCATTGTGGAGACTGCACTTGATTGGTTAAATACTTCTCATTTTTTTTTCTCCTTCTGGAGCATAGGGATAAAATAACTAACTCAATACAAGTGCGCCTCAGTTGCTTCCTACAACACTCTTAAAAGGTTTACGAGATTACTATTCGTTGCTTCTATTGTGAAACCTTTAGAAACAGGCGACATTGCAAAGCCAATGTCCAAATATGGGCAACGAACAAGCAATTAGAATCAGAAAGTATTTTGCACTTTCAAACTGGTTTTGGTGTTTGCCAGCGAGTCCAACCGAGACTGTAACAAGTCATAAGTATCGGTTAATCTGAGGGAAGAAGGGTAAAGCTGTCTCGTGCAAATCATGCACTGAAGTACACCACTACCGAATAGCGCACATTTTACGTATCGTTATGTTGTTAGGAGACTGAGCTCCAAGGGAAGTTCGCAGCCAAGGAGTCGAGGAAGGCGGACGCGTGAGTCCGAGTTAGTGGATCCCAGTGGAGGATTAAACCTAGATCCCCCAGTGAAAATCAGTTTCTATGCTGGGTTGTAAACCATCATGTCTACACGAGCCGGAGTTCTCAACTGACTGCACAAGAACATGCATCAGCGTTTCTGCTCGAGATTTTTGAAGTGAAGAATAATTATATTGCATATCAGTATTTCAGCTGCATACTTGAAATGTTGAATCGTTAACGTTTTTTCCAAGGTCGAAATGATGACCTATAGGTGTGATTGGATCCCCTATAGTTGTGATTTGGTATGGAGTCTAATCTTCGTCGAGGACAAGAGTGAGGACGATCGGAACGATTTGCTTGTATTCTTCTTCTTCCTTTTTTTTTTTTTTTGCGTTCACCGGCTGTAAACTCCAGGAGAAAGTTCTGGACTTTAGTCATTTGTTCCAGGACCCGAGTGCTGCGTGCACATCTGTTTTGCAGATCGGACTTATTTGTATGCAGATTGTTGGTTCATTGCCTCTCAGGCAGATGCACTCCTTCAAAGGAAGCTCCCAGTCAATTGACTCCTACGACTCGCCTAGCTGTGGAGGCAGTGGGTCTTTTCTTGTTTTTCTTACAATGGGGCCCCGGAACCCACAGAGAGATTTTATTGAATGTTTGTGAGTTTTTATCGGCACTGAATCTGTAATACATTGGTTTCGTATGTTACACACCTTGTGTTCTTGAATGAATTTTAAATTTTCCTGGAAATTGATCCTTACTGTTGCCCGTTGTTCCATGGGCATTTTGGAGTTTCAGATTGTTCCTGCGGGACCTCCTTTATTGTTCACTGCGAAAAAATCACACCCTACTGTACCCTAGACTTTGCTGTTTTGGAGTGATCTATTCTTATTCAAATCACATTAGTATTCAAGCTGATTACATATGCACATTATTATGGAACCCCATACGTTTCAGTGCGGTCCTAGTCTTTTAATTGTAATTGTATCCGCAAGCCACACTGGAAGACTTACACACACACACACACACACACACACACACACACACACACACACAGACACACACACCAGTACTAGAACTGCACACTACATTGGGTGCTCAAGCTCCCCACCCTACAACAACTTACTACTGTTCGCTTATTTTGTGAGTCAGGGCTCGAACCAGCACGTGAAACCCAGAACGAGGGTTATAAGATTCTAATCAGCTAGGATCGTTTGACAGCTGGCGTGAAAGTCGTATCTGATAGACGAGTTAATGTTACATTGGGTAATTGAAGACGTGAAGGAGATTCTATTCCATGAGAGGACCGCCAGACGACAACCTGATGACAGCCTAACTAGAAGTAGTAGCTGACGAGTTCCGACCGGCCAGGGAGTCTAACAGCCATGATCAGAGATGCTGGATCAACCATTGTGTGTATCGCGTGTGTAATGAACGGGACCGAAAGGTAAAGAGTGTGGATGGTAGTAGACTTCGATTCTGTAGTTGATAAATATCATCATCTCTTGTTGGACCGTGTTAGCCAGTAGTAGACATTGACTGGACCAGATTACCTTTGAAAGTTGAATAAACAATATAAACGGATATCTCGTCTACTCGTTACCAACATTCTGAATGTCATCCGTGTCATAGATATGAAAATCCCCTAGCAAACATTCAGCACAGCAAGAAGACAATATCCCACCTAGCGACTAACGAGCTGACCCAGTCATTAATAGCACTATTGAGACAGCAAAAACACAGACAAAGACAACTCAGTGGTCAGTGGGTTTATAAACCTTGTTTATAAACATATACCAATGTTTTTCAGCCGGTGGTCAGCGGAGATGTCCCGATGGGCCTTCAAAATTGTCTGCGTAATCATTTTTAACTGCCTTTTTTGTGTTGCATGAAAATACTTTCTCAGCAATAAAAGTAACAGAAACCAAACAGAGAAATAAAACTGAATTTGTTGCAGTATTTTGTCTTCTAAAAATAATGCTCAAGACTTACATAAGATTTTCCAACATCTAAGCAACAGCAGAAATATTAACTGAAAACTATTTTTGCCTTCTCGGATTTAATAAATGTGTTGCTGTTTATGGTTATCTGTCTGGGGGCCGCGAAACAAATTCATTTGTTTTGCTGGTCGTCGAGTGGGAAATGGTTGAAGAACACTGCTTTATAACATGCAAGTGCTATCATCCCAATATGAAACACATTCCTTCCATAAACGACTTGCCTGAATATTGTTTGTATACTGATAGGTCTGGCCGAGCCAGGCAGTTCTTAATGCGCAAACAATTGTCTGAGAATGTAGCCTCCACAGTGGGAGCTACCTCGCACTGAGCTGGGATTCAGCGTTGTTTGTCGCTCGCTGCCTGTCTCTGTAGACCATGTTCAGGAGTCCTTAACTATTTTAGACAAAATACATGCCTCAGGCGAACAATGCAGAATTTGCTATAGACGTAGTGCTAATTTTACGCAGTCAGACCAAATTGCGGTTGTGTTGGCTCTCGCTGAACATTACTTGAAAGAACGCACATGCTTTTGAGGTTGCCGTTTATCTGGCAACAGTTATCCACAACAACGTATTTTATATATATATATATACACATATAAATATATATATATTAAAAGGGCCCTTTTCCACGTCTTTAGGGTATAGGGCATATAGGGCTTGACCTACAATTTTTAGACCAATCGGCACAAGATGGGTGTTGTGGTCAGCATCACGCCGGCCGCCTATTCATCCTGGGACTGCACCCGGTACCCACTCAAGGCTGGTCGACCTAGGAGCCAAGGTCATTTTTGAAAATGAGTCCGGCTCCGCCAGGGACCAAATCCAAGACCTTCCGATCCGCGGCGAGCGTCTAGCCACTCCGCCACGTCGACTCCCATCTATATGTAAAAATATATATAAATTGCCCTTGGTTTCCAAGTCGAGCCAGCCTTAGACAGATACCGGGTAATGTCTTGGGAAGTAAATCTGTCAGGATGATATTGGCTAAACCACCTACCAAGTGCCGATTTGTTTATGAAATTATCTCCTCTTCCTTCTTTTTAGCGTTCACCGGCAGTAAACTCCAGCGGAAAATGTTGGTTGTTGGTTAATCTTTTTCCAGAACATGAAATCTGCGTGCATATCGGCGTTACAGACTTAGCTTACATGTCTGCAGATTGTTGGCCGCTCGCCTTTCAATGAAATTCTCCTGAATGCAACATCCAGTTAAATTAGATTGGCCTGAATTAAGTCAATGTGTTCCAATATTTGGGGTTTTATAACAATTAAATGGCCATATTAACACTATTCTACCAGTGCCAAACATGAAACTTATTAAAGAAGAGGTGCGGAAGAGTGAAAATTATACTATTAGCCAGACTGTGGGAACAATACCTTTTACCAAATTCACTGAGAAGCAAAAGATAGATGATTCAGTCATCACTTTAGAATGCAGCCACAGAAACTGCAAACCCTGAGATCTAGTGTGAGAGCAAAAGTTAGCCTAAGAAGAAGATGGACTGATGACACACGGAACGACGGTATCCAAGCAATCAAAAACTGTTCCTCCTAAACGCTTACCGGCAACAGTAGACAATGACGATGACGATAATGATGATGATAGCAACGATGGTAGAAACTAAAACAAAGAGATCCAAAAAAGAAAACAAATAAAATAATATTAATTTTAAAAAACCTGCTTCAAAATACAACATCAAAATTAATGCGAATAAGTGTGAAGCATGTCAGTTTACAAGTATTAGGGCCAACATTGCAGGGAATCACGTGGATATACTAAAACATGCAGGAGTACGAGGGAATACAAGAACGAATTTTCTGGTTTCAAAAGTAAAAGCTATGAGAACACTCATACTGGACAATGGAGGTATTCGAAAGACCATACATGAACGACTGCTGATAGAAGACACAATATTGGATGAAATAACATGTGTTACAATGTGTTCAGGAGGAACCAGGAATAAATCTGGCAAGCAGGGACTTATGAAAGGAGGAGAATGGCGTGTGTTTAATCAGTGTGCTACGGGGGCATTTAGTATCTACACCTTGAGGCATTTGCTGTTGGAGACGGAGCACCTGTGAGTACGCCCTGTGTGCTATGATGTCGGTTCTCAGTAATCAGTGTCGCCAACCCCCGTGGGTAAATACACTTATATAGGGAGTGTATGGGTTTGAACCCTAACCATGCTCACCCATGTGAGAAACTGGACTATCTAAGCTAAGTTGATCCTAGAAGTCCCGGATAACCAAGAAAACAGCGAGTGGCTCCTTCCTTTAAATGAAAGTAGCTGTACTTGTATCCACAGGAATAGGAGAAGGGATAGATTTTTTTTTTTTCATCGAACACCGGCTGTGAATTCCAGTGGAAGGTCCCGGTTAATCGTCCGCTTGGACTTTTGGCCTTCACCTGGACCTGATTTTTGCGTGTACAACCGTTTTTTATTTCCCTGCCTCTTGGGCAGCTGTACGCCGACTTCGAAGGAAGACGTCAGGCCTATTTCTAGGGTGACTGTGGCCATTGTTTTGTGTGGGTCGAGACTGCCTGATTTGTGTGGTGTCCGCCATGTCTCCTTCGTCGCAGGTATTGCCCCCGGAGTACCCCTTTGGGGCAACCCCCTGTGGAACAGTTGGCCCTCAAGTCCAAGTCCAAGTCCTTTTAAGAAAAAAAAAAGAAAAGCTCGACCACGTTCAGACTGCTGCTAGCTAGCCTAGGCTGCTAACAGTCTCCGCCTATATTTGTGGTCTGGGTTATTTGCGTCACTTTCGTGACTGAATACTGGTGTTTGTGCCATTTCTGGCTTAATGCTTCCCTCCGTATCAAACCGCTCGTCCTGTTGTCACTGGTGCAAGTCTTCCTTCTTCATTCGTGGTGTTTCCTGTTTGTTCTGTCTCCCTTTGATCTGGCTAGGCGTATCTCGAAGGAGAGCGAGCTTCCAAACACAACGACCTTTCGGCCACCATTTATTGTTTTAAAATTTTGAGTATTTTAATTTTCCAAAAAAGTACTGAAAACAGTTTTTGAATGTGAATAGTTCCGAAATGTGAAAATTTTCCGCGTATGACCATAGTGGTCTTATAGTTGTCTTCCTGTAATATGAACGGGTTAGTCATGTATTGGATATGTGTGTGGGAGTTTGTGTGGAGTCTTAAGCGAGTCCAGTCGTCATTTGTTATTATGTGATCGGGTTGTGTTGATAGCTAAGCTCCGGTGTACGTAAATACCATATAACCGGACCGTCCAGCTCACGCTTTGAGATCCAAATGATCGGCGATGAGAATTGTTGTGGCATGTTGGGCAACGAACTCAAGTGCTCTCTGTGGGAATGGGTTGGGGGGTTAAACTCATAGTGCATCCGAAAGATTTAGGGAAAGGTGGGGGGAAGGGGAGCGGGAGGCCATTCAGTCAATTCTCGTCGTTGCCGTCTTGATGGATTCTAGCGTGGCTTTTTGCCGGGACTATGTGTATCACGTTACCAACCTTTGCTATCATCCCAGTGATGGGGTGGTATTGGAGGCTATGCGTTCTAGTCCTGTCATTATCGAGTCACTTGTATTCCCTATTTGCTATCTGTCATATTTTTGTTATGAGTCCTGTCGGTCATGTGCATGTTGTATGCGTACATGCACTCGAGTACTCATACATGCAGACAACACTACATATTTGTACGTCCTTTCATACTTATCCGTATATGCATACCTAATTGACATTACGTACACACGCAAACTCTTTCATATGCGTTTACCAATGCGTGTGCTTACATTCATAAAAAAAAAAAAAAAAAAAAAAAAAAAAAAAAAAAAAAAAAAAAAAAAAAAAAAACGAGTACATCCACACGTAGTGATATTCACTCTTCCATGTCTTATCAGGGGAAGGCAGGGGCAGATCATGGGCATTCCCCGCCATCCAAGGAGGCTTCCATGCATGCAGAGCCGGCACATGGCGCTCTGGTTCTGGGCTCACCCAAGGAATCGTCACGTCCTGCACATGCCTGCTTAACCTCACAACCGTATCAGGCCTCCCGCTCGACAGGGGCTGCGCCCTCTGGAAGTCAGCGGGGAGCAGCCCGTTGGTTTTGGACTTTTGTGACCACACAGATAGGTACATTTGCCCGGCAGAATTTCACATCCTGAATCAGGCATATCGTTATCAGTTTTGTCCCAACACTCGGGCGAGTGGGGTCTTTGGGTGTGGACATTCGGCCTTTTGCATTTCAGTGCAAATTTTGATGGTCAGATTTTGATCCGTATGATCTAGTTTTGTCGGACATTTAGGCTTAGCCATCCGATGGATGGTTGCTGTTGTGGTGTACCACAGCGCGGTGACGACGACACTGAGGGTTAACCGAGGATGTACGTGACTGGTCAGCCTATGGATGGGTGCTGTTGTGGTGCACCTCAGCGCGGTGACGACGACACTGGGGGCCAACCGAGGATGCACAAGGATGGCCAGCCCATGTATGGTTTCTGTTGTGGTGCACCTCAGCGCGGTGACGACGACACTGAGAATTAACCGATGATGAGCATTGAGCAATGTTCTCTTTACTCAGCAGTCTTTTAACCAAGGGTTGTGATTTTAGCTGTACTTTTGTCGAACCTACTCATGTTCCTAATGAGTTTTTGATAACATTTTTCACCCAAGCGTTTGGGGGCGGGCTGATGAGAGCCACAAGGACTCATCACCTCTGGGGGCCGCCAAACTCCGAGATCCCCTGACAGCTCTGTTAATGCTCATTTGAGACATTATCCGTGGCGCACGACGAGGACGTGCTGTAGGGGTCTTGCGTGAGGTTCCGTACAACCAGGATAGTAAAGGACTGGCGCCCGAGTGACGTACGGAGTATCTCCTTATACACATCATGTTGGACTTAACTTCCCCTCACGCCTGTGACAAATCACCGCGCCACAAGGGATAGATAGATATCAAGATGAAGCCAATAAGATAATATTAAGATACACAGTAAAACCCTCCGACTTTCTCCTCTCCTGGTATTAATTTGTAACAAAATCCCCCATCAAGTCATTTACATATGTGTGAGCTGAAGTAAACTAGTATGCACAAAGACACTTGAACCTAAGTACACAATTTACTCAAAGATTTTATAACAACATGAACAAGATTTATTGAATAAATCTAATCAAAAATAAAATGAACGTGTTTAGGCTAGTAGAGTGAAGATGGTGTTACTGATAAAATTAATTCATATGAAAGTTACTCAAAACGCATAAAATTGGAGAAAATTAACCTTGGACAGTTCTCAGTTTGAGACTCTGCCTATCCTTTTCCAGTTTGTCGTCCTCGCTGCTTCAAGCAAATCGTTACACGCAGACGGTCGGCAAAGAATGGATGCCCACTAGTCCCTGCCCAATGTGGGAACTGTGGTAAAGAAACAAGCGCATATGTGTAGTATCTAGACTTACACCAAACATGTCTATTCTAATAAAATATTTCATCTCTCCCTCATGACCACATTCTCTCCTGTCCAGTCTAGAAGGACTTCGTCTCACATTGAAGTCGTTAAATTTCCTGCCTTTCTCTACTCACGTACTGTAATGATAGTTAAGTCTTCTATGTCTGATGTCATCTCTCTTGCAGATTCAAAATGACAATCAGTTTGACAGAACACGTTCTGCAAATAATGCTTGAAATAATGGGCGCGCCCAGAATGATAACAATATTTCTGAGACGACATCAAATAACAGACCCCAGGGATTTACTCTCCGGGGATCAATCTTTCCCCAGCATTATCCCCCGGGAGTTAAACAAATTTCAGTGTGTTAGCTGTATGTAATACAGATTGAAATTAAACACACGTGAAAAGACTGCGCCACAATTATCTTCAAGCTTGTGATTGCAGAAAAATGATATTTCATTAAATTTCAATGGATACTATCAACACTTATGTTATACAACATTGAAAAAACAGCATGTTTATGAAGAACCATTCATGACAATTCACAATGATATAAAGTAATTTGACAGTGCCTCTAAGATAGAAGAGAGTAATGTCCTCCGTTGAGGAGTACAATAAAGTGATGAAG